>CM077166.1:141648360-141992065 GCA_039583875.1 Platanthera guangdongensis | reverse complement strand
TTATTATAGAAGATTTGTGGAAGGATTTTCGGTGTTGTATGCTCCTCTAACTAGACTTACTCAGAAGAATACACATTCTTGGAGTGATAGTGTAAAGAGGCTTTCCAAGAGTTGAAGAAGAGACTGTGTACTGCCCCAATTTTAACCTTACATAATGAAGGAGTTGAGTATGTCGTGTATGTCGATGCATCACACATCGAACTTGGTTGTGTTTTAATCCAAGATGGTAAAGTGATTGTGTATGGATCGAGGCAACAAAAGATTCACGAGAGAAACTATCCTACGCACGATTTGGAGTTTGCTGTCGTAATTTATGCGCTGAAGCTGTGGCGACACTTATTATATGACGCGCTGTGCAAAATCTATACCGACCATAAGAGTTTGAAGTACGTCTTCACTAAGAAGGAACTAAATCTTCGTCAGTGTCGGTGGTTAGAATATGTGGCGGTTTATGAAGTAGAAATTCTTTATTATCCAGGAAAGACTAATATAGTAGCTGATGCTTTGAGTAGAAAGACCGCTAAAATTTTTAATCTATCGGTACAGTCTTTGGTAGAAGAATTCCTTTTGATGGATATTGAGGTTGGGAGTCGTACTGTGTCTGCTAGTTTGGAAGCGGAAGAACCCTCTTGGATTTCCCTTACTCGAGCACACCAGATGGATGATCCTGATTTGTTGCACCTCCAGAATAGAACTGTGAATGGAGAGCTACCAGATTTCTCCTTGGACGAGTTGGATACCTTGAGGTATCGGGGTAGATTTTGCGTCCCCGCCTTTGGCGATATTCGAGCTAAGATCTGTGCTGAAGCTCATGGTTCTAGTGTAGCCTATCACCCTGGTTCCACTAAGATGTATAAAGATCTAAAGCAAATTGTTTGGTGGTCTGGGATGAAGAATGACATTGCAAGGTTTGTATCAGAATGTTATACGTGTCAGCGAGTGAAGGCTGATCATAGAAGTCCTGGTGGTAAATTGACACCGCTTGATATTCCAAGTTGGAAATGGGAGAGTATTTCAATAGATTTTATCGCTGGTCTACCAAAATCTCCCCGTGGGCACGACTCTATTTGGGTGATAGTCGACAGATTGACGAAGTGTGCCCACTTTGTACCGTTTAAGATTGGGTATTCGATGAAGAAAATAGCTAAGCTATATCTTGAAGAGGTCATCAGGTTACATGGAGTGCCTGTTAGCATTGTATCAGATCGGGACTCCAGATTTACGTCTCGCTTTTGGAAGAGTTTATAGGAGGGGTTGGGTACCGATTTGAGGTATTCCACCGCCTATCATCCGCAGACGAATGGTCAGACGGAAATGGTAAATCAGATCGTAGAAGACATGATCAGGTGTTATATTTTGGATCATGGTGGTACTTGGGATGAGCGTCTCAGACTCATGGAGTTTGCATACAATAATAATTATCAAGAGATTCTGCAGATGGCCCCGTTTGAGGCCTTATATGGGAGGCGTTGTAGAACTCCTTTGTTTTGGGATGAAGTTGGTGAGAGACCGTTGCTAGGTCCGGATGCCCTTGAAGAGATGAATTGTACTGTGACTCATATTGGAGAAAAGCTCTGTGTGGCTCAAGAGCGCTATGAGAAGTATGCTAATCAACGAAGGGTCGATCTGGAGTTTGCCGTTGGAGACTTAGTCTTTCTGAAGGTTTCTCCGATGTCTGGCGTTAAAAGGTTTGGAAGGAACCACAAGTTACACCCTCGATACGTGAGACCTTTTCAGATTCTTGAATGTGTCGGAGTTTCAGCGTATAGGCTGGAGTTGCCTGCAACTTTCCCTGGTGTCCATGATGTGTTCCATGTGAGCCAGTTGCGGAAGTGTGTCTGTAATGATCGTCAAGTCCTCGACTCGATGCCCCAGATTCAGCCCAAACTTACATATGTGGAAGAACCTATTCGTATTTTGGATTCTCAAGAGCGTGTGTTGCGAAGAAAGACCATCCCTATGGTCACGTTTTTTGGAGAAATCAAGACGTCGAGAGCGCGACGTGCGAATTGGAATCGGCAATGAGGGAATCTCATCCGCACCTCTTCTCTTAGTTTCGGGCATGTCTTTATGTTTTCAGTCATGTTTGATTTTTGGGTTTTGTTTTTTTCTGTAGTCTGGAGTTGTATTAAGTTTCGGGACGAAACTCCTTTTTAGGGAGCGTGGTGAACGTACTGATTTTGGTCCGTGATTTTATTGAATGGCAACGTCATTTATAGACGTCATGCATAACTTTTTCGAGTTGACGCCACATTTGTTTCGTTGTGATTTTCCTCTTTTGTCGTGGGCAAGTCGTCCGATTTCCTGTTGTAATGGAAAATTTTGCATTTGGAATTTAAGTTATGTATTTTGGTTAAGTTCCCCGTCGTCGCAATCCGAGCATTTTGGAGTCCGGCGCGCGATTTAAGTTTTGGGTTGGTGTCCTGTATACTTTGAAGATTAATATCTCGGAATGGATCGTCGGATTTTGGTTTGAGTTCGTCGTTGTGTTCGTAGCGTCAGTATTTGCCGATGGCGTGAGTTTGTTTAATTCACGCTCGTTTGGGCCTCCGTTTTGATCTCATAGTTTCCTTATTCAAAAATATGTAAATATGAATATTTTTTATTAAAGTACAATTCAAAAATGTCTTTTACTATTCATCATATAGTTTAATTTATTTCTTGTTATATTTGTAAAAACATTTACGGATTATGCAATTTTGATTCTACCTCTCTCGAGTAGTTTGAGTTCTTACCCGAGTACCTCTGAACCTCTCGAGTGCATGATTATAACTACTCGAGTGATTTTTATCTATGCACGAGTGAATTTTTCTGGACCTACTCGAGTAGTTTTTGAACTACTCGAGTAGTCATTTTGAACTACTCGAGTTGTTCAATTTTCTCAACGTGGTCAGCAAGATAGCCCAAACGCCAAATTAATATCTTCGGAACTACCCAGTTCTCACGTTGAACCGCGGAAAACCAAATGAACAAAGGTTAACCCAACCAACATGGAAGCACAGCAGGTCTTTTATTCATTCACTTCTTTAACAACACGAGGCATACATAGCGAGACATGATTTCTCTAGTATAACAGCTGTAAACAGAAAGCACCACAAAAACAAGCCGGGCGGACAGCACCAGAGTCCGCCGAGACTGCGAGGTCGCCGAGGTCGCTGAGATCGCCCGCACTTAGCTGCAAACCGCCGAATAGCCATGGAGTCCGCCGAAGCCGCGAGGCCGCGCGGACACACCGTTATTCGTTCTCCTGCTGAAGCTGAACTGAGGAACACCCCCTGCCCGCCTAAAGCCGCGGACAGGTTATAAAGCCTGCAAAGATGAACAGCGCTGACAAGCCGCAGAGCACCTCCTGCTGATTCCGCAGAGACCGCACACTTCCAAGTACTTGACCGAAGTCACAGCCAAACTCCTGACTCCTTGAAGCTACCCGCGCGACCTGCACACAGCAACGTCAGCACTGAAACAATCCGCGCGGACAGACAAACTGAGACCGCAGCTCCTTGCCCCACCCAACTTACTGTTCACTCAAGTTACTGTAGATGTGCAGGGGGGGTCATTTATAGCGAGATGAGAGTGTGTCACCGCCCTAGAGATAGCGACACCGCCCTAGCCCGCGCGATAGCAAAACACCGTTGGCCGAGTCCCGCAAGGACTTAGCCGGATACCAAGGAAAACCGCCAGGAGCAAGTCAACATTGGCGAACCCTCTTCATCCGCCCAAGCGATGCGGACAGGCATCAGCCCGCAAAGATTCCGACCACTGCAGGCAGCAACCCCCTTCAATGGCTGTCCGCACCAACCTGAGGCAGTCCGCAAGTCTCACACCTCAATCCGCCACAAGTCCCACGACCAAAGGCAGATAGCAACAGTCCGCCCGGTCACAGCGGACTTGCGGATATGGTGGACACCATGAACTTGGCACAAAGTGTGACCAAGTCCAAAACTATAAAGGGCCAATGCGAGCATGGCGGACGCAAACACCCGTCCGCCAAACACTAAAGCACAGACCGCCAGCAGTCCGCAAGTTCCTCGCACTCCTGCCCCATCACAGCAGCCACCTCCCGGACTCCAAAACCAGTCCGCCAATAACCTTCACAGCAAAGCACCTGCTGTACCACCAGAGCTTGGCAAGGCCTCAGCCAAGCTCTAAGCCCAGTCCGCAACAGCCCATACCGCGGACACGCTAGTCCGCAAGCTTCCCGCGGACATGAGCCAAACCGCCTAACAGCACAAGCTTGCACCAGCGGCCACTGAGCAAAGCACCAGTCCGCAAGCCTCTATCCGCTCAGGCCGCTCCTTGGCAAAGCTAATCAGCAAACACCCTATCCGCAGATAACAGGCCGCATAGTCCGCGAACTTCACCCGTGCAAACCACTCAGAAGAACAACCGGCTTTTCACTGGACCTTCCACCAGGCCGCACATCACAGTCTGCCCAGTCCGCCTAGTCCGCCAAGGCTGTCCGCCCAGGCCGCCCGGCCTGTCTCGTCAACCACTTCCACTTCACAAATTTCAACACTCCCCCTTGAAGTGGGAAGTGGTGACCAAGTCCAACAAGCTGCACAAGCGTTCAAAGGGCCCCTTCGATAGTGGCTTCGTGAAGATGTCAGCAAGATTATCTTCACTCCGAACATGCCCGACCAGCAGAGATCCTTCCAACACCTTCTCCCTGATGAAATGGTGATCAATCTCTATATGCTTGGTCCTAGCGTGACACACTGGATTGTTAACCAGTTTGAGAGCACTCTCATTGTCACCCCGGAGTAAAGTAGGCCCTTGCACTTCTTCATGAACATCCTCTATAAGCCTCCTCAACCAAACGACTTCCCGAGCAGCCAAGGCCGAAGCCTTATACTCCGCCTCCGTGGTTGAAACCGACACCGAGTCCTGCTTTTTTGCTACACCACGAGATGCTAGCTGAACCGCAAGTGAACACATAACCTGAAGTAGACCTCTGATCATCTGAATCACCGCCATAGTCAGCATCCGTGTACCCGAGCAACGCAAACTCCGCGTCCCTTCTATAGAGGAGTCCCATGACAGAAGAAGCCTTGACATACTTCAGAATACCCTTCGCCGCCAATAGATGAGCTTGCCTTGGTTCAGCCATATACCGACTTACTCAGCCAACAGCATAAGCAATATCCGGCCTTGTAATCGTCAGGTAAATCAAGCTCCCAACAAGAGCCCTGAACACCAAGGGATGATGAAGAACCCTTCCCTCATCCCGTCGAAGCTTCAGCCCAGATTCCAGTGGAGTAGAGCACTTCTTCCCTTCGCCCATGCCGAACCGCTTCACAATGCGATCAGCATACCCTTTCTGGCAAATGAGAACCATGCACTCCTTCCTCTCTAATTCAAGACCGAGAAAGTGATGCAACTCTCCCAAGTCTTTCATCTCGAAGCGTATACCAAGCTCTGCCCTGAGCCTTGCTACTTCCCCCTCTGAATTCCCTGTGATGATCATGTCATCCACATACAGCAGGACCAAGACTTGTAGCTCCCCCTTCTTCTTGACGAACAAGCTTGAATCCGAGTTTGAAGCAAGGTATCCACAGAATTGCAAGTACTCTGCAATCTTCTCATACCAAGCTCTAGGAGCTTGCTTCAACCCATAGAGAGCCTTGCTGAGTTTACAGACATAGTCCGGATGCTTTTTAGAGACAAAACCAAGCGGCTGATCCATGAAGATGTCCTTGTCAATCTCTCCGTAAAGAAAGACATTCTTCATATCGAGTTGCCACAACCTCCATCCCTTGCTAGCAGCCAAGGCGATCACCACTCTTACTGAAGTCATCTTTGCAACTGGACTGAATGTCTCCTCATAGTCTTCTCCATACTGCTGTGAGAATCCTCTAGCGACCAGGCGAGCCTTGAACCAATCAATGCTCCCATCAGCCTTCTTCTTCAACTTGTACACCCACTTGCAAGTAACCGGAGTAATGTCATCAACCTTGGGCATAAGGTCCCGGTTTCATTCTTCTTCAGAGCATCAATCTCTTCTTTCATGGCACCTTCCACTCCTTCACTCCAGTGGCCTCGTTGAAGTTTGCAGGCTCTCGCTCATCAGAGGACCTGCAAAGAAGCAGGAGACAAAGCTCACTGTATTCCCATCACAGTACCGAGCCGGTGGCTTAACCACCCCCTTCGATCTCCGAAGGTCGGCTCCTTGCTCACTGCTTCCGTTGCTTCTTCGGGCTCCACTCCTACCTGGGGCAAGAATTGAGTAGTGCTCCCCCTTGCTTCCTGAGCTAGAAGTCCCCTCAGCCTCGGAGTTAAAGCAATCTGCTGCTGAACAGCAAGCGCCTCTCTCCAAGCCTTCAGCAGCCAACCATCATGGTGCTTCATCAACCTTGCTACTTCCGGTTAGCTCAACCGAGCCACCTCCATATTGACGTCAGCTCGTCAAAGACACGTCTCTTGACACCACGAACTTCTTCGTCACAGGGTCCATGCATTTCCTTCCCTTCTTCTTCCGCTCATCGTAACCAACAAAGACAAGCTTCCTTGCCTTCGCATCCAGCTTAGTCCGTGAAGAATCCGGGACATGCACGTAGCAAGTTGAACGAACCACCCGAAGGTGTCTCACACTCGCTTCTCCTTCAGCAACAACTCAATAGGAGTCTTCATGTTGATACGGCTGAGTGGCATCCAGTTGATAACATAAGCAGCACAAGACATCCCCTCCGCCCAAAGGACCTTGGGATATCTTTCGCATGAAGCCAACATTTGCAGGTCTCCATCATATGACGGATCTTCCGCTCCGCTGCCCCATTTTGTTGTGGAGTGTGAGCACAAGTAAGCTCCCCGTTGGATCCCGTGCTTCCTGCAGACTTTAGAAAACTCGGAGGAAACAAATTCACCCCCGTTATCAGTTCTAAGCTTCTTATCCGCAAGCCAAGCGGCCTTCTACCAACTCCTTAACTCCACGAAACAAACGGAAGGCTTCCGACTTCTCCTTTAGAAGTACAACCCAAGTATACCTTGAGTAGTCATCAACCAAGACAGCATGTATCTGCTTCCACCAAGGCTGGCAGTAACCATCGGTCCCATCAAGTTGCCATGAATGCACTCCAATGGTTTCTTGCTCCTTATTTGTGATTTATCAAACGGAAGACGATGTGCCTTACCGTATTGACAGCCCGCACAAACATGCCCATCACCAAAGGAGGACAACTTTGGCAACCCCTTCACCAGACTTCTACTCGCCATCGCCTTCAGCTTGTCCATGCCAATATGCCCCAGCATCTCATGCCAAATAGCAGCGCTATCATTGGCCCTCATCCTATCAATATAAGAATTGGTCGCAAGAACAAACAAGTTCTTCACCCTCCTCCCTATATGAGCAACATCAGCCTTCACCACTGATACGTTGCGAAGGAACCTCACGTCTGTTGGCCCAAACAGAACGTGATAACTAGCGTCCACCGCATTGGTCACCGAGAAAAGGTTTTTCTTCATGCCCGACACGTGATACACACTCCTTAACGTAAGTGGCCCCTGATCACTACCCAAAGACACGACCCCCTCTTTCTCTAATGCATAAACAGTATTATCAGCAGTGATAATAGCTTCATTACCTGAGTAAGCCTGCATGGAGGTGAACTTTGATTTGTCTCCGGTGAGGTGATGACCACACCCGGAGTCCACGATCCACTCGCTGTTGAAGTCCTCAGCAGACAAGGCCCGGACACAAGTGCCCGTCATGAAAGCTCCGCCCCATTCTGCTTCTTCACTTCTCGAGCAAGTTTCCTCCTTTCCTGCAGCATGCCCAGGCTGCAGTTTAACATTGCAGTCCCGCTTGAAGTGCCCTCGCTGATGACACCGGTAGCACTTCAAGTTCTTCTTCCAGTACTTAGGAGCATTGCTCCTCTCCGGCGGATATGAAGTTGAAGTCTCCTTCTCACCAGCGACCTACACCTTCTTCTTATTCCCTTCCCATCCTTTCTTCTTGCCTGAGAAGAGAGCTTCGATGCCTTCCTGATTCAGGTTCACTCCAGCCATCTGCCTTGCTAAGCTCTCCTACGATGCAAGCAGATTCTCCAGCTCCAGCAAAGACGGCTGAGTAGCCCACCCTTGAACAGATGTTACAAAGGCCACATATTCCTTCCTCAAGTCACGGATAATGTGCCTTTTCATCTTCATCTCAGAGATAGGCTCATCAGGATCCAGTGCCGACAGCTCAACACACAAGCTCTTCATCTTTAAGAAGTACTTGGAGATGGAAAGGTCTCCCTGAGTTGCCCTGGCCAACTCATTCTCCAGGAACTGAAGCCGCGCCTCATTCTTCCTATTGAACAACTCATCAATGGTTGTCCAAATATCAGCAGCCGACTCACACCCAACGATGTGATCAAATAGTTCCGGAGACACGGCTCTCTTCAGAATGAACTCCGCCTTAGCATTTGTTCTTCTCTAGAGCCTAACCTGCTCAGCAGTACCGAAAGAAGCAGTGACTTCCTGCCTGTCGTCACCACTGATGACTTCCCACAGCTCCTCGCCAAGAAGATAACTCTTCATGCACGACTTCCACTTCTTGAAGTTAGTCGGCGTTAAGATTTCAATGCCCAGACCTCTTGCAAAGCTCCCTTCCATTGCAACACCTGTTGGCAACGTTTCAGAAGCTCCGAGCAACAACACAGGTTGATCACCACTCAAGCACTGAGTAACAACACTGGCTGACTTCCGCTCACGTAACTGAACCTGGCTCTGATACCATGTTCAATTTTCTCAACGTGGTCAGCAAGATAGCCCAAACACCAAATTAATATCTTCGGAACTACCCAGTTCTCACGTTGAACCAGCGGAAAACCAAGGAACAAAGGTTAAACCCAACAAACAATGGAATCACAAGCAGGTCTTTTATTCATTCACTTCTTTACAACACGAGGCATACATAGCGAGACATGATTTCGCTAGTATAACAGATGTAAACTGAAAGCACCACAAAAACAAGTCGGGCGGACAGCACCGGAGTCCGCCGAGACCGCGAGGTCGCCGGGGTCGCTGAGTCCGCTGAGATCGCCCGCACTTAGCTGCAAACCGCCGAATAGCCACAGAGTCCGCCGAAGCCGCGAGGCCGCGCAGACACACCGTTATTCGTCTCCTGCTGAAGCTGAACTGAGGAGCACCCCCTACCCGCCTGAAGCCGGCGGACAGGTTATTGAAGCTGGCAAAGATGAAACAGCGCTGACAAGCCGCAGAGCGACCTCCTGCTAAGTCCTATTTATAGGCGAGGTGAGGAGTGTGGTCACCGCCCTAGAGATAGCGACACCGCCCTAGCCCGCGCGATAGCAAAACACCATTCGCCGAGTCCGCAAGGACTTAGCCGGATACCAAGGAAAACCGACAGGAGCAAGGCAACATTGGCGAACCCTCTCCAGTCCGCCCAAGCGATGCGGACAAGGCATCAGCCCGCAAAGCTTCCGACCACTGCAGGATAGCAACCCCCTTCAATGGCTGTCCGCACCAACCCGAAGCAGTCCGCAAGTCTCACACCTCAATCCGCCACAAGTCCACGACCAAAGGCAATAGCAACAGTCCGCCCGGTCACAGCGGACTTGGCGGATACGGCAGACACCACGAACTTGGCACAAAGTATGACCAAGTCCAAAACCATAAAGGGCCAATACGAGCATGGCGGACGCAAACACCCATCCGCCAAACACTAAAGCACAGACCGCCAGCAGTCTGCAAGTTCCTCGCACTCCTGCCCCATCGCAGCAGCCACCTCCCAAACTCCAAAACCAGTCCGCCAATAACCTTCACAGCAAAGCACCTGCTGTACCACCAGAGCTTGACAAGGCCTCAGCCAAGCTCTAAGCCTAGTCTGCAACAGCCCATACCGCGGACACGCCAGTCCGCAAGCTTCCCGCGGACATGAGACAAACCGCCTAACAGCACAAGCTTGCACCCGCGGCCACTGAGCAAAGCACCAGTCCGCAAGCCTATATCCGCTCAGGCCGCTCCTTGGCAAAGCCAATCAGCAAACACCCTATCCGTAGATAACAGGCCGCATAGTCCGCAAACTTCACCCGTGAAAACCGCTCAGAAGAACAACCGTCTTTTCACTAGACCTTCCACCAAGCCGCACATCACAGTCCGCCCAGTCCGCCTAGTCTGCCAAGGCTGTCCGCCCAGGCCGCCCGGCCTGTCTCGTCAACCACTTCCACTTCACAAATTTTAACACGAGTAGCCATTTTGAACCACTCGAGTAGCCATTTTGAACGACTCGAGTAGTCATTTTGAACTACTCGAGTACCCGTAAGCTTGTTCTCGTGTAGTCCGTTGCATTTTACGTTCGGGCCCTTTTGAGAGTTAAAACGATGTCGTATGGAAAAATGGTTAAAATAAAATTTGTGCGTCTCGACGAGATCTACAACTTTCATGTTGGCCACCGTTCGATTTGAAGCCATGATAAACCTTTATTTTTGTCTTACGTGCACCCGGGCGTAAATACTCCGTTTTTGGACAGAACATTTTATAAATATATATATATATATGTATATATATATATATATATATATATATATATAATATATATATATATATATATATATATATATATATATATATATATATATATATATATATATATATATACATACATATTCATATCAGAGAAAATTCCTTCATCTTCTCCGATCTTTTCCTCCCGAATCAGAGCGGCGAGCAGGAGAGAGAAAATATTTCGTGAATCTTCCGGTGACCGCCGGCGGTGCTCCGGTGCTCGAAATCTTCATCCGAACATAGATCCGGAAATCTCTCGTCGAGAGCTACGCCATCGTGGTAATATCTTCCCCGTTTCTTGAGATGTCTCATTAGGGTTTTTCGGCCCTAACCTCTTTTCCGGCCGTTCATATTCAGATTTCGATTCCTCCCGCATCCTTTTGCCCCGATCTACGACCTGGAGTGATTCAGAGGACGTTTCCGGTAAAACCAAGGCAAGTGCTGGTTTCTCCTCATTTCTCCTTGTCTGATTTGATAGTAATGGCTATGTTTTCATGTTCCTTAGAATTTTCTACACTTGTTCTTCCAAATTATTGTAATTATTAACCTTCTCAATGATCACATGATGTTGTAACGTGTTGTCATGGTGAACTCGATTTTGTCCGGATATGTTTGATCGTTCTTGAAGTGTCTTATTGATGGCTTTAAATGCCTTAGATTTCTTTATTAAACGGATTAGAGTTATCTAGGATTGTAAATTGTTACTAAGGGTTGATCAACCGTGTCTTGAAACTAGAAGTGTCAAGTAGAATCTAACGAGCCAAATCTCGAGATATGTGTGTTGTGGTTTCTTTGGGTTTCTTAATTGCGGGAGTTAGTGGACGAAACCACCTCCGCAATGTTTGATGCCTTTATTAGTACCTTGTGGAAGTCTACTAGATTTTTGGGGCGTCTGCAGTGTATGGTGGAGAGTATGAGACTCCCTCGCAGTTAGACAGATTTTATATTCGTGAGGGTGTGTCCACGAGTGACCATCTCGCCCGTATTTTTGGGTAGAGTATACCACAGGTGCCTAATAAAGGTTTTGTATTTCTTCCTTATGAATTATTCATGTAGTCACCTTATGACCTCGTGCGTCCGGTGTACTCTTATTGAACGTGACGAATCACGTAAGAGTTCTTTTCCTGTTGATGCCCCGTTTTCTTTTTGTACTCTACTTCAATGTGTTTGGTCTTGGGTTGGTACCACTTTTGACCTTTGTTTATTTTGGCTTATTAATTTTCTGTCACCATTTGTACCTTCTTGCTGAGGTGTTCTGTCTTTGGAATGCCTTAGGTTCAGAGCACTAGCAGATAGCAGAGCTAGTTTTGGAGTTTCTGGGCGGCAATGTTGGTCGTGGTTGTTACCTCATCTTAGCGAGGTAGTTTGAGGTTTATTTAGTTACTGGTTCAGACTTACTTTTCTGTAAGTGGGTTCGTGTCAGTTTTTTGGCGCCCACAGAATTATTACTTTTAGATACTTGCTAGCTGCTTATTTCTCTATATGTGGATGTGAATTACTTGATCTCTGGGAGGATTTATGCTAGGAATACATGATAGGTATTTTTAAGAATAAAATCTACTACTATTACTTCATGCACTGTATCATTTAAAAACTCTAACTTGTTATATTTAGGAACCATAAAAGCTATCCTTACTACTATTATAAATTTAGAGTCTTGCATAGCATGAGTTGTCCTTTGAGGACGTTTATACTCATGTAGGATGTTGGAGTCAATCTAAATAAGTATGTTTCCGCAACGTATAATTATATTTTGAATCGTGGAATAGATGAGCGACTAAGCCGAGGGATATGACTAACTACTGCACTTAACTGATGTTTTCTTAAAATAACTTAAAGAATTCTTCTTCATGTTTAAGTAGGTGTCTGCCTGAGCGTCTGCAGTTATCCCCTGCTGACGTGGCATCATGACGTGCATTTTCCCTTACTCTGATAAGTTATTTTATGCTGTGAAAATGCGGGTTGTGACAACCTCCTTCCCATTCAAGGTGACCGCTATGACTCCTCTTCCTTCCACTGATATCTTCGAGGCGTCTCCAAAACTGACCTCACCACCATTTGATTCGAGGCTTGTGAACAGTTTCTTCTGTCCACTCATGTGGTTGCTAGCTCCGGTATCCAAATACCATACATCGTTCCTCCCACCTTCAGCACCCCTGTAGGTTAGGAACATCATCGGGTCACCACCTGTGTTGCTTGCTTCAGCATAATGGTTGGCTTCTCCTCCCTTCATTGGAGCCCAACAATCATAACTCATATGCCCAAACTTGTTACAGTCGTAACATTGTATTTGGAACATATCACCTCTACCTCTTCCTTGACCTCTTCCTTGGCCTCTACCTTGGCATCTACCTTAGCCTCTTCCTCTTCCTCCTGCATCTTTCCTCCAACCTTGAGGTTGTTCCGCCTCCCTCTGGTTGTACTGATTCCTTCCCTGATCTCTTCCCCCTCTTCTTCCTCTACCTCTTCCTTGGTTGCCTCGGCCACGCTGGCCTCCTCCTCTTCCTGAGCTCTCTCCAAAATTTAGATGAGTCTGGAGTGCTGGTGGGCTAAAACCCGAACAGGCAAGCGTACCTGTCGAATCGTAGTACCAAGGTCGTATTTAAACACGAGGCTGTCAATTACTTCTACTCACGCTCTAACTATTATCCTACCAGAAAACTAAAGGGATTTGAGAATCTTTTAGAATAAAACAAAAGACAATTTGCGAGACGAAAAACTTATAATAAAAAGCTAGCATTCGATCAATGACTAACCATGAAATTAGATGAGAGAAAAAAATAAAGATAGTTTTAATTTTGCAAATCATACTCGACCGTGACGGATCCGAAAATAAGACAAAATCTCGCTAGAGCATTAGGTCTCCTAACTTATAGACTCTTCGATCGAAATCTCTTTACAAACCAAAGAAGCCTAAAGTTGCATTATCGAGGTGATCCGCACTATTGGATTTGACTCCAATCCGGAGGATTTACGTCGTCCTATCTCTAGGATTGCGTTCAACTCCTTCCTTCTTTGAGTGATCTTTCACATCATGTGTCTCTCGACTACTATGAAATAAGAACAATGTCTACTACCGTATACCGGAAATACAGAGTCGACGCAAAATAAATCAAAGAAGGATTGAGCATGAAATAACAAAAATAAAACTAAGAAAGAAAATAAACTCTCATCTCACTTCATGGATCCTCACGATCGAATGCTATAGGAAATTAGCTACGCATAATTGAAAAGGAAAACAAAAGAAGATAGGAGAGGAACATTTTTTATTACTTGCAAAAAGGAGTACACAAAATATAAAAAAGACAAGATTATGCTATAAAGAAAACTTGCACTAATGAAAATTGCACTAATTGAGGAAACTTGCACTAATGGAAAAGAAAACTAATACAATAAGTAAACTAACAACTCACAAGCACTCTCCACTTAAACTAGCACTTCACTTGCTCTCCAAAATTCAACTCAAAGCATGGGATATGGGTTCTTTTTATAGATGAGGGAGAAGGTTCTAGAATGAAATGAAGAAGAGGGGGCAAGGGGGGTGGCCGGCCATGTAGTATGGAGAAGGTGCATGAACATTATTTAATGAGGGAGAGAGAAAAGGGCCAAATGCATGCACTTTCTTTTGGGAAAATAAAAAGGAGAATAATTAAAAAAAAAGGGGAATGTATGAGTTTAAATGAGAATGAGAGAGAGGGAAAAAGGATGAATGAGAAATATGAAAGGAGAGAAAATAATAAAGGGGAGAGAGAGTGGAGGGGCCGGCCATGTGGGATGTATTCATGCATGGTAAAATATGAAAGAGGGGGCTGCAACATGGGCTCGGGTAGAGGCTAGGTGGGCTGCTTTGGGCTTTTAAATAGGCTCGGGTAGAGGCTAGGGGCTGCATGGGATCGGGTAGAGGCTAGGGGCTGCATGGGCTCGGGCTCCACATGTAATGGGTTGGACTTGAGCTTGAGGGCTGCACCAAATTGAAAGCTTGGGCTGCTCCAAGGAGAAGGCTGCATCATGTGGGCTGCACCATGTTGAAGAAGTGGGCTGCACATGTTGAAGAAGTGGGCTGCACATGCTTGGAATTTGAACCTATAAATAACAAAACAAAACATTAGTTAATACAAATGAAACTAAACATTACGAACATAATATATCATACTATTAATTAATTATATTCATAACAAAACACAAGTAAATATAAGATATAAAACATATACTAAAACTATATATTTTTATATCAAAACATAACAAAATAAAATTGCAACATAACAAGCAAATAAAACTATAATAAAACTAGGAATTATAATATCCTAACACAAAAGACTTTAAGAAGAAATAAAACAAAACATGCATAAAAATACATAAAACATATAATTAAACTAGGAATTTTGCATACTAAACTACCCCAAAAATGATGACTAAAACAAGTCATCAAATTCCCCCATGCTAGAGTATTTGCTTGCCCTCAAGCAAATAAAACTTAAAGAACTAGGGAATGAAAACAAAGAAGATTTAGGTTGCATAATTAAGAAAAACAAAACATGAAAAATTAAACTATCCTAATTCCTATGTTAACAACTAGTGGGGTGAGAAGTGCACAATAGAAAACTTGAAAGTGGAGACCTAAAAATATCATTAGAACATAAAGAGATTTACACATTTCTAAATCTTAAAACAAGGCATCCAAAATAAATGAAAATAAGAAAACAAAAGTAGAGGTTATAAATAAACGGCGCATTAACAAACTACTCGGTTGCTAGATAAACATTAACCCTAAAACACTCCAAGATAACCTCCAAAGAAATCCATCAATGATGGTGGCCATAGGCTTGTACGTTCACACTTTCTCCACTACGCGAATTTACGTTCTAAGATCAATAGGACTTCTACTAGGCATTAAAACTTGGCTTAGGTAAATGATTAGGAAGTGGAATCAAAGATAAACACGAAGGTTTTAGGCACTAAACCAAGGTGAGCTCAAAAATAAACATAGCATAAAAAATGAGAAATAACGAGTATGTCATTTTTCCAATATGAAACTACAAAAACAAGGCCATGAAAATTTTTCTTTTATAAACTTGGCCAAACATAAACTTTTTGCATTCATTTTTTTTTGATTTTGTAATGATATATTTTTTCTCTTTCTCAATTTTTTTTCCTTTTGAATAGCATTGGATAAGAAAGCTCCAAAAATAGGCTTGAGAATTTCCTATTCATTTCAAAAATAATACCCTTCCCACAAAAAATAATTTTTAAGCTCAAATTTATAGTGCAAAAATAGGAAAGATTTTGGCTTTGGTGAATATAATGAAATGAAAGGTGGAGCTAAAACAAGGAAAAAAAGGAAAAGGCCCAAAATTATTTTGCAAGGGTTTTGTTTTTGGTGGGCAAGAAAAGCTCAAACTATTCAAATGGTGGCCTAAATCATTTCTAAAGAACGTAAAAAACGGCGCAAATGCTTCGAGAGTAGCTTGGTACAAGTTCTAGACACCAAGAAAGACTACCCCGCAAATGAAAAGAGATAACATTACCTAGCAACCATTCGTAAGCAACTAACCGAATAAAAAGACATAACTACAAATTGCTAACTTAAAACGTAAAAATTGGATGCCTATATTTAAGAAAAAGAAACTAGTAAAGCTAAGCTATGTTAAACTGATAAATTTAGAAAACCAATTCAAGGAAATCTACATAGAACTACAAAACCGCATGGGCCTACACTTCACTAGAAGAAACATGAAAATAAGATAGAAATAATTTTAGATTTTGTTTTTCAAATCGATTTAAGCACAATTTTTTTTTGTTTAATTAATTTTTGTTTTTCTAATTTTTTTGGGTTTTATATTTTATAATAATTTTTTTGGATTTTGATGTCATAACATAAAATACTATACTAATATAAAACATAATATTATTTTTTTTGAAAGAAGAAAAATAGAAAGGAAAGACCGAAAGAAACTAGACCCCCCCATGCTTAAAGTCTTCATTGCCCTCAATGAAGAAAACATAAAGAAAAAGAGAAGGGGACTGAGAAGAAGAGAAAAAGAAAAATGCAGGAAAAATAAATAAATAAGAACAGGACTTCCCCGGGTTCGTGAGATGAAGGCGGATGTCGCTCCCCCATGCTTGCTTTTTAGAGTACTTGATCGTCAGCATGTATGACTTAATCCATCTGATATCAGCAGCGGCGGAGCGGCGACCACGATCATGGACTTGATTGGCCTCCGGTAGAAAGAGCAAAATAAAAGAAAAATGGATAGAGTCCATGGGCAGATGCCCGATAATATTTTTTATATTACAACAGCCCAAATAAAAGAGTTTCATAAAATAGTAGTCCAAAAATAAAAATGTCCATCAGAAAATAATAAACTAAGAATCAAAAAGAAGATTCTCCTTTGCAGGAGTCACAGAATCATTAGAAGAATAGAGTTTAAGTCTATGGCCATTAACTTTAAAGTCCCCCTTATCGGGGTGTGAAAGTAGCACAGTGCCGTCAGAATAAACTTCCTTGACCGTAAACGGTCCAGTCCATCGAGATTTAATGTATCCGAAGAAAATACGTAAGCGTGAATTAAAAAGAAGAACTTGATCACCAGGTTTAAAAATTTTATGTTGGCCCAAGTTCTTATCGTGATCGACTTTCGTTTCAGGGTCGGGTGATTTTGCATAAGAATTTTTCAGATTTTTGTCTTCTTCAAAAATGAGATTTTCAAGATTCTTTTGTTTAAAAACAGTTTCATTTTCAAAATTTATTTGCATGGACATAACCGTATTTTGAAAAACATTTGGAGAAAGTTCAGCAGAATAAGACGAAAAATCATTTGGAGAAATATAGGAGTCTTCTTTTAATTCATCAAGAAAAAAACAAGTGTCATCATTTTGCAAAGAATTTCTCATAGATTGATTAATATCAAAAGTAACCTCTTCATCTCCCACACGCAGAGAAAGTCTTCCGTCACTCACATTTATGATTGCTCGAGCGGTGGCTAGGAAGGGACGACCAAGGATAAGAGGGACCTCGACGTCCTCTTCAATATCGAGAATGACAAAATGCACCGGGAAGATGAATTTGTCGACCTTCACTAGCACGTCCTCAACGATACCTAACGGATACTTAATCGATCGATCAACCAATTGAATACTCATATGGGTAGGGCTGAGAGTGCCCAATCCTAGCTTTTTAAACAATGAAAAAGGCATCAAGTTGATGCTCGCACCTAGATCCGCTAGCGCATGTTTAATAAAAAGATCACCAAAAATGCAAGGAATTGAAAAACTACCCGGATCGTGTAATGTTTTAGGCAAGTTAGAGTTTTTAACGACCGCCGAGCACTCTTCATTTAACGTTACGTGAGAAAGATTTTCCAATTTCTTTTTATTCGTTAATAAATCCTTGAGATATTTGGCGTATTTCGGCATTTGGCTAATGGCTTCGTGAAATGACAAATTTATATGAATTTGTTTAAACATTTCAAGAAAGCGTGAATATTGATCATCTAATTTGTCTTTCTTAAGTCTAGCCGGATAAGGAGGTGGAGGAAATTCTTTTAGAACAATCGGAGCATCATTTTGAAAACCATTTTTTTCTTTTGCAGAATTAGAAATAATGGAGCTATCCTTTTCTTTTTCAAAAATAGATTTTTCTTTTTCAAGATCTATGTTATTATTCTCCTCGGGGGTACAAACAGGAGGGACAATCACCCTTGGCTCTTCCCTTGTGGTGGGCTCGTTAATAACTTTACCGCTCCGAAGGGAAATCGCATTTGCGTGTTCCCTTGGGTTAGGCTCAGTGTTCGAGGGAAGAGTTCCAGGTGGTCTCTCGGAAAAGGCCTTGGCGAGTTGGCCGACTTGATTTTCTAAGTTTTTCATTGATCCTGTTAAATTTCTAATAGTGGCATCGTTCGAGCTTATATATTTAGCGAGGATCTCTTCCAAAGGGGAAGGTTTTTGAAAATTTTGTTGCTGTGGTGGTGGTGGTGTAAAATCGTGCGGTGGGCGTATGGCGTTAGCGTTATTACTCCACGAGAAATTTGGATGGTTACGCCATCCGGGGTGATAAGAATTAGAAGAAGAAGAAAAACCAGGCGGAGAAGAAAAATTCGGAAAAGCAGAAAAATTGTTTGCAGAATTATTTTGAGCAGGCCTGGGTATGTTCCCCAGATAATCCACCTGCTCGGCAGCAGCAACATTCGCATTTTCATATACCTTAGCGGCGGAGGAAGCAGTCATCTCCGAAATCTTCTTGTTCAGCATTTCTACTTGTAGCGCCAGTTGCGAAACCGAATCCACTTCATAAATACCTGCAGGTTTAGATGGGCGAGTCCTAGATGAATTCCACTGATAAGTGTTCATCGCCATGTCCTCGATAAGCTCAAGAGCGGCTTCCGGAGTTTTGCGGTCCAAAGAACCAGCGGAAGAAACATCTATCATTTGCTTAGTTTCTTGATTTAGCCCATTATAAAATGTCTGGACCTGTAACCATACAGGCAGAGCATGATGAGGGCATCTTCTCAAAAGTTCTTTAAACCTCTCCCAAGTGCCATAGAGGGTCTCAGAAGCAATTTGAGAATAAGAAGTTATATCATTTCTTAACTTAGCAGTTTTAGCGGGAGGGAAATATCTAGCAAGAAATATTTCAGTTAAAATGTTCCAAGTAGTGATTGAGCCTCTTGGAAGAGAACTCAACCACTGTTTGGCTTTAGTTCTTAAGGAGAAGGGGAAGAGTCTTAGCCTTATAGCATCATCTGAGACACCATTTATTTTAAAGGTGTCACAGATTTCAAGAAAATTGGCAATATGCAAGTTCAGATCTTTATCTTGTAATCCGTCGAACTGTACATATTGCTGCACCAATTGTATGATGCTAGGCTTAAGCTCGAAGTTATTGTTCGCAATTGCAGGTCGAACAATACTCGTTTCAGTCCCCTCTAGGTTGGGTCGAGCATAATCGGACATGGTCCTTTGCTGAGCCATTCCTGGGTTGGGATCTCCCATTTCAGAATAATTACAATCCCCGAAGGAATCCTCAACCGTTGTTTGAGAAGTGGAAGCCCCGAATCGTAGTTGTCTCTGAAAGGAGCGTTCGATTTCTGGGTCCAAATCAACAAGTAGCGACGGATTCGCTCGGGTCATGCACTAGTAAAGAAAACGAGGGAAGATGACAATGAAAGCTTGGAAAAGAAAGAAAAAGAGGAAAAGAAAGGAAAATTTTTTTGTTTTTTTTTTTTTGAAAAAAAAGATTTTTTTAGACGGCTTGGCTCTCGAACTTCCCGAGGACTACCCGGTGAAGGGTTCGCCCGGTACTAGGTAAAATGGTGGCGCTTAAAGCCCCTTACCCTTTTCGAGAGATTTTAGGTGGGGTAGAAATAAGGTGAAGTGGGTTGATTATAAATATTTAAATATATAAATTATAATTTTTTTGATTTTTGGAGAAGTAATAGCGCAAGCGTTTTCAAAATATTGACGAAGAAAAGTCCCCGGCAACGACGCCAAAAACTTGGTGGGCTAAAACCCAAACAGGCAAGCGTACCTGTCGAATCGTAGTACCAAGGTCGTATTTAAACACGGGGCTGTCAATTACTTCTACTCACGCTCTAACTATTATCCTATCTGAAAACTAAAGGGATTTGAGAATCTTTTAGAATAAAACAAAAGACAATTTGCGAGACGAAAAACTTATAATAAAAACTAGCATTCGATCAATGATTCACCATGAAATTAGATGAGAGAAATAAAAATAAAGATAGTTTTAATTTTGCAAATCATACTCGACCGTGACGGATCCGAAAATAAGACAAAATCTCGCTAGAGCATTAGGTCTCCTAACTTATAGACTCTTCGATCGAAATCTCTTTACAAACCAAAGAAGCCTAAAGTTGCATTATCGAGGTGATCCGCACTATTGGATTTGACTCCAATCCGGAGGATTTACGTCGTCCTATCTCTAGGATTGCGTTCAACTCCTTCCTTCTTTGAGTGATTTTTCACATCATGAGTATCTCGACTACTATGAAATGAGAACAATGTCTACTACCGTATACCGGAAATACGGAGTCGACGCAAAATAAATCAAAGAAGGATCGAGCATGAAATAACAAAAATAAAACTAAGAAAGAAAATAAACTCTCATCTCACTTCATGGATCCTCACGATCGAATGCTATAGGAAATTAGCTACGCATAATTGAAAAGGAAAACAAAAGAAGATAAGAGAGGAACATTTTTTATTACTTGCAAAAAGGAGTACACAAAATATAAAAAGACAAGATTATGTTATAAAGAAAACTTGCACTAATGAAAATTGCACTAATTGAGGAAACTTGCACTAATGGAAAAGAAAACTAATACAATAAGTAAACTAACAACTCACAAGCACTCTCCACTTAAACTAGCACTTCACTTGCTCTCCAAAATTCAACTCAAAGCATGAGATATGGGTTCTTTTTATAGATGAGGGAGAAGGTTCTAGAATGAAATGAAGAAGAGGGGGCAAGGGGGGTGGCCGGCCATGTAGTATGGAGAAGGTGCATGAACATTATTTAATGAGGGAGAGAGAAAAAGGGCCAAATGCATGCACTTTCTTTTGGGAAAATAAAAAGGAGAATAATTAAAAAAAGAAAGGGGAATGTATGAGTTTAAATGAGAATGAGAGAGAGGGAAAAAGGGATGATTGAGAAATATGAAAGGAGAGAAAATAATAAAGGGGAGAGAGAGTGGAGGGGCCGACCATGTGGGATGTATTCATGCATGGTAAAATATGAAAGAGGGGGCTGCAGCATGGGCTCGGGTAGAGGCTAGGTGGGCTGCTTTGGGCTTTTAAATAGGCATGGGTAGAGGCTAGGGGCTGCATGGGCTCGGGTAGAGGCTAGGGGCTGCATGGGCTCGGACTCCACATGTAATGGGTTGGACTTGAGCTTGAGGGCTGCACCAAATTGAAAGCTCGGGCTGCTCCAAGGAGAAGGCTGCATCATGTGGGCTGCACCATGTTGAAGAAGTGGGCTGCACATGTTGAAGAAGTGGGCTGCACATGCTTGGAATTTGAACCTATAAATAAAACAAAACAAAATATTAGTTAATACAAATGAAACTAAACATTACGAACATAATATATCATACTATTAATTAATTATATTCAAACAAAACACAAGTAAATATAAGATATAAAACATATACTAAAACTATATATTTTTATATCAAAACATAACAAAATAAAATTGCAACATAATAAGCAAATAAAACTATAATAAAACTAGGAATTATAATATCCTAACACAAAAAGACTTTAAGAAGAAATAAAACAAAACATGCATAAAAATACATAAAACATATAATTAAACTAGGAATTTTGCATACTAAACTACCCAAAAAATGATGACTAAAACAAGTCATCAAGTGCTTTACCCAAGCCACTCGACTCCTCATCGTCCTGCACCATGCGGTACTCGTGAGCTTGTAGTGAGTCAACAAGTTCATCCACTGTCATCAGTGTGAGATCTTTTGACTCCTCAATTGCCACCACCACATGCCTGAACTTTTTAGACATAGATCGCAAGAGCTTCTCCATGAAACTTACGTCATCTGTCACCTCCCCGTTCCTCTTCATCTCGTTTATGAGCGTCCGCAGACGGGTCACATAGTCACCAATCTTCTCTGACTCTGCATCTTTATCACTTCATATTGGGCCCGAAGGGATTGCAGCTTCACCTTCTTAGCCTTATCAACTCCCTGCATGGAGCGTTGCAAAATCTCCCATGCCTCCTTTTTTGTCTCCGCAACTGAGATCTTCTAGAAGTTCGCCTCATCCACGCCTTGGTATAGTAAGAAGAGAGCCTTCTTATCCCTCTTCTTGGACTCCCTCAACGCCGTCCTCTGAGAATTAGTCAATGCCGCCTCTGCTTCTGCAGTAAGCTCCTCAACGCCATCTTCTACTACCACCCACAACTCCTTTGAGGCGAGTAGCACTCGCATCTGAATACTCTGGTTCCCATAGTTGGTTTTTGTCAACTTGGGGACTTGCCCCGGCATGGCACCTCCCATCTCCATCTCCTCTAGTCACTGAATCTTCCAAGCGATTTACACACAACTTCCAGGTGTCGCAAACCTGGCTCTGATACCACTTGTTGGAAACGTGTATGGGTTCCCGCACAACCCCAACTAACAACCCAACACCACTTCAAAAACCACACCACAACAGTAGCCGCCGAGACCACGCACACTAGCCCCCCACTACCTTCACGAGCTCCCTCCTGCGAGGCGAGCAGTCCACCTGCGCGAGCGCCTTCTGCGAGACGACCACGGCGCGAGACCACCACACCAAACCACCTACCCGCGCGGTTTGCCTCCTGCGAGTAGCCCACTCTTCACACGGCGAGCTCCACACAGGCGAGCGGGCACGGCGAGACCAACTGGCGAGACCGCCCGGGCTTGCGGCTAGACCACAACTCGCGAGCACACAACCCGCGTCCTCCTCCACTCGCGGCGAGATCTCCAACCCGCGAGAACGCAAAACGCGAGCTCCCCTCTCGCGGAGGGATCACTAAACCGCCCGGCTAGATTGGCAAACAGCCCGGACAAAAACACCAGTGCTGCATCGCTTCTCTCTCTCTATACCCTCTCCCAAACAAGAATTCCGAAAATGGGGAGGAATTTCACTATCTCATCAACTTGTAAAGTTCTACATCCAAGCTTTTATATAGGCAAACTAAAACAATGAAAATAGGACACATGGCAATGCAATAAATGTCACTCCTAACCACTATATACTTACATTGAATATAAATCATATTTAAAAGGATTCCAAAAAAAAAACAGTTGACCTTGGTCATGAATAAACGGCGGCAACGGGCGAGCCGAGTTCGTAGATCTCAGCAAATTCACGTGTATTAAAGTTTTGACGCCAACCAGGCACAAATATTGTTTGTTGTCGGAGTTGCTTGAAGAGAATGAACACAATACGGTGGATGCCGGAAGTCGGGCTTGGGCTCTCATACCACACCACTTCCTGCCCTGTATCAATGAAGAGAGTGAGAGTGACACAGAGTTGGGGGGAGGGGGTTCATATTAATTTCATTGACATTAATTTCTCCTTCTCACTTGAAAACAGGAGCACACATACCAATAGTTAGTTCCAACATGCATGTTTTGTTCCTTATTTACCATTCGATTATATATTTTTAATCTTATATCTGTAGATGCTCATCTAAATATTTTTTTTCTAATATAATCATTTCTTAGTTTTTTTAAATATTTCACATATTCATCATCTAATTTGTTTTATTTCTTAACTTTTGGGTCCACTCTACAAACAAAGAGAGACTAAAGTACCTTTAAATATTTTTCAAAAACATCTTCGCCACTATTACAACAAGTTATGGACTCAATGACCCTTCAAAGAACCTATTGTGCCTACACGTATTTTTGATCACCCTACAACTGTTTTCAATATTAGTTGGGGCTCTAGCAAACATAATTTTAAAGTTCTTAGACCACACAGTGAGCGGAAGCAAAAAAATGTTGAAGGTTTGTCTTATACTAAAATTAAAGGAAAGTTCGCATTGCTACGGGAGCTCCCCCGTCGTTTACATTTGATATTCATAAATTACTACTTCCCCGTGCTCTCCGGCAGCTTTTTTAATTTTTTTAAAAAACTATTCACGGAGGCCACCGCCGTCGGTGGACCTGGCGGCGGTCTAACTGGACCCCACCGACGGGGACGTCGGACACCAGTGAAAGGCGTCCGGCGACCCCGGTGGTAGGGCAGGTGGTCACGGTCAAGGTCACCGCCGACGGTGGCCCTGCCGGACCACCTCCAACCTATCCTCAGCAGGGTTGCCGACGTCCGGCGATCCCGTCGGTGGGGTCCGGTCAAGCCGTTGCCGGCTCCGCCGGCGGCGGTGGCCTCCACCGTTTAGGTTAATTAAAAAAAAAACTTACGGTGACAGTCCTCCCTTCCCGTGCCAACCGCGATAGTATCTTAATTGTGTAGTGCTTGAGGTGCCCTCGTCCCCCATGCGACATTATCTCAGCCGTGACATTGTCCTGACGCGATGTCGCTCCCTCCTCTCGCAAACCCATATTTGTTGTTCTCCACCCGTCATTCATTTTGCGGTCTGCACAGGAGTTTGCGAGAGGTAGGGAGAATACTTTTCCTAATGTAAACAGAAGACTTTGTTTATATAACAACACATTTTTTTAAAATAAAAAAAACAAATAAATTTATAATACTGGAAATTTTTTAATGAAGAGGGGGTAAAATGGAAAGTGAATGTTTAACAAAATGATCTTTTTTTCTTTTAATATATAGACACACATGCACCTTCACACTGGTAATCGCTTGTGCTCGATGCTCTCAGGTTGGCATCGCCCGCATCTATGCGGGCTGCGCCCGCATCTATGCGGGCTGCGCCCGCATGAAGTACATGCCCGCCACTCGCACAGCATCGCGAACGGGCGGTAACCCGCGCAACAATGCTTTTGTTATATATATATATATATATATATATATATATATATATATATATATATATATATATATATATATATATATATATATATATATATATATATATATATATATATATATCTTTATATATTATAAAGAAGTAGTTTTGAAAATCCAAAAAAGCTCACAACAAATCATAACCATTGAATGTAACCCAATTATAAAATCTACACCATCCATCTACTTAATTTTGAATCCGCATGCTGCCAAGAATCAGATTCCAAAAAACCGGACTCAAAAAATATTACACTCCTTGACTGCCACCCGCAGTCTGCGCCTATCTCCCTTGACTCACCCCCATCTCCTTTACATCATCGCTGCCCTAATTTCCTCCCTCATTCTACTCCGGCGACAACTACACACACCTACCCGAATCTCCTCCACTCGCAACAACGCCGGATCGCCTCCGCCTGCATCAATGTTGGACGCCTCCGCATCAACCCTGATCACCTCTGCTTGCCTCAGCGTCGGACGCCTCCGCATACACCCGGATCTCATCTGCCTGCATCAATTCCAGATCTCCTCTACCTGCATCTCCGCCAGATATCCTTCGCCCGCATCAACACTCGACGCCTCTGCATAGCCACTCTAGCAACCTTTCATTATTGATCTCAATCTCTTCTCTGCTTGAAAGCCGCTTACGGCTCTTTTGGGATCCATCCCGTTAGGTAAGGTATACCGTTAGCAAAAACATCCAAGAAACCTAGAGAGATTTTCCATTTTCGATTTTCAAAAGTGTTCCTCTCCTTAGAGGTTTTGATCTGCATCCGCCGCTATGAGCTTTCCATGGCTGCAATGTACTCCCAAACAGAGACATTGTTCGGCTGTATTTAGATTTTAGGACCGTCCTCTTTGTATTTACAACATATTTGCCTGCGTAGAAACTGATTTCCTTCATCTTCACGATGTCCAACTTACCCTGTTAGATTTCGTTTTTGATTTAGAATTAGGGTTTTCAGTTTTCCATTTCGACTTTGATTCCGTCTGTAATTTTTCGTTTTTAATTTTCTTCTGGATTACGTTTTAATTTTTTTCGTTTATGAATGCAATTTTGATTTCGTTTTTTACTTCAAATTTTTTATTTCGTTGTAGCCTTCCGTCGCTTGCCGCTAAAGCATTCCTCCACTGTTTGGAAATGAAACCTCCGGCCAATTGCCATTTTCTGGGTATTCTGCTTTCCCTCTACATCTCTGGACAATGAATGTAGATTTTTTGGGATCTCCCAAATTTGTAAGCTTCATATACGATTCTTTGTTTGTTCACAAGATAATAATAAGGTTTTCTATCTACTTCTTTTGACGGATTCAGTTCGATTTTCCCTGTTAATGCACCAAAAGTGAAGTCATAGAGAAATCACGAGAAATAACTTTGTTGTCCTCTTGCTTACATATTGCAGAAATTATAGTAACTGAAATTCTTCAAAGAGATAATTAAATTCTTCAGAAGATAGAAGATATGAAAAAAGATTATCGTACTTTCCTATAATGCAATGTGCTACAGACCCAGGGTCGTCTTCCTTCCAATTCTTCGCATATTCCTTCTATCCGACAGTTTTTGGCCAAAGTTATTCCTTAAGATATTATTGCAAATATGAAAGCTGCCAATTAAGTGCTACTTAAATGCCGTTGTTATAGAGTTGTAGTGTTTACTTTCTAATCATATTTATTTTGTTTAAGTGTAATAAAAATTTGTATTGGGCTAATTTCAACATTTGAATGCTATTGATACCTTTCCTTCGGCACATCGGTTCATTTAAGTTAGTCTACTGAATAAGATTCATATTTTGTAGAATATGCACACTTCGAATGTAATTTCAAACATTTTGTGAAAATTTTCATTTATTCGTACTTCATAGTGTTATATTGATGCAAAACCCAAGTCTCCATGAAGTAGGATGGATGGTGTAGATTTTATAATTGGGTTACATTCAATGGTTAGGATTTGTTGTGGGGTCTTTTGGATTTTCAAAACTACTTCTTTATAATATATACATCGAGATAGAATCTGTGGGCTGATCAATACTCATCACATTTCGTCTTTCAGCAAGAAATTTTGGTGATTCTTCACGACGTCACAGGAGGGAAAGACTTATGAGATTCGTTCATGCACCTTGGACTTCACCATAATCACTATAATTGTGATATATACTGCATTTCCTCAACAAAGCCATCTTAAGGTTAAACAACCCAACTTTGTAAATATTTATAGGATTATCTCAACTGCAGATTGGTATTCATTCAGCACAGAAGAACATTTCTTAATAGCAAAGAGAATATACCCACTCCTAATATATATTGAACTTCATAAAATAAATAAATTTGTGTTAATACATGTTTTCCTATATCTATCATGCTATCTGCAATGTAGCATTTTTTTTTATTTACCGCTAATTAGATGAGCATAAAATGAATCGAGCAAAAAATAATATTGTTGCGAGTTATGTATATATGTAGCTTTTCTCAATGTTTTAGATCCAGTTTGAACAACTAGATGAGTTGATATGCTATATTGAACACTTCGAACAACAAATCCCAATTCGTACGAACCAATGCCATGTTGTTTGTAAACAAATAATATCAAAACTGAAATTTAAAGAGGCATGAACATGAACCAGTGTTATGCAGAAAACCAGTGTTATGGCAGCAATCTCTAATAGGTAAGCTTTGAACCAACATGTGTTATGTGTAGGGCTTAAATGCGTTATTGTTTAGTTTAACATCATCTAGACTCATATAATGATGATGAAGCCCAAATGGTGATCTATAGTTATAATCAGGCATAACACCTCTGATACACATGTATGAGCAGAGCATGAGAAAAGAAGTTAAAAACTAAAAAAAGAACATAACTAGGAAGCCTGAAAGAGAATGTTAAAAACTAAAATAGTAACATATAATATGCGTAAAAGGAGATTTAGTTTATATTATTTTTGGACAATCTAATTGCATTCTATAACTTCAGACCGCTTAAATAGAGAGCATCATCTACCTTTACTGAAGTCAACTGGGTCGGAGAGGGGAGTTCGATTTATGCAGTACATGAAAGGTGGGGGTGAGCAATTTCTGCAGGTGGAGGTGTGTCGGCCGTTGAGGAGCAGAAATACATTCCGGGGAGGGGGGGGGGGGGAATAAGCACACCTTTGCCAATAAACCTCTCTCCATGTTTCCCTTTGGTTTAAACTGCTCCTAGGAAACCCGGAAGAGAATGTGGAGAACATGTTGTTGGAGGTGTATAAGGGATTTAAACTGTTCCTAGAAAACTTAAAGTCGAACGAAGTGCAGTCGCAAATCTGGTGCTCGATGAAGATTGGATGTAAGAGTTACGGTTTTCGGCGGGGGCGGGCGCAACCGCTGGGAGGCGGGCTTCAGATGGGGGGGGGGGGGGGTGCAGCCCACCGGACAGCGGGCTTCCGGCGGGCGCGGGCCCAGCCTGTCAGCTGCGGGCAAAGCCCGCCGCCACGTACCAGGTACTGTGGCGCGTAGCCATAGGGGCGGAGCCCCGTGTCGGGCACTCGTATATATATATATATATATATATATATATATATATATATATATATATATATATATATATATATATATATATATATATATATATCTGCTGGAAATCCGCGTTACGCGGATATAACAATCTACGTGCTTCTCCTTCTAGCCGTTGGATTTAATCCAATGGTTGGGACTAAACGCGGAACAGTAAAAGAGACGAGCGAGCCCGATTACAACTTGGTCCAAATAGGGTCAAGCGCGGGCGTGAAATATCCTGCTCTCGCGCGCATGTTTTTCCATTTACATTAGGATTACTATATAAACATCAATATTCATTTGCTACTGGCTGTGTGGGACTAATGTCCTGCAGCGCCTGGAAGCCATCCGATCGGGCGCGCCCGATCGGACGGCTTCCAGGGGGTGCGGGACTTTAGTCCCTCACTACGAGTAACAAATAAATATTGTTATTTATATAGTAATCCCCATTACCAATAACAAACAGCGCGCGTGAGCATGCACGTGTGTGCGATGAACAGCTGGCTAATCACTGCTCGCCATGCTGCTTCATTTTACTGATCGGCGCTTAATCCCAGCCGTTGGATTAGATCCAATGGCTGGGATGGAAAAAGCGCGAATATTCATATTTTCGTATATATATATATATATATATATATATATATATATATATATATATATATATATATATATATATATATATATATATATATATATATATATATATATATCTTTATACAATAATGAAGGAGCTAAGTACTCCATGGTGTAACATGGTGTAACATTTTAATCTAATTTTACTCATGTTAAAACAGTTTTTTGGGTTAAAATTGTGCTCTTTCGGGCTTTTGACCGACTCAACATTAATGAATTTAGATTTAATTCCTTCACTGCACTGTTTGCCCAATAAAAAAACACGATATCCCCGATCCGTTCTTCTGCGCAGATAGGGCATCCAACCGGCAACCTTCCTCCAGGCATCGCAAGCACCATCTTCGATGCTGCCAGTTCGCGATTGCTGCAGCGGAGCAGCAAACCGACGGGTCGACAACCCTCCTACGACGTTCTCGGCGTGCCCGACTGCCTCTACATCCCGATTTCTACCAGTTCTTCTGCGCAGTTAGGGCAACCACAAACACTATATTCCCCCTTCCTCGCTTCCCTGTTTACGCCAACTCCACGACTTCCCTATTCCCGCAAACTCCAGCGCACCGACGTTCAATGATAGATGTCGATTTCTCTGCACAGGTACAACTCTCGGCCGCTGCTTCTACCCCCGCTGCTTCTTATGCTGGAACTTCCGCCGCAACCCTAAAGAACGGGGATACTCCTTCACTGATCTTCGTTGTGCTCTCTCCGGCGCCGGCGCTTTCCGGAACTACATCACAGTACACCTTCTTCCCTCTTTCTACCTTCTGCAGATCTAAACCATGACCCTTCTTTATCACAAATCTCCATATTTACAGTGTCTCCTTCCTCCAAAACTGCTATTTTGAAGTAAGAGCTTCAGGTATTCTACCATATCTGCATGCCTGCATCTTATTTGCTGCATTTTAATAATTTCGCATTCTACCATGCCTAGATCTAAACCACGCCCCTTCTTTTGCACAGATCTCCAGCGTGCTCCTTCCGGATCTCCTCCTTTCTTCTTCTCCACGGATCTCCTTGCGTCTATTTGGAAGCAAGACCTTTTCATTATGTGCAATCTATTAAGCCATATTCCGCATACCATTTAAAACCTGGTTTGATGAATTCTTAATTCTCTTTTTCTCTGTTTGGTCAATGTTACTTCACGCCATGATTTCTGTTCTAGGTTATAGGTTCAAATTTTTTGAATCATTATTTTTTTAAAAATAACACATATGGTGTTTGTTCTACTGTCTAAATGAGCTATTTTCATCATTTTCCTTGCTCCATTCCAGGTGCGACTACACCGTTGCAAAAGTGCAGGGGCTTTCTTAATTTGTGAAACTTGGTTCGAAGCCTCATTTCTTTCGAATTGATTGTGATAAAATGAGGTAAGAGTTCTTGAAATGTTTTTAATCTCCTGCAATGCTTTGATTGTTCTGCTCATTGTTCTGCTCAAAAAGAAACCCTTTCTCTAGGATTATCACTTTTGTATATTTTTGGCTATATGAAATTATACTGTAATAATATCATATAAATTCATACCTAAAATATAACTGAGAGCATATGCTTTGATTGTTCTGCTCATTGTTATGCTCAAAAAGAAATCCTCTCTCTAGGATTATCACTTTTGTATATTTTTGGCTATATGGAATTATACTGTAATAATATCATATAAATTCATACCTAAAATATAACTGAGAGCATTTCATATGATTGTTCATGTGTGTTTGATTCATTGTGAGCTAACAAAGTTTCTGTATCGTCTATTTTAATAGGCACCACAACGTGGATGCAATTTCATGTTCTCTGAATCCCAAACTACTCTAGAGGCCATTATATCAATGCTTCTAGTCACGTTCATCCTTTGAACTATGCTGTTATAATTGAGATCTAATGTTGTATGGGGGAATATATCAAGATTAGACAAATCCTCATCTGCTCAAGCACAGGTTCGCATCTTAATCCACATGGTACTGATTTGATTTCATACATTCATGGCTTTTTTGTTCAACTTGAATAATGCAGCTGTCCCCTTTCTGCTTTTTATATTGAAATTATTATCCTTTTATCAAAAACATTTGTTATTAGCTTTTCAGCTTTAAGAAGATAATTTGTTATTTGCATTTCTTATCTTCAATTTATAATCAATCAAAATGGATATAAAATTTAAAATATATCGAAAACACACATTACGCATAAGGGTATCAGTAATCATCAATCATACAATAAAAGTAATCAACAACCATGTCGCCCCCGCGACAAATCTGGCCCCCGCGACAAATGTCGCCCTCGTGACAATTGTCACTCCCGCGAGAAATGTCGCCCCCGCGAGAATTGTCACCCCGCGAGAATTGTCGCCCCCATAACAATTATTGCCCCCATGACAATTATCGCCGCAAAATGTCGTCCCCACGACAATTGTCGCCACCACGATAAATGTCTCCCCCACGATAAATGTGGCCCCCACGACAAATGTCGCCCTCACGACAAATGTCGCCCCCACGACAAATGTCGCCCCCACGACAAATGTCGCCCCATGACAAATGTCGCCCCCACGATAAATGTTGCCCCCACAACAAATATTACCCGCACGGGGTCCCCCGTGCAAGACTGCTTATACACACACACACACACACACACACACACACACACACACACACGAGTGCCCGATACGGGTCTCCACCCCTACTTCCAATCGTGACAGTACCCAACCCGGCCCTACGGCCCCATGCGACTGTACCCGGCCCGCCACAACGACCTCACACAATTGTCCCCGACCCACGCCTACGACCCTGCGCGACTATACTCGACCCGTCATTACGACCTCGCGCAACTGTACCCGGCCCGCCCCTGGCGGACTTCGCCCGCCCACGACGATAATTTAAGAAAAAGATATAAATATAATTTTATAAATAACAAAATATAAAATTATAATTATAAATGTACATATATATATTAAATAATATATATAATTATTATTATATATAGTATATTTATATGTAATAATGAATTATATAGTATATTTATATGTAACAAAAATATATAGTATATTTATAGTATATTTATATAATTTTTTTATTCAAATACATAAATTATAACAATATTAGTATAAATTATTTGAACTATTATCATAGTTGCTTCTTTGTCTTATTGGAATGAGTTGTTTCTCTTGTCTTTGAGATCTTGAGATCGAAATCGATAGTTGTGTTTAAATTAAAATATAATTTTAACAGCCAGCCGCCCAAATTTTTAAGAGTTATATGGGCAAAATCGTAATTTTACATAGGTTTAGTACACCCTATTAGTAGATTTAGGAGACCTACTAAAATTTGAAGAGATGAAATGATTTTATTGTGCTCGATCAGACGGTTATTGAATTATGAACTCATGATCTGACGGTTTGTGTAATTTTAAACTCATGATATTCACAAACCACAGTATTTTTTTATATATGATAAAGATATATATATATATATATATATATATATATATATATATATATATATATATATATATATATATATATATTATATAAAGCAATATACATATTTGGAGGCACACCATAGATCAAACAAGAGTCATTGGATCATAAGAGAGAGCATGAGATGAGGGGAGAGAGTTGGGAGAGAGAGAGAGGGGGGAGGAGAGAGAGAGGGAGAGAGAAAGGGAGAAAGATGGTGGAAGGGAGAGGAGAGAGGGGGAGGAGAGAGAGGGAGAGAGATGGGGAAGGGAGAGAAAGAAGAGGGAGAGAGATTGCGTGAAATTAATTTTTTTAACGACAAAACATATTTTTTTTATAAAATAAACATTGTAATATTGATTTATATTTTTTTACGGTCATTTTGAGTACTCATATGTATATATTGCGGACACTGCTTGTCTTGATGTGGGTGCAACCCGCTTTGATTCGGGCGCATTCCGCTTTGATGCGGGCGCAACCCGCAAGACCGCAACGACGCATCGAGCACGAGAGAAGCCCGTTCGGAGGCGGGCGAAGCCATCCTGGATGCGGTCGAAGCCCGCCCGAGAGCATCGAGCACGGGCGTAGCCCGTGCGAAGATGCTCGTGTGTGTGTGTGTGTATATATATATATCTTTATTATTTAAAATAATAGGCATATCTTCAAGCACACCAAAGATATGATCCAGACCGTTGGATCTAAAATTATTAAAATCTGACCATTGGATATCTTAACAGTGGACTGTGTAACAGTCCAAATTTCTGAAGCAGGGAATTTTTGGGTGACACGACCTGGGACACGGGCGTGTCCCAGGGCGTGTCAGCGGACACGGCCTGCGACACGGGCGTGTCGCATGGCGTGTCGAGGTTGTGTCGACGATCGGCCTTGGTGTCGACGATTTTTCGCTCGACGATGTGTCAAGAGGAGACACACGGCCCAGGACACGGGCGTGTCCAAGGCCGTGTCGTGTGCTCGACGACTTTTACTCGACGATCGTCGAGTGTCGAGACATGAGTGTCGAGACGTGGGTGTCGAGTGTCGAGAAGTTGCACACGGCCTGTGACACGGGTGTGTCACAGGGCGTGTCAAGTTGGGTCGACGATCTCAGCCCGACGAAGCATTTCGACAGGGTGTGTCTTTGTGCCGTGTCTGGGCACACGGCCTGGGACACGGGCGTGTCACAGGCCGTGTGAAGTCTCGGGATGATTTGAGATTTTTTCGCCCAGGCACACGGCCACAGACACGGGCGTGTTCGAAGGCGTGTTGGTGACACGGCCCATGACATGGGCGTGTCCCATGGGCGTGTCACTGGTTTGGATAGGTCGGTTGACCACCGCTTGAGGCACACGGCTTGGGACACGGCCGTGTAACAGGCCGTGTCAGGTCAAATTTAGCATTTTTGTCAAGTTTCTGGCCGTCCATTCCTTCAGCTGGGATCCAAGGGCTGAAGCTTCTTCCTCTTTTTCCTAAAGGCTGAAACTGAGAACTTATTCTCATTTTTCCTTAGCTTTTATCTTTCTTCAAGTAAAGAGAGAGGAAGAAGGAGGAAGAAGGGGAAGGGCTGCTGCTGGTGGTGTTGTAGGTTACCAACGAGAAATCCGAAGCCGGCGTTGCGGAGGAAACGCTCTTGCGAGTCTTTCAAGCAAGCTTTGAGGTCATGGCACCGAAGCGGTCGTCAAGGGTAACGACTTTTCTTCCTATCCATGTGAAGGCTTCCTTTTTGGCATATCTTGTGATTTCCCCCACCAAGAGGTGGCTGATTTTGGGAGTCTTTAGGTGGATGCTTGAATCCCCTTTGTTAGCATATAGATCCGGAAATGGAGTACGGAATAGGCATGCTGTGTGAAGCCCATCTGGACAGGTTGGTCTGGATTGGTGATGTTGCATACGAACCGGAGAAGACTCCGTGATAACGTATAGTTTATGGAGGCTACGGGTTATGCCTGCGAAAAGGAGTAGCAGGAAGTACTGGGGTGGTAGCCTAGGAAAAATAGCCATGTGATGTTTTTGGGTCCAACCTGTGAATAAGGCACAGGAAGTACTGGTGTGACCAGGAAAGGCCCTTTGTGATGCTTGATGTCGTAGGGTGTCCACCTGTGAAGCGAGTAACAGGATGTACTGACATGATAGCCAGGAAAGACCCCTGACATTTGTGTTTGTGCGGTGTCCACCTGTGGAGAGAGTCACAGGAAGTACTGGGATGCACAGGAAAGACCCGCTGTTATGCTAAGAAAATGGGTATAGCGAAATACCCAGGCTTGAATGCCAAGAACAGGATTGGTGAGACCGACCTGCGCCTTTGATATAGCCATGAGTACGCTGTACTCGAAGAAGGCAAGGTGATTTGAGCAACGGGGGGTGGAGGATCCGACCTGCGCTATGTCCGTCTGACGTGAGACCAAAAGGTGCGGTATGTTGGAACGCATAGCAAGAGTCTTCGGCCTGCGCGCCATGACACAATGGGGGCTACGGGCCATCCCGGTGTAGGAAGACTAACTCCGGCTGCACGCCATGGAGTAAATGCTCAAGAGATTTACCGTTGGGTTGTGACCCTGATACTGTGGTGGGCAAGAGCTTTGCCAGAACACCAAGAATGTGCCCTGAGTGCACGGACCGTTGGGTCGGGTGGCGAACGGTTGTGATGGCTTATGTGCGTGAAAGCACATTTTGATGATATATATTGCCATACTTGTGATATAATATGCTTGCAGGGAAGAATACCGCTGCCCCGAGAGAAGGGGTAGGGTCGTTATAATTTGGTCAGCTGAACGCTGACCGTTGCTTTTGTTTGCCACCGTTGGGTGGATTGTCCCTGTACAGGCGCTGGAGAGCCGAGCGGGACGCATAGAGGTTGATGTACCTGCTGTTGTTGCTACTACTGTTGTGAGCCCTCGAAGGCTCTATTTTTATGTTGTGTGTTTTCTTTTCGTGTGGCCGGCCTGCGCGCCAATTGTTTTAGGCCACTGTTTGAAAGCCATGTAAGGCCATACGGCCAACTCTTGATACTTGTTGTATGACATTCCTATCCTGTATAAAATGTGGAGTTTTATGTTTGGACATTCATGAGGAGTTCCAGTTGTAGTCTAGGCTTCCGCTAGAATGATTTGTGATAGGTGCGATGCGCTACTCTGGTATCATCCTGTTCCTTCACCGCCTGTTTTGTGATATATACTGTGGGGCCCCGGCCGGACCTTCTAGAATATACCATATAAACGGATGGGGTTGTTACATTTTTGGTATCGGTTGTCTTGGTCTTTCCCTCTCGAGGTCGTGGCCGACTTCTTTTGTGGGGTGGCGAGCACATGTTTATGCAAACCACAGTCTACGGAGGAACTCCTGAATGTCCATGATAGGAATGCAAACTTGATGTGTTTAAGGAACCTGTGTGTTCTTATTTTGTGTTGTTTGCTTGGGTGCGACCGCTAATGTGTGTGACTTGTCCACCTTAGGTGACACGAAGTGGAGCTGGGCCGTCTGAGCCCCAGCGTTCTGATGAAAGTACGGCACCAGCCGTGGTGTCTACACCTCCACCGTCTGCGGAACATGTGTGTTTAGTTGCGGAGGCCTTATTTACCATGATCCAAGGCCAGCCACGTAGGCAGGAACAAGCGGCTGTGAGGACAGAACAGGTGGCGGCAAGGCCGGAACCTGTAGTGGATGTGGCTCCTCAAGCGGCTGAGAAGCAGCTAACGCGGTTTATGAGTTTCCATCCGCCTACGTTCACGGGAGCGGGAACTCCGACGCAGGCTGAGGATTGGCTATCGCGTGTCAAGCGAGTGATGACGGCGATTGGAACGGCGGAGCATCAGAAAGTTACTTTAGTTACCTTCTTGCTTGAAGGAGAAGCTCGATTATGGTGGGATGAGATGGAGTTGCATCATTTGGCGGGTCGTCCGTTAACCCAAGTATCGATGGAAGAATTCTCCAGACTCTTCCTAGCGAAGCACCTTCCTGCGGCTCAGCGGATAGCCATGGAAAATGAATTCCAACGGTTGACCCAAGGTGATGACAGTGTTGACGCATATCTGCATGAATTTACTCGCTTGGGGCGGTATGCGGGTTCTATATTTGCTGATGAACAGAGGAAGACCAACAAGTTCTATGAAGGACTAAGGGACGAGCTGAGGTTCCTTGTGTCAAGTTCAGTGAACCAAGGTTTCCAAGCCTTGGTTGACACTGCGAGCGCGCTGGAGAAGGATATGAAAAGGGTGCAAGGGAAGAGAGCTTTGGCGGTGTCGCAACCGGAGTGGAAGGCTCCCCGATCGGGGAAACCATTTTATAAGAAGAGATGGGGCAAGAAGTCCAAGCCTAGTGGACAAGCTCCTTCATCCGTTGCAACGGGAGCAACATCAGGGGCAACCTCCAAGCCAGATACTCGTATCTGCTTCAATTGTGGCCGAATGGGGCATATTGCGCGAGATTGTAGGATGCCGCCAAAGAGTGAAAAGAAGGCGGGAGCATCTTATGCGAAAAAGGAAAGGCGGTGGTGGTTTCCTCTGCCTCGCAGGCGCAACCCCGGGTATACAATCTTGGCCTGCAAGAGGCCATCAAGCAGAGTGACGTGGTCACAGGTATGAGTTTAGTTTTGCATATGCTATTGTTTGTATGCTTTGCTTAGTACCCCTATGTTTGCGGTTTGTGTGTGTAACATGTTTGCCATAGGCTTTGTGATGATTCGGGACACGCTGGCGCGAGCACTGTTTGATACGGGTGCCTCGCATTCTTTTCTGTCTAGCGAATTTATTACGCGGCTTGGGATGCCCAGTCGTGCAAAGACAGATAGCGTCAGAGTGGTGTTGCCGAATGGCAGTTGGATGCTTGCGGATCAAGCTTGCGATGTGGCAGTTCAGTTAGGAAGTCGGGATTTTCATTTATCTGCATTTGTTTTGCCAATATCGGAATTCGACGTGATTTTTGGGATGGATTGGCTTGCGGAGCAGCATGCTATGATTGATTTCCAGTTCAAAGAAATCACGTTGGGCCAGAATACCGAACAGGAGACAAAGTTCGCGGGTATGCGAGTAGTGGGCGGGATGTTGATGTCTGCACTCCAGGTAGTCAAGGCTGTTCGGAAGGGTGCGGAGTGTTACTTTGCACTTATTCAGGCTGTTGAGCCTAAGGCCAGTTTGTGCGAGGTTCTGATTGTGGCAGAATTTACAGATGTGTTTCCCACGGATCTCCCTGGGCTACCACCCCAGCGGGAGATTGACTTCACGATTGAGTTGGTGGTAGGTGCGAAACCTGCGGCCCGCTCGCCATATCGCGTTGCGCCAAAAGAGATGACTGAATTGAAGGTTCAACTACAAGAAATGTTGGAGCAAGGTTATATACGCCCAAGCATGTCACCTTGGAGCGCGCCTGTGCTTTTTGTAAAGAAGAAAGATGGTGGGTTGCGGTTGTGTATTGATTACCGTGAACTGAATAAGCTGACCGAGAAGAATAAGTATCTGATACCCCGGATTGATGAGTTATTCGATCAGCTGGTGGGCTCGACCGTCTATTCGAAGTTGGACCTGAAGTCTGGTTATTACCAGTTAAGAATTCGGGAAGGTGACATTCCCAAAACCGCATTTGGAACGCGTTATGGGCACTATGAATTCACAGTCTTGCCATTTGGACTGTGCAATGCGCCCTCGGTGTTTATGGATCTGATGCACCGTATTTTTCACGAGTACCTGGATCTGTTTGTGATAATGTTCATTGATGACAACCTGGTGTACTCGAAGTCCAAAGCCGAGCATGAGATTCACTTGCGGTTGGTGTTGAATACGTTGAGGCAAAATCAGCTATATGCCAAGTTCTCGAAGTGCGAGTTTTGGCTATCGTCAGTGGCATTTTTGGGCCATGTGGTGAGTGGAGCGGGCATTGCAGTGGATCCAGCGAAGATAAGGGCCATACAGGAGTGGCCAATGTTGTCTTCCGTGGCCGAGGTCAGGAGTTTCCTTGGACTTGCGGGCTACTATAGAAGATTTGTGGAAAACTTCTCGCGGATCGCTTTGCCGCTCACCACATTGACGCGAAAAAGATCAGAAGTTCGTTTGGACGCCAGAGTGCGCACGAGCTTTTGAAGAGCTGAAGATTCGGTTGACCACGGCGCCGGTGTTGTCTTCGCCACGTGGAACCGATGGATTTGTAATTTATAGTGATGCCTACGGGAGCGGCTTAGGCTGCGTTCTTCTGTAGAGCGGAAAGGTGATTGCTTATGGCTCACGCCAGCTGAAGGTGCACGAGCGAAATTATCCCGTCCATGATTTGGAACTAGCGGCGGTTATTTTTGCACTCAAGTTGTGGCGACACTACCTTTATGGTGTGAAGGTGGAGATCTATACCGATCATAAGAGCCTAAAGTAACTTTTGGAGCAGAAAGACTTGAACATGCGACAACGAAGGTGGTTGGAGTTCCTTGGGGACTACACTTTTGAGATTCACTATACGCCCGGGAAAGGGAATGTTGTCGCAGATGCCTTGAGTCGGCGGGTTCCGGCTAGAGCGAATTGGTTACAAAGGCATGATAAACGTCTTATCCAGGAGTTGGAGGCGTTAGAGATCTATTGTGTAGACAAGAATTCCACTGCCACGGCATGTTTGAACTGGATCGAGGTGCAATGTGACCTTGCGGACCGAGTTAGACGGGCAACGAAGTTGGATGAAGATCTCTTACGCTATGTGAATGAAGGGTCAGAGGGCAAATTCACCTGGATTGACGGTCTTTTGCGAAAAGAGGACCGTTTGTGCGTCCCAAATGTGGGGAAACTGAGAGAAGAATTGATGTATGAAGCGCATTTTACAAAGTATTCCATTCACCCCGGGAGCACAAAGATGTTCAACGATATGAAGAAGCTATTCTGGTGGCCAGGGCTCAAGAAAGATGTTGCCCTTTATGTCTCTAAATGCCAAACATGTGCGTTGGTGAAGGCGGAATGCCAAAAGTCGGGCGGTTATTTGAAGTCATTGCCAATCCCAGAGTGGAAATTTGATGATATTTCCATGGATTTTGTGCACGGGTTGCCAAGATCGCAGCGAGGAAATGATTCCATTTGAGTGATTGTTGACCGGCTAACGAAAGTGACACATTTTCTCCCGAACAGGCGGGATGATTCAGTTGAAAGTTTGGCAAAGTTATATGTTGACCAGATTGTGCGGCTTTACGGTGTTCCTCGGAGCATCGTCAGTCATCGAGATGGGCGGTTCACGTCAAATGATTGGCGGCTAGTTCACCGACTGTTGGGTACGGAGTTGACTTTCAGTACGGCCTTTCATCCCCAAAAGGATGGTTAAACTGAACGTACCAATAGAAAAATGGAGGACATGCTCCGAATGTGCGCCCTTGACTTCGGAAAGAGATGGGAAGATCATCTCTATATGGTAGAGTTTGCATATAATAACAGCTACCAGGCGAGCATTGGGATGACACCATATGAAGCTCTATATGGAAGGAAGTGTCGTACTCCCTTAGCGTGGGTAGAAGCGGGTGAAGCTCGGGTTTTTAAACCAAATGAGGTTGATGAAGCAAACTCAACCATCCGGATTATTCGAGAGAGATTGCTTATTGCTCAAGATCGACAAGCGAAGTACTACAACGCCAAGCACCGAAACATGGAATTTGCGGTTGGCGATTTAGTCTACTTGAAGATCAAGCCTTTCAAAGGTGTCTCCAGGATTCGACGATTGAAAAAGTTGAGTCCAAGAGATTTGGGTCCTTTTGAAGTGATTGAGCGAGTTGGCGAAGCGGCTTATCGGCTAGCTCTGTCAGCAGACTTGGGTGGATTACATGATGTATTTCACATCTCGGTGCTTCGGAAGGCCGTGAAAGATCCAGCTCAAGTGATCGCGGATGATCGTGTGCCGGTGGAGTATGGGCTAACAACGAGAGTTAGACCCATTCAGATCGAAGATCGAGCCGAGAAATAGTTGCGGAACAAGACGGTCGGCATGGTGAAAGTCCGATGGGACAACTGCGGCCGTGAAGAACTAACATGGGAGCGAAAGCAAACCATGCGAGAAGAGTTCCCTGAGCTGTTTTTGTAATATGAAGAGAGAATGTTGTAACTTAAAATTTTATATGTTGTAACATTTTTCTTGCTGGTTACTGTTGCCTTCCTGTATCTGAATTTCGAGCACGAAATTTCCTGTAGGAGGGGAGGATTGTAACAGTCCAAATTTCTGAAGCAGGGAATTTTTGGGTGACACTGTTGGGTTTCTCTATGAGGATGGCACAACGCTTGTGCACGCAGAGGAAAAATAACCATCAAGAAAAACCCAAAGAGATGTGGATCGGGCTATGAACGTTGAATCAAGAAGTTAGCAAAAACTAGGCAAAAATTACCTCGGTGGCGCTGAGTCACAACTCAACGGAGATGCTCCAAATTTCTTCTTCCTGCTAGCGGCGAGTTCTACGTGGAATAATGTCCACGTTTCTGCAGAAGTTCACACGAGCGGGAAAACGCCGATCTATCCGTCGCACGGATTATCGGGAAGGAGAAGATCACACCTCTGCTAATCCACGGACTGCTAGGTCCGCGCCAGGAAGAGCAGCACCAGCGACGGTCGCCGGAGAAGAGGAGGTCAGCGGAGCGAACACGGCGGCGGCGGAACCCTTCCGTCAGCGGCGGGATTTGGGATCGGCGGAGCGAACGAGCGGAACTCTTCCGTCGGGTTCGATTCGCTACAGGAGAAAATCCAGCAAACACCCGAAAACCCTTAGTGTTCTATTTATACCAAAGGTATAAATAAACCTAAGAAAATCGCTATCCGCAGACCACCCCAGAATGAGGTTCAGAATCGGCGAGTATCAATCGGTGGGAATCGGCGAGAATCGGCGAGAATCGATCGGCGAGCATCACCATGGATCGGCGAGAATCAGAGTACAATACTCGACGATTCTCGCTGATCGTCGAGCTTCACTTGACGATACACGTCGAATCTTGTCGACCATCGAGCCGCGGTCGACGATACATGTCGAAGTCGTCGATCATCGAGAATCAACATATTGATTCTCGACGATTCTCGTCGATCGGCGAGAATCAAAGAGATGATTCTCGTCGATCGGCGGGAATCAGAAAGACGATTCTCGACGAATGCTATCGAACCTCGGACGACAATCTTACCAGCCCTCCAAGGCAACATTTGACCAACCTGACGATCCTTTAAGGCAACACTTTGCCCACAATCCCATTCAAGGCGGTGATTGGTAACCTTTACCAACACAGTCAATCAACCAACTTCTCCACATCTCTTATGTGCGACCCTGCAGGTTCATATCGCGTTGGCAGTGAGATCATATGTTTGATCACTTCCAGATCACAATGGTAACTCCAACAGACTCCCACTTGATCTCGAAAGTATCAAAGCAAAAACCTCACAAACAATGAGCGGCATCTAGCAATGCATCATTGCTCCCCAAGCAATAAGAGTTCATAACTCATAAGCTTTTATGACCAATGTATCAGCATTGTCTTTGTCCCTTTATCCCTTACATCCGGAAAGAACTAGAGGCATGCACCGTGTCACCCTCGTAATAGCTCAATCCAAGTTTTCTTGATCCAGTACGGACTTCCAGAGAATGGTGAGTCCAATATCACATACTGACTCAACCAAGCATGGCCATGCATTTCTCAGTCCAGTTCCATCAAGGGGCCCATGGATGCAACTCCTGTCATACAGGAGGACAAATCCCATATCTGCTCACACACAAACACCCAAATGATTCTTAACATGCCCAACAACCACCCTTATCATCAACCTTTCTCAAGGAAGACTTTAGATGGCATCAAAGCACGCTCTTCTTCACTTGATGAATGATGTGACTTCAGGTCAAAGGACCACAACACCATTGTCAATTGAGACCTACTCGTGACACGATTGGATGACAATCCACAGAGTAGTCTCAGGTTGGGTCTGTCCAGTACAACTTGTTCACTAACAAGTACCCACGTGATGACTTGATATCACAATATCGTGACCTGTGAGAACCGGTCATCCGTCAACACACGTGCTAGTCTTCATGTATCATCATCACCCTTAGCTTCTACGATGATACTCGACCAGGGACCTTTAAGAATGACGCTTTAAATAAATCATAGGCTCTCACATTCAAGTCACGTACTTGATGTCCCATGGAAGCGGACATTCTAAGGGTATCTATTATGTTGACATTTAACTATCATATAGAAAAAGACATAATAAAAGAACTTGCCATTAATTGTAAAGGGAAAAATCAGGTACACAGTTCATCATATGAACAAACAGCCAATAAAATACATATTTACATGCAATCCACAAGATTCTCGCTAGCGTTGATCACTTAGGTATCGTATACCCATCGATCTAGTATGACCATCATGCTTTCTCTGCGCGAGAGGCTTTGTCAGCGGATCCACAATATTTTCCTCAGTCGGCACTCTGCAAATGTTTACATCTCCTCGTTCGACAATCTCACGAATAAGATGAAACCGCCGAAGTATGTGCTTGGAGCGCTGATGAGATCTAGGTTCCTTAGATTGTGCAATTGCACCATTGTTATCACAGTAGAGAACTACGGGACCAACAATGCTAGGAACTACATCAAGCTCGCCAATGAATTTCCTAATCCATACAGCCTCCTTCGCCGCATTAGCTACTGCGATATACTCGGCCTCTGTTGTAGAATCAGCAACTGTCTCTTGCTTGGAACTCTTCCAGCTCACAGCTCCTCCATTCAGGCAAAACACAAAACATGACTGAGACTTGGAGTCGTCTCTGTCAGTTTGGAAGCTAGCATCTGTGTAACCACTTACAACGAGCTCTTCCTCTCCACCATACACCAAGAACACATCCTTAGTCCTTCTCAAGTACTTCAGGATATTCTTGACTGCAATCCAGTGACACTCACCGGGGTCTGACTGATACCTGCTAGTCATGCTCAAAGCAAAGGAGACATCGGGTCGAGTACATAACATCGCGTACATGATTGATCCAATTGCCGAAGCATATGGAATCAACTTCATGCGGTCCTTGTCTTCACAAGACTTTGGACACTGGTCCTTAGAGAGATTCACACCATGAGACATGGGCAAAAATCCTTTCTTGGACTCAAGCATGTTGAACCGCTTCAACACCTTTTCGATGTACGTACTCTGGGTCAAACCCAGCAACTTCTTCGATCTATCTCTATAGATCTTAATACCGAGTATATAAGTCACTTCACCCAAATCCTTCATTGAAAAGCAGTTCCCTAGGTTGTTCTTAACAACTTTCAGGGTAGGAATGTCATTTCCAATCAACAGTATGTCATCTACATACAATATCAGGAAGACAACAATGCTCCCACTGATTCGCTTGTAAACACAAGGCTCATCTTCATTCTTGATGAAACCAAACTCTTTGATCTTCTCATCAAAACGAAGATTCCAACTTCGAGAGGTCTGTTTCAGTCCATAAATGGACTTATTCAGCTTGCATATTTTAGTGGCTTCATCTTGGGATACAAAACCCTCGGGTTGTGTCATGTACATTTCCTCAAGGAGGTTTCCATTAAGGAAAGTCGTTTTGACATCCATCTGCCAGATCTCGTAGTCATAATACGCAGCAATAGCAAGCAATATCCTTATGGACTTTACCATGGCAATAGGGGAAAAGGTCTCATCATAGTCAATACCATGAATTTGCTTGAAACCCTTAGCCACCAGTCGCCCTTTGAATGTCTGTACATTCCCATCCATGTCGGTCTTCTTCTTGAAGACCCATTTGCACCCTATGGGTCGTACCCCTTCAGGTGGTTCCACCAAGTTCCAAACTTGGTTTGCATACATGGAGTCCATTTCGGATTTCATAGCCTCAAGCCATTTGTCGGAGTCCGGTCCATTCATAGCCTCATGGTAGGTTGCTGGTTCATCATCATGATCCATAAGCAACACATTACCTATTTGAGACACGAGAAATCCATATCTCTCAGGCTCAAACCTCGGTCTACCAGATCTACGTAGGACTTGTGTTCCCTGAGCAGGTTCTCTAGCTACAACATCTTGTAGTCCTGTCTCAGAATCAAATTCCGGTTCATTCACTACATGTGGTTCTTGAACTTCTTCAAGCTCTACCTTTTCATTGTTTCTTGATAAGAACTCTTTCTCCAAGAAGATACCAGTCCTTGTGACAAACACTTTGCCCTCAGACGGTAGGTAAAAGTAATACCCTTTCATTTCCTTAGGATATCCCACCAGATAACATTTATCCGATTTGGGTTCCAGCTTGTCAGGCATTTGACGTCTCACGTATGCCTCACAGCCCCAAATTTTAATGAACGACAAACTAGGACGCTTCCCAGTCCATATCTCATATGGTGTCTTCAGAACCGTTTTAGTTGGAGCGCGATTCAATGTCATTGCAGCAGTCTCTAAAGCAAAACTCCAAAAGGAAACAGGCAAGTCTGCATGACTCATCATCGAACGTACCATGTCTAACAGAGTACGATTTCTCCTCTCAGACACACCATTATGTTGTGGTGTTCTAGGTGGAGTGAGCTGTGATACAATACCACACTCTTTCAGATGATCACGGAACTCATGACTCAGGTATTCGCCACCTAGATCAGATCGGAGTGCTTTAACCCTTTTACCCAACTGGTTTTCTACTTCATTCTTGAACTCTTTGAACTTTTCAAAGGTCTCGGATTTGCACTTCATAAGATACACATATCCGTATCTACTGAAATCATCAGTAAATATAACAAAGTAGAAATACCCACCTATAGCCATGGAACTCATGGGTCTGCATACATCACTATGTACAACACCCAAGAGATTCTCAGCCCTCTCAGTATAACCAGCGAAAGGAGCTTTAGTCATCTTGCCTAACAAACAAGACTCGCATCGCTCAAATGATTCATAATCAAATGAGTCCAAAAGTCCATCTCTATGGAGCTTGGATATGCGCTTCTCGTTGATATGGCCCAAACGACAATGCCAGAGATACGTAGGGTTTGAGTCATTTGTTCTTAGTCTTTTATTATTATCTACATTACAGATCAGATGGTCCAAGTTCAAAACATAAAGACCATTAAACAATTGGGCTACAGCATAACAAACATCATTATTAAATATAGAACAACAGTTGTTCTTAATTATAAAAGAAAATCCAATCATGTCCAAACATGAAATAGATATAATGTTTCTAGTTATGGCCGAAACGAAATAACAATTATCAAGTTCTATTACAAGCCCACTGGGCAAAGAAAGACGATAAACCCCTACGGCTACAGCAGCAACTCTTGCTCCATTGCCGACGCGGAGGTCCACCTCCCCTTTACTCAGCAATCTTCTCATTCACAGTTCCTACACATTTGTACAAATGTGAGAACCACATCCGGTATCCAATACCCAAGATGAAGGAGCAGAAAGGTTTATCTCTATAACGTAAACATTTGAAGCGGAAGTCATACCTCCCCTCAATTTCTGCAGACCCTCAATGTACGAAGGACAGTTCCTCCTCCAATGACCAGCCTTGCCACAATGGTGGCATTTCCCTTCCTTCACCGTGCTTTTCTTTTTCATCAGTGCAGAAGACTTGGGCTCAAGAAATGACTTAGGTCCTACCTTCGTCTTCTTAGAACCCTTGGCCTTGCCCTTGCCCTTATGCACCATCAGTATGGGGCTGGCAGGCTTGGTCTTCTTCATGTTGATTTCGGCAGTTCTCAACATGCCCAGGAGTTCGGCCAGTGTCTTGTCTATTTCATTCATGTTGTAGTTCAAGACAAACTGCTCATAACTGTCCGGCAACGATTACAGGATCAGATCCGTGGCCAACTCTTGACCAAGAGGAAAACCCAGCCTTTCAAGGTTCTCTATATACCCAATCATATTGAGTACGTGAGTCCCTACTGAGTCTCGAACTCCCATCTTGCACTGAAACAACGCTTTAGTGATGTCGAACCTCTCTTGACGAGCCTGCCCTTGAAACATTTTCTTGAGATGCTCGTCAATCTCCTTGCACCCCATGTTCTCATGTTGCTTCTGAAGCTCAGAGTTCATGGTGGCAAGCATAAGGCATTCGACATCCAAAGCATCGTCAGTATACTTCTTATAAGTATCCTTCTCAGCACGGGAAGAGTTCCCGGTCGGCACCTCGGGGGCTTCTTCTTCCAAGACATAGAGCTTTCGCTCTTGCCTGAGAACAATTCTCAGATTCCTGTACCAGTCCATATAATTTGTCCCACTGAGCTTATCCTTCTCAAGGATGGCTCTCAGAGACAACGTGTAGTGTGATACACTTGCCATGGAATTCTACAAGAATTTATGCAGAATAAAATCAGTACCAAAATTTCAAATACAATTTATTTTAATTTGGACTTCAATTAAAATACTCCCACTATTTTATTCGAAATGATAGCCCACACTAACAATTCGGAGAGTTCATGCGAGCTACTCTCTTAGTGGACAAGATCCATATTTCACCAACACTATGAGTCCGCTTTGGCGTTCCTCTCACGATGCGGTTATTTAGGTAGGCAACGCTTACCAATTGCATCCTCATGCAATTCTTGTATGGTTGGTGAATAACTCCTTATTCGCATCCATCATATGGTGCATGCCAACCCTATGCCTCTAGGCACTCAACCTTTAAGGTCACCTAGTTAAGTATGACCCAATGTCGACAGTGGGATATCACAATTATCCGCTCGCACCCTTACCAAGATAGATTAATGCACCTTGCTTTGGCAAGCCCACACTTCATCGATCGAGGCAGGAAGAGTGTCATCCATCGGAAGGCATCCGAACACTTAATATTAGATGAAGGGATTTTTCAATTATAGGTTAACAATTAACCATGATCAACATTTGATCAATGTGCACATCCAAAGAAAAACAATTCTACTAAAACCACATGCATCCCTTATGTGCACATCCTAACACCATCAACATTTGATAGAAGGAAGGGCTAAATCTGAACATCCGGAAATTTCCAAATCCTCAGATTTACATGCATTGGACAAAGGCAAAGACAGCTCAACTTAAAGCAGTAGACAAGCTCATCTCTCTTTGTTGGATTCAAAATCCAAAATAAAATCGAGGGATGGTTACTGCTAAGGAGACAACAATTTCTAACACTTAGAAATTCCCACGAAATTCCAGAAGTTCTTGGAGGGAACCAAGACTAAATCTAGACATTTAGAACACTTCTAAATCCCTAGGTTTACACGCACTGGAATAACAAACTTCCAAAACAACGATCATGGTCGTAACCTCCCTCTGATATCACTGTTGGGTTTCTCTATGAGGATGGCACAACGCTTGTGCACGCAGCGGAAAAATAAACATCAAGAAAAACCCAAAGAGATGTGGATCCGGCTATGAACGTTGAATCAAGAAGTTAGCAAAAACTAGGCAAAAATTACCTCGGTGGCGCTGAGTCACAACTCAACGGAGATGCTCCAAATTTCTTCTTCCTGCTAGCGGCGAGTTCTACGTGGAATAATGTCCACGTTTCTGCAGAAGTTCACACGAGCGGGAAAACGCCGATCTATCCGTCGCACGGATTATCGGGAAGGAGAAGACCGCACCTCTGCTAATCCACGGACTGCTAGGTCCGCGCCAGGAAGAGCAGCACCAGCGACGGTCGCCGGAGAAGAGGAGGTCAGCGGAGCGAACACGGCGGCGGCGGAACCCTTCCGTCGGCGGCGGGATTTGGGATCGGCGGAGCGAACGAGCGGAACTCTTCCGTCGGGTTCGATTCGCTACAGGAGAAAATCCAGCAAACACCCGAAAACCCTTAGTGTTCTATTTATACCAAAGGTATAAATAAACCTAAGAAAATCGCTATGCGCAGACCACCCAAGAATGAGGTTCAGAATCGGCGAGTATCAATCGGTGGGAATCGGCGAGAATCGGCGAGAATCGATTGGCGAGCATCACCATGGATCGGCGAGAATCAGAGTACAATACTCGACGATTCTCGCTGATCGTCGAGCTTCACTTGACGATACACGTCGAATCTTGTCGACCGTCGAGCCGCGGTCGACGATACATGTCGAAGTCGTCGATCGTCGAGAATCAAGATATTGATTCTCCACGATTCTCGTCGATCGGCGAGAATCAAAGAGATGATTCTCGTCGATCGGCGGGAATCAGAAAGACGATTCTCGACGAATGCTATCGACCCTCGGACGACAATCTTACCAGCCCTCCAAGGCAACATTTGACCAACCCGACGATCCTTTAAGGCAACACTTTGCCCACAATCCCATTCAAGGCGGTGATTGGTAACCTTTACCAACACAGTCAATCAACCAACTTCTCCACATCTCTTATGTGCGACCCTGCAGGCTCATATCGCGTTGGCAGTGAGATCATATGTTTGATCACTTCCAGATCACAATGGTAACTCCAACAGACACGGCCTGGGACACGGGCGTGTCCCAGTGTGTGTCAGCGGGCATGGCCTGCGATACGGGCGTGTTGCATGGCGTGTCGAGGTTGTGTCGACGATCGGCCTTGGTGTCGATGATTTTTCGCTCGACGATGTGTCGAGAGGAGACACACGGCCCAGGACACGGGCGTGTCCAAGGCCGTGTCGTGTGCTAGACGACTTTTACTCGACGATCGTCGAGTGTCGAGACATGAGTGTCGAGACATGGGTGTCGAGTGTCGAGAAGTTGCACACGGCCTGTGACACGGGCGTGTCAAGTTGGATCGACGATCTCAGCCCGACGAAGCATTTCGACAGGGCGTGTCTTTGTGCCGTGTCTGGGCACACGGCCTGGGACACGGGCGTGTCACAGGCCATGTGAAGTCTCGGGATGATTTGGGATTTTTTCGCCCAGGCACACGGCGACAGACACGGGCGTGTTTGAAGGTGTGTTGGTGACACGGCCCATGACACGGGCGTGTCACTGGTTTGGATAGGTCGGTTGACCACCGCTTGAGGCACACGGCCTGGGACTCAGCCGTGTCACATGCCGTGCCAGGTCAAATTTAGCATTTTTGGCAAGTTTCTGGCCGTCCATTCCTTCAGCTGGGATCCAAGGGCTGAAGCTTCTTCCTCTTTTTCCTAAAGGCTGAAACTGAGAACTTATTCTCATTTTTCCTTAGCTTTTATCTTTCTTCAAGTTAAGAGAGAGAAAGAGAGAGGAAGAAGGAGGAAGAAGGGGAAGGGCTGCTGTTGGTGGTGTTGTAGGTTACCAACGAGAAATTCGAAGCCGACGTTGCGGAGGAAACGCTCTTGCGAGTCTTTCAAGCAAGCTTTGAGGTCATGGCACCGAAGCGGTCGTCAAGGGTAACGACTTTTCTTCCTAGCCATGTGAAGGCTTCCTTTTTGGCATATCTTGTGATTTCCCCCACCAAGAGGTGGCTTATTTTGGGAATCTTTGGGTGGATGCTTGAATCCCCTTTGTTAGCATATAGATCCGGAAATGGAGTACAAAATAGACATGCTGTGTGAAGCCCATCTGGACAGGTTGGTCTGGATTGGTGATGTTGCATACGAACCGGAGAAGACTCCGTGATAACGTATAGTTTAAGGAGGCTACGGGTTATGCCTGCGAAAAGGAGTAGCAGGAAGTACTGGGGTGGTAGCCCAGGAAAAATAGCCATGTGATGTTTTTGGGTCCAACCTGTGAATGAGGCACATGAAGTACTGGTGTGACCAGGAAAGGCCATTTGTGATGCTTGATGTCGTAGGGTGTCCACCTGTGAAACGAGTAACAGGAAGTACTGACATGATAGCCAGGAAAGACCCCTGACATTTGTGTTTGTGCGGTGTCCACCTGTGGAGAGAGTCACAGAAAGTACCGGGAGTCCCAGGAAAGACCCGCTATTGTGCGAAGAACAGGATTGGTGAGACCGACCCGCGCCTTTGATATAGCCATGAGTACGCTATACTCGGAGAAGGCAAGACGATTTGAGCAACGGGGGGTGGAGGATCCGACCTACGCTATGTCCGTCCGACGTGAGACCAAAAGGTGCGGTCTGTTGGAGCGCATAGCAAGAGTCTTCGGCCTGCGCGCCATGACACAATGGGGGGCTACGGGCCATCCTAGTGTAGGAAGACTAACTCCGGCTGCACGCCATGGAGTAAATGCTCAAGAGATTTACCGTTGGGTTGTGACCCTGATACGGTGGTGGGCAAGAGCTTTGCCAGAACACCAAGAATGTGCCCTGAGTGCACGGACCGTTGGGCCGGGTGGCGAACGGTTGTGATGGCTTGTGTGCGTGAAAGCATATTTTGATGATATATATTGCCATACTTGTGATATAATATGCTTGCAGGGAAGAATACCGCTGCCCCGAGAGAAGGGGTATGGTCGTTATAATTTGGTCAGTTGAACGCTGACCGTTGCTTTTGTTTGCCACCGTTGGGTGGATTGACCCTGTACAGGTGCTGGAGAGCCAAGCGGGACGCATAGGGGTTGATGTACCTGCTGTTGTTGCTGCTACTATTGTGAGCCCTCGAAGGCTCTATTTTTATGTTGTGTGTTTTCTTTTCGTGTGGCCGGCCTGCGCGCCAATTGTTTTAGGCCACTGTTTGAAAGCCATGTAAGGCCATACAACCAACTCTTGATACTTGTTGTATGACATTCCTATCCTGTATAAAATGTGGAGTTTTATGTTTGGACATTCATGAGGAGTTCCAGTTGTAGTCTAGGCTTCCGCTAGAATGATTTGTGATAGGTGCGATGCGCTACTCTGGTATCATCCTGTTCCTTCACCGCCTGTTTTGTGATAAATACTGTGGGGCCCCGGCCGGACCTTCTAAAGTATACCATATGAACGGATGAGGTTGTTACAGACTGCATATAAAAAAACCTCAAATATCTCCTCCTTCCATCCAGTAAATATCCCGACACCATTTCCTTGGCACAAAAAAGATGGAACTTGCAAAAGAGGCCGGCAGAGGAACCGCCAGCGGCCTGCCCGGCACCCGCCGGCGGGTTCGCCGGACTTCGGCGAACCCACCGAGGGTTGTCCGGCGGCAAGCAGGCAGGGCCACCTCCGGCGGTGGCCCTGCCCGTGAGACCCAGAGTAGGGCTCACGGGCAGGGCCAGTGCCGGCGGTGGCCCTGTCCCCTCGCCGCCGGACAACCTCCGGTGGTTCGCCGGGGTCCGGCGAACCAGGCGGTAGGCGTCGGGCAGGCCGCCGGCGGCTCCGCCGCCGGCATCGGAGGGATTCAATTTCGAGGCGGAAGGGGAACGGGGGGATGCTAGGAATTTTTATTTATTTTTTATTTTGTTTTTTTATGAATAGTTTTATTTTATTTTTTATTTCGCTTTTTTATGAATAATTAATATAATTATTAAAATATATAATATAATACAATTTTAAATAGTTTTTAATGTAAAAAATTTTAAAAACTGTCGAGGGCGGGCGAAGCCCGTGCTTGAATGTCAAGCGGGCGAAGCCCGTAGCGCCGCATTGAGAACGGGTGGAGCACGTTCGAAGATGCTAATATATATATATATATATATGAGAAGTATCTAGGGAGGGCGTACGGGCAAGTGTCAAGATGGCTTCAAATCGAAAATTGATCAACATGAAAGTTGTAGATATCGGCGAGACAAATAACTTTCATGATGATCACCTTTTGATTTGTAGCCGTCTTGGAACTCGATATGAGCTCCGAAATTTGGGGCGGCGAGATTGCAACTGCAGCACTCTCGCCGCCTCAGATTTCGGGACCCAAATCAAGAGTCAAGACGGCTGCAAATCAAAAAGTGATCAACATGAAAGTTGTTCGTCTCGCCGAGATCTACAACTTTTATGTTGATAACCTTTCCATTTGAGACCATCTTGACCCCCAAAATGACCTGCCCGTATGCCTGCACGCAATCATGCCCGCATCTGATATCTCCTATATATATATATATATATATATATATATATATAATATATATATATATATATATATAATATATATATATATATATATATATATATTATATTAAAAAGAAGTATGGCGGTCTTCCAATAGTCATGAATTTAAAATTCGTTTAATTAATGTGGGTCGTAGGATCTCGTGATCATTATCTGCCAATAAATTTTCGCTCAAAATACTCCTCACTTCCTGTCTCCCGATTCCCGATAGAAAATCAAAAAACGATTGCATCTGCACATGCTCTGTTTGAAGGACAGGATGTGCTCCTGCTGCCGCCCATTCTTTGAATTCCCTTCGCATATGTTTCGCAGGTTCGCATCTTAATCCACATGGTACTGATTTGATTTCATACATTCATGACTTTTTTGTTCAACTTGAATAATGCAGATGTCCCCTTTCTGCTTTTTATATTGAAATTATTATCTTTTTATCAAAAATATTTGTTATTAGCTTTTCAGCTTTAAGAAGATAATTTGTTATTTGCATTTCTTATCTTCAATTTATAATCAATCAAAATGGATATAAAATTTAAAATATATCGAAAACACACATTAAGCATAAGGGTATCAGTAATCATCAATCATACAATAAAAGTAATCAACAACCATGTGGCCCCCGCGACAAATGTGGCCCCCGCGACAAATGTCGCCCCCGCGACAATTGTCACTCCCGCGAGAAATGTCGCCCCGCGAGAATTGTCGCCCCGCGAGAATTGTCGCCCCCATAACAATTATTGCCCCCATGACAATTATCGCCGCAAAATGACGTCGTCCCCACCGACAATTGTCGTCCACCGCGCTAAATGTCTCCCCCACGATAAATGTGGCCCCCACGACAAATATGGCCCCCACGACAAATGTCGCCCCCGCGACAAATGTCGCCCCCACGACAAATGTCGCCCCACGACAAATGTCACCCCCACGACAATGTCGCCCCACGACAAATGTTGCCCCCACAACAAATTAATTTCTCGCACGGGGTCCCCCGTGCAAGACTGCTTACACACACACACACACACACACACACACACACACACACACACAAGAGTGCCCGACACGGGTCTCCACCCCTACTTCTAATCGTGACAGTAACCAACCCGCCCCTACGGCCCACGCGACTGTACCCGGCCCGCCACAACGACCTCACACAATTGTCCCCGGCCCACGCCTACGACCCTGCGCGACTGTACTCGACCCGTCATTACGACTCGCGCAACTGTACCCGGCCCCGCCCCCGCGGACTTCGCCCGCCCACGACGATAATTTAAGAAAAAGATATAAATATAATTTTATAAATAACAAAATATAAAATTATAATTATAAACGTACATATATATTAAAATAATATATATAATTATTATTATATATAGTATATTTATATGTAACAATGAATTATAGTAGTATTTATAGTAATTATATAATTTTTTATTCAAATACATAAAATATAACAATATAGTATAAATTATTTGAATTATTATCATAGTTGCCTCTTTGTCTTATTGAAATGAGTTGTTTCTCTTGTCTTTGAGATCTTGGGATCGAAACCGATAGCTGTGTTTAAATTAAAATATAATTTACAACACCAGCCCCCCAAATTTTTAAGAGTTATATGGGCAAAATCGTAATTTACATAGGTTTAGTACACCCTATTAGTAGGTTAGGAGACCTACTAAATTTGAAGAGATGAAATGATTTTATTGTGCTCGATCAGACGGTTATTGAATTATGAACTCATGATCTGAATGTTTGTATAATTTTAAACTCATGATATTCACAAACACAGTATTTCTTATATATGATAAAGATATATATATATATATATTATATAAAGCAATATATGTATTTGGAGGCACACCATAGATCAAACAAGAGTCATTGGATCATGAGAGAGAGCATGAGATGAGGGGAGAGAGTTGGGAGAGAGAGAGGGGGGAGGAGAGAGAGAGGGAGAGAGAAAGGGAGAGAAAGATAGTGGAAGGGAGAGGAGAGAGAGGGAGAGAGAAAGGGAGAGAGATGGGGAAGGGAGAGAAAGAAGAGGGAGAGAGATTGCGTGAAATTAATTTTTTTAACGACAAAACGTATTTTTTTTATAAAATAAACATTGTAATATTGATTTATATTTTTTACGGTCATTTTGAGTACTCATATGCATATATTGCGGACACTGCTTGTCTTGATGTGGGTGCAACCCGCTTTGATTCGGGCGCATCCCGCTTTGATGCGGGCGCAACCCGCAAGACCGCAACGACACATCGAGCACGAGAGAAGACCGTTCGGAGGCGGGCGAAGCCAGCCTGGATGCGGTCGAAGCCCGCCCGAGAGCATCGAGCACGGGCGTAGCCCGTGCGAAGATGCTCGTGTGTGTGTGTATATATATATCTTTATTATTTAAAAGAATAGGCATATCTTCAAGCACACCAAAGATATGATCCAGACCGTTGGATCTAAAATTATTAAAATCTGACCATTGGATTTCTTAACAGTGGCCTGCATATAAAAAACCCTCAAATATCTCCTCCTTCCATCCAGTAAATATCCCGACACCATTTCCTTGGCACAAAAAAGATGGAACTTGCAAAAGAGGCCGGCGGAGGAACCGCCAGCGGCCTGCCGGCACCCGCCACCGCCGACGGTTCGCCGGACTCGGCGAACCCGCCGGGGGTTGTCCGGCGGCAAGCGGGCAGGGCCACCGCCGGCGGTGGCCCTTGCCCGTGAGACCCAGAGTAGGGCTCACGGGCAGGGCCACTGCGGCGGTGGCTCTGTCCCCTCGCCCGCCGGACAACCTCCGTCGGTTCGCCGAGGTCCGGCGAACCAGGCGGTAGGCGTCGGGCAGGCCGCCGGCGGCTCCGCCGCCGGCATCGGAGGTATTCAATTTCGAGGCGGAGGGGAACGGGGGGATGCTAGGAATTTTTATTTATTTTTTATTTTGTTTTTTTATGAATAGTTTATTTTATTTTTTTTATTTCGCTTTTTTTATGAATAATTAATACAATTATTAAAATATATAATATAATACAATTTTAAATAGTTTTAAATTTAAAAAATTTTAAAAACTGTCGAGTGCGGGCGAAGCCCGTGCTTGAATGTCAAGCGGGCGAAGCCCGCAGCGCCGCATTGAGAACGGGTGGAGCCCGTTCAAAGATGCTAATATATATATATATATATATATATATATATATTATATATATATATATATATATATATATAATATATATGAGAAGTATCTAGGGAGGGCGTACGGGCAAGGGTCAAGATGGTTTCAAATCGAAAATGATCAACATGAAAGTTGTAGATATCGGCGAGACAAATAACTTTTATGATGATCACCTTTTGATTTGTAGCCGTCTTGGACCTCGATATGAGCTCCGAAATTTGGGGCGGCGAGATTTGCAACTGCAGCACTCTCGCCGCCTCAGATTTCGGGACCCAAATCGAGAGTCAAGACGGCTGTAAATCAAAAAGTGATCAACATGAAAGTTATTCGTCTCGCCGAGATCTACAACTTTTATGTTGATAACCTTCCATTTGAGACCATCTTGACCCCCAAAATGAATGACCTGCCCGTATGCCTGACGCAATCATGCCCCGCATCTGATATCCCCTATATTTATATATAATATGTATATTATATATATATATATATATATATATATATATATATATATATATATACTACTATAAAGGAAAACTTCCCTTTGGTGCAACATTCATAAAGCCTAATATACCCACAATCTTTTTACTTTAAGACTAACATAAATTCAAGAAATATTCAAATACATTTAAAAATAAAGGTTAATTATTAATTGCACCATAAAGTCACCTCCAAAACAAAGCTGATAGTAGACAATTATGAGGCACAATGTCCAAAAAAACATCATGTCAAGTGTTCTCATTACTACCCTATCAACTGTCAGTTGCTCTCATTACTAATATATATTTATATATTATATATATTTATAATATATTATGTAATTGCAGCCTAAAGTCACCTCCAAAATAAAGCTGATAGCAGACAATTATGAGACACATTGTCCAAAAACATCATGTCAAGTGCTCTCATTACAAACCTACCAGCTGTCAGTTGCTCTCATTTACTAATATATTTATATATATATATATTTATAATATATTATATAAATATATACTATATCATATTGCATAGATGCGAAGCCCGCCGGGCGCGGGCGAAGCCCGCAGCCGCGACTGGGTACTGTCGCGTGGGGCACGAGGGCCGGAGCTCCGTTCCTGTCACTCCCACGTCCCACAAATGTTGCTCCTACGACAAATGTTGCCCCTACGACAAATGTCGCCCCCCACCAACAAATGTCGCCCCCACGACAAATGTAATCACCCACGACAAATGTAATCGACACGACAAATGTCGTCTCCACGATAAATGTCGCACCCCCGGCGAATGTCGCACTCCGTCAAATGTCACACTCCGCCGATTGTCGCACCCCGGCCGAATGTGCCGAGGGCCGAAGGCCCGTGGCTGACACTTGTATATATATATATATATATTAAAAAGAAGTATGGTGGTCTTCCAATAGTCATGAATTTAAAATTCGTTTAATTAATGTGGGTCGTAGGATCTCGTGATCATTATCTGCCAATAAATTTTCGCTCAAACTACTCCTCACTTCCTGTCTCCCGATTCCCGATAGAAAATCAAAAAACGATTGCATCTGCACATGCTCTGTTTGGAGGAAAGGATGTGCTCCTGCTGCCGCCCGTTCTTTGAATTCCATTCGCATATGTTTCAGAAAGCAGCATAGTTTATGAATAGGTGGATGAGACGTGCTTTCTGTTGATAAACTCATGGTGATTTTCTAAACCAAATCAACAACAATGTGGTATGCCCATACCCCGCGCGACAGTACTTGTCCTACGGCGGCAGACTTCGCCCTTCTCCCGTGCGGTCGCCCGCCCCAAGACTTTTTTAAAAATATTGTTTTAATTTTTTTTAATTCTTGTGTGCATTTTTTTACAATTTTTTAATGTTAACAAATTTTTTGTATTATTATTGATTTTAAAAAATTGAAAAATAAAAATATAAAAACTCTCGGCCAGCGAACTTACGGGCCCTCGCGGCGCCGACGACCTTCCCGGTGGCCAACGACTGGTTCACCCCGGCGAATCTGGTGGGCTCCGGTCAGGCGTCGGCGGCTCCACCGGCTCCGGCGGGGAGAATCTGTGAGTTCTAGTCTTGCTGCCACGAATTCACGGGTTCTTCCCGCCGGCAGTGGCGGCCTGACCGTAAACCACCGACGGGTTCGCCAAATATTGGGGAAGTCGCCGGGAGTTGTCCAACGGTGAGCAGGCACCGCCGGCGGTGGCCCCGCTCGTAAGACCCAGACAACTGCCCATAAGACCCAAATCTGGGTCTGGGTCTTACGGGCAGTGACCCTGCCCGCACGCCGTCAGACAACTCCAGGTGGCTTCCCTAGGGCCTGACAAACCCGCCGGTGGTGTCAGGTCAGGCCGCCGCCGGCTACGGTGGCGGCGACGGGGATAACCCGTGGATTCACGTTTTGGAGAACTCAGGTATCCGGATTTCTGGAGTTGGGAGATAGGTGAAAGCCAATTTAGTCGTCATTTGCTCGCTTGGTTTCATAATTCAGGGGCTAATTTAATTTGTGGTTCATTCCCTGACTTCAAAATAGCAACTCGGACAGGCACGGGCCTCCGACCTGAGGGTCATTCAGCGGAGGAGCGACAATTATCGTGGGAGCGACATTTGTCGTTGGTGCAAAATTTGTCATGGGTGTGACATTTGTCCTGGGGGCGACATTTGTCATGGAGGCGACATTTGTCGTGGGATGTGACATTTGTAGTGAGAGGTGACATTTGTCGTTGGAGGCGACATTTATCGTGGGCAACACATTTGTCGTGGGCGGTGACATTTTTCATGGGCGATGACATTTGTCATGAGCGGCAACATATGCCGTGAGGGGTGAATTTTATCATGGCCGACGACATTTGTCGTAAACGACGGGAGGTCAGAAGTTTTGTGAGTTTGATGTTCTCAACAGCCGCATGCAAGCGATTCACGCCCACAGGAAAGTGGGTTACACCCACATACAAACGGGCTTCAGCCGAGCTAGATTTTCTATTGCTGGGTGCGGAAGCAAAAAATGGCACGATGAAGTATAAACTTACCTCAAATGAAAGAACAACATAAATTATTGAAGTTAAACAAATGCAAAATAAAGTGTCCCGGGTTATTCCAGTTATATTCAAAGTTAAACATACAATTTAAAATCACAATTCATAAGCGATAAAACATTTTGGAGAAAGTTAAATTTTGTTCAAAGTGGCTGTTGAAATTTGTGAAGTGGAAGTGGTTGACGGGACAGGCCGGGTGGCCTGGGCGGACAGCGTTGGCGGACTAGGCGGACTGGACGGACTGCGATGTGCGGCCTGGTGGAAGGTCTAGTGGAAAGTCGGCTGTCTTCTGAGCGGGTTGTTTGCATGCAGTCTGCGGACTGTGCGGCCTGGTATCTGCGGATAGGACGTTGGCTTTGGTTTAGCCAAGGAGCGGCCTGAGCGGATACAGTCTTGCGGACTGTTGTAGTGCTCAGTGGCCGCGGTGCAAGCTTGTGCTGTTTGGCGGTTTGGCTCATGTCCGCGGGAAGCTTGCGGACTGGCGTGTCCGCGGTGTGGGCTGTTGCGGACTGGGCTTAGAGCTTGGCTGAAGCCTTGTCGAGCTCTGGTGTTATAGCAGGTGCTTTGCTGTGGAGGTCGATTGGCGGACTGGTGTGTGGAGTCTGGGAGATGTCTGCTGCGTTGGGCAGGTGTGCGAGTAGCCTGCGGACTGCTGGCGGTCTGTGCTAGGGTGTTTGGCGGACGGGAGTTTATGTCCGCCATGCTCGCATTGGCCTTTGATGGTTTTGGACTTGGTCACACTCTGTACCAAGACCATGGTGTCCGCAGTATCCTCCAAGTCCGCCGTTGATCGGGCGGACTGTTGCTATCTGCCTTTGGTCGTGGTCTTATGGCGGATTGAGGTTTGAGTCTTGCGGACTGCCTCTGGTTTGTGCGGACAGCCATTGAAGGGGGTTGCTGTCCTGCAGTGGTTGTAGGCTTTGCGGGCTGATGCCTTGTCCGCATAGCTTAGGCGGACTGAAGAGGGTTCACCAATGTTGCCTTGCTCCTGTCGGTTTTCCTTGATATCCGACTAAGTCCTTGCATACTCGGCGGACAGTGTTTTGCTATCGCGCGAGCTAGGGCGGTGTCGCTATCTCTAGGGCGGTGACCACACTCCTCACCTCGCCTATAAATAGGACCCCCTGGCAGGTCTACAGTAACTTGAGTGAATAGCAAGTTGGGTTGGGCAAGGAGCTGCGGTCTCAGATTGTCTGTCCGCGCGGATTGATTCAGGGCTGACGGTTTGCTGTGTGCAGGTCGCGCGGGTAGCTTCAAGGAGCCAGGAGTTTGGCTTTGACTTCGGTCAAGTACTTGGAAGTTGTGCGGTTTCTGCGGATTCAGCAGAGGTCGCTCTGCGGCTTGTCAACTCTGTTTCAACTTTGCCAGCTTCAATAACCTGTCCGCCGGCTTCAGGCGGGCAGGGGGTGTGTTCCTCAGTTCAGCTTCAGCATGAGGCGAATAACGGTGTGTCCGCGCGGCCTCGCGGCTTTGACGGACTCCGTGGCTATTCGGCGGATTGCAGCTTAAGCTCGGGCGATCTCAGCGGACTCGGCGACCTCGACGACCTCGGCGGTCTTAGTGGGCTCCGGTGCTGTCTGCCCGGCTTGTTTTTTTGGTGCTTTCTGTTTACAGCTGTTTATACTAGCGAAATCATGTCTCGCTACGTATACCTCGCATTGTAAAGAAGTGAATGTATAAAAGATCTGCTTGTGCTTCCATTGTTTGTTGGGATTAGCCTTGTTCCTTGGTTTTCCGCTCGTTCAACGTGCGAACTGGGTAGTGCCGAAGATATTAATTTGGCGTTTGGGCTACCTTGCTGACTACGCTGAGAAAATTTTAACATGGTATCAAAGCGAGATTCAGTTGCATGTGCGGTAGTCAACCAGTGTTGTTACTCAGTGCTTGAGTGGTGATCAACCTGTGTTGTTGCTCGGAGCTTCTGAAAGGTTGCCAACAGGAGTTGCAATGGAAGGGAGCTTTGCAAGGGGTCTTGGCATTGAACTCTTAACGCCGACTAACTTCAAGAAGTGGAAGTCGTGCATGAAGAGTTATCTTCTTGGCGAGGAGCTGTGGGAAGTCGTCGGTGGTGACGACAGGCAGGAAGTGACTGCTGCGTTCGGTACTGCTGAGCAGGTTAGGCTCTGGAGGGAAACACATGCTAAGGCGGAGTTTATCCTCAAGAGGGCCGTGTCTCCGGAACTGTTTGATCATATCGTTGGATGTGAGTCGGCTGCTGATATTTGGACAACCATTGATGAGTTGTTCAATAGGAAGAATGTGGCGCGGTGTTGGGTACATTGGAATATATGTACCTGATTTGAAGAAGCCTCACCCTACTAAATGATATACATCAAGATGTATTTGATGTGCTTTGAGTTTATTTGTGCAGGTTAAGTAACTGCAGGTTTGCAGGAAAAGTTTCTAAGTCCATGTGTCGACACCTAGAAGAAAAGTGTCGACACTTAAGAAGGCTTGTGTCGACACCTAGAGAAGCTGTGTCAACACTTGGAGTAATTGTGTCGACACCAGGAAGGCAGAGTCGACACCAGAAGAAAAGTGTCGACACATACAGGCAGTGTCGACACACAATAAAGAAATGTCTACATAATCAGTGTCGACACTTAGAAGCAGTGTCGACACCCAGAGAAACTTTGTCGACAGCAAAAGTGTCGACACTAGGAGGCTGTGTCGACACTCAGCAAAACTTCAACAAAGTTCAAGTATATGTGTCAACACTAGGAGGCTGTGTCGACACTCAGTAAACTTAAACAAAGTTTAAGTACAAGTGTCGACACAAAGGAGATGTGTCGACACTCAGCAAAGTCTCAACACATGAAGAATGTGTCGACACAAAGTAGATGTGTCGACACTCAGCAAAAGTTTCAACACAGAAGGCATGTGTCGACACAAAGAAGATGTGTCGACACTTAACAAGTTTCAACACAAGAAGATGTATCGACACAAAGGAGTTGTGTCGACACTTAGCAGAAATCAACTAAGTATTGAGGAAGAAGGACTTGTGTCGACACTTAGCAGAAATCAACTAAGTATTGAAAAAGAAGGACTTGTGTCGACACACAGGATCAGTGTCGACACATTCTGAAGAAGCAGTGTCGAGAAGCTATTACAACAACACAAGAAGTTGTGTCGACACCATGAAGGCAAGTGTCGACACATAGTCTACTTGTGTCGACACTTGGTCTATTTGTGTCGACACATAAACACTATCTGTCTGGACACTTTCAGACAGTGACAGAGATTTCAAGAAGTGACTGGATGACTTGACAGCTGCCATTTCAACCGGTCAACTGCTACTGTCAGAGCCGTCAGAAAGTTGTTAGAAACCGGATCAGCTGGTCACCGTGAAGAAAGCTTATATAAAGGCTTATTCCTTCAACAGAAAGTGAATCAATGAAGCAATTAATGAAGTGAAAAACAACACAACAAGAAGAAGAACTTCAAGGGAAGATCTAAGAAGTTGGAGAGAGAGAGAGAGCTCCTTCTAAGAAATGCAGTTGCTGAACCGGGCTGCTAAGTTAGATTTAGATTGAGATCTGAATCTCAAGACAGAAGTTGATCAAAGATCATCTTCAGGAGATTCAACCCTACCGTGTTCTAATTCAAGAAGCTTTGAAGAAAGCCAAGGGAGGTTGATCTCAGACAAGTTCTTTCAAGAACTCATCAAGAAGCCAGTCAACTCATCTCTCTCTATCAGAGTTGTGGTCATATACTTTGTATTTTCTAATTTCCGTAGGATCGTGTATTGATCTGAGTTGTAAGCCTAAATCTATAAAGGCTGAGGTAGGGCCTGTGAGCCTGAGTGTAGGAGAATAATTTCTCTGAGTGTAGGCCTTGTTGAAGGCTGAGGTAGTGCTGTTGTGCCTGAGTGTAGGTCTTTGTTGAAGTATTAGGCCGGGCGGCCTTGCGGTCTTGTCTGGCGGTTTGTTGACCGAGCGGTCTGGCGGTCTCCTCTGGTGCTTGGAGACCGGGAGGTCTATCGGACTCTCAGTGCGGCCTGTTCTTATCCTGCTGGAGGTGCCGTGCGGTTAACCCATCTGTCAAACCACGCGGCCTGTGCAGTCTCCTTTATTTCTAGCCGCTCTGCCCTGTACATGTTTAGTCCCACATTGTTTGTTTATACTCTCTCTTATCTCCTCCATTATATATAAGGGAGGTCATACCTTTGTAAATGATATCTTTTTTGGATAATAAAATTTCAATTATTCAAAAGTCTATCCGTTTGTTCTTTCTTATTCGCTACTTTCTACATGGTATCAAAGCACACGGTCGTTTCCTCCTGATTGTGTGCGCTCTCTGATTCTCGCGGCTTGTTTTTCGCTTTCCTCGACCTGTCTCGCGGCTTGCCTTCTCTTCTGTCCGCTGCCCTGTTCGCGCGGCTTGTTTCTATCCGCTTCCCTGTTCGCGCGGCTTGCTTCTCCTTGGTTCTCTTCTCCTGCTGCTATTCGTCGCCGCGACCTGTTTCATTGTGGCCGCGCTCCTGGTTCTTTCTTGCCTCTCCGATTTCCTAGTCGTTGCGGCCTGTTTCTGTTCGACCGGCCTGCGACTTGTTGTAGTCGCTGCTTCTTGCCACCTCTTCTGTTCGCTCGGCCTTTTCAGTCCGCGCGACCTCTTCCCTGCTGTGCCTTTGACTGCTTTTTAGCCGCTTGTGTTTGCACGGCTTCTTCATTTTCTATCCGCTGCGGTTTCTTGCTGTGTTCTATGACTACTTCCGGTCTTACCACTACTCCTGCAACTCCTTCTCCACCTCCTCCTTCGCGCAACCTTGGCACCCTTTCTAAGCTTGTTGGCTCCAACTATCCCGATTGGAGCGTTTCTTTCACTTTTCTACTTCGCTCTCAACGCAAGCGTCATCACCTCACCGATGACCCTCCTCCTCATACCTCTCCTGAGTTTGATGACTGGGATGCGAGTGATGCTCTTGTCCGCACCTGGCTGGCCAACAACCTTTCTGATGGGTTCCTTCCCGTCATTCGCCATGATGAGACGGTCAAGGCTGCCTGGCTTCACCTTGCTGCTCTCTATTCGAAGGGGGGCCAGACGTCCCGCATTTATACTCTCTATGCGGACCTCTTCGCCCGCCATTTCATGTATCCTGCTGCGGCTTATCAGCAGGTTCAGGCTCTTGGTGCTGAAATCCTCCAGAATCGCCCCTTCTCCGCGGACTTGGCCGAACAGCACAAACACTTCCAGGAACTCCTAGTTGTTTGTTATCTTCTTCATCTTCCCGATTCTTATGATATGATCCGCCAGCAGATCTTGGGTGAGACGGAATCTCCTACATTGGATGCCACTGCGGCTCGCATTGCCGCTGTTACTTCGCTGCTCCAGCGGCCTCTGTTGGCCTCCCCCCTTCCCAGGACTCTTTTGCTCACCAAGCTCAGAGGGGGGGACCTAGTGGCCGCGGCCACTCCGGCGGACGGGGTTCATCCCGGTTCCTCTGCTATCACTGTGGTCGTACCGACCACTCTGTTGACCGTTGCTGGCAGAAACATCCTCATCTTCGCTCTTCCGGTGATGCTCCTTCTTCGGCCTCCGCCTCTTCTCGGCCGTCTGCCTCTGTGGCCACGACGTCAGGTAGTGCCCACGTCGTTACCCAAGGTAAATGGCTGATTGACTCCGGTGCTACAAATCATATGACTGGCAACCCTCATTGCTTCTCCCGTCTTGAGACACATGACTGCTTACCCCCGGTTCGTGTGGCGGATGGCTCCCCGTCCCCGGTTCATGGGACGGGCATGGTTCAACTCACCCCCTCGCTTTGCTTGAAGGACACCCTCTATGTCCCAAAGTTCCTGTGCAATTTGTTATCAGTTACTACTTTATGCCGGCAACTTCAGTGCTCCGTCTTATTCACTCCCACTACTTGTTCTTTTCAGGACCCGAGGACCCAACGGACGATTGCTACTGGGACTGAGAGCGACGGCCTCTACTTCCTCGATGATGTTTCCGCTCTGTCCGCCTACTCCTCCTCCACAGATCTCCTTCAATGGCATCTTCGCCTTGGACATCCTCCTCCTCGGATTCTTCGCCAGCTTCTGCCCCACTTACCTCCTACCAGTTCTCCGCTCAACTGTGATGCGTGTCAGCTTGATAAACATCATCGCTCCTCCTTCCCACCGAAGCAAGGCCGTGGCTCCTCTCGCCCGTTTGATCTTATTCATTCTGATGTATGGGGTCCTGCTCCTACCCTCACTGTTGGTCGGGGTAGTTCCTATTTTGTCACTTTTATAGATGATTTTTCACGCTGTACCTGGGTGTATCTGTTAAAAGATCGCTCTGAACTCTTTTCTGTTTGGCAATCATTTTATTTTATGATTCAGACTCAATTTGCTATTTCTATTAAAGTTTTATGTTCTGATAATGCCAAGGAATATCTGAATCATGAGTTCTCCTCTTTCTTTCACCAACATGGCCTGCTTCATCAAACGACTTGTGTTTACACCTCCCAGCAGAATGGGGTGGCGGAGCGTAAAAACCGTCACCTGCTTGATATTGCTCGTACTCTCATGACGCAGATGCACGTCCCTCGCTCCTACTGGGGCTACGCTGTGCTCCTTGCCTGCTATCTCATCAATCGCCTTCCCTCCATAGTTCTCCATGGCCAAACCCCCTTCTCCATTCTCTACCCCCACAAGGAACCTTTTCCTCTCCCTCTCCGTGTCTTTGGCTGTACGGCCTTTGTTCACGCTCCCTCCGCTACCCGTGACAAGCTTTCCCCCCATTCCACCAAGTGTGTCTTTTTGGGGTACTCTACCACTCAAAAAGGCTATTGCTGCTTTGACCCCCTTCTCCGCAAGCAGTTTGTCTCCGCGGATGTGACTTTTTTCGAGAATGCTTCCTATTTCTCTCCTACCTCTTCTCTTCCTTCTGATATCTCCGTTCCTTCCATGCCTCTCGACGTTTTCCCACCTTCATCTCCTCCTCCACCGACTCCTTCCCAGTCCGTCTCCCCACCCACCCCTCCACTCTCCTCTCCGCCGCCGTCTCTCTAGTCCCGGGCCAGCCTTCTCCACCACGGACGCTCCGGTCGCTGACGCTCCCGTCAACCTGGATCTTCCCATTGCTCTTCGCAAAGGGGTGCGGGCGTGTACTCAACACCCACTTGCGGCAGTTGTTTCCTATGATCGGCTTTCTCCTTCTCGCAGGTGTTTTGCCTTTGCTATCTCTACTACTTCTCCTCCCCGCACCTACCAGGAGGCTCTTGCTCTCCCTCATTGGAAGTCTGCCATGGATGAGGAGATGGCTACTCTTACTGAACGGGGTACCTGGACCCTTGTTCCTCCTCCCGTGGGCATTGATGTGGTTGGCTATCGCTGGGTCTTCGTTGTGAAATTTCGCCCCGACGGCACTGTGGATCGCTACAAGGCCCGGCTGGTGGCCAAGAGCTTCACTCAGACTTACGGCATTGATTACTTTGATACCTTTTCTCCGGTTGCTCGCCTCAGCACCATCCGGGTTCTCCTTTCTGTGGCTGTTAACTGGGATTGGGCTATTTCCCAGCTTGATGTGAAGAATGCCTTTCTCTATGGCGATCTTCAGGAGGACGTCTATATGGAGAAACCTCTTGGGTATGTTGCTCAGGGGGAGACACGCGTATGTCATTTGAAGAAGGCCATTTATGACCTAAAGCAGAGCCCTCGGGCATGGTTCGACAAATTCAATGGTATTGTGGCTACCATCGGCTTTAGAAGGAGTTCGGCCAATCACTCCTTATTCATTCGCAAAACGGCCTCGGGACTGGTGGTTTTGGCAGTATATGTGGATGATATTCTTCTTAATGGCGATGACCGAGATGGGGTGGACTTGACGAAGAAGCACCTCCATCAGCACTTAGTCACAAAGGATATGGGCTCCCCGAAATACTTTTTGGGGATAGAAATCTCTCGGAAACTTGACTCGTTGGTTCTCTCCCAACGGAAGTATGCCCTTGATCTTCTACAATAAGCTGGATTGATAGGTGCCAAACCGGCTCGGTTTCCCATGGCTATTGGAGAAGACAAAACGTGGACGGATGACTCGCCTCTTCTATTTGATGTCACATGGTATAGACGTTTGGTAGGCAAACTCATCTATCTCACGGTGACTAGACCCGACATCGCCTATGCTGTAGGCAAGGTCAGTCAGTTTATGCAAGCTCCCAGGGAGTGCCATCTTCAATCTGCCCTGAAGATTTTAGAGTATATCAAAGCAACACCAGGCAAAGGGTTACTCTTTCAGAAGAATGGTCATTTGAGGGTTGAGGCCTACTCAGATTCAAGTTACGCGGATGACAAAGGCGATCGTAAATCCACATAAGGTTTTTGTACCTTTGTTGGAGGTAATCTCGTGAGTTGGAAGAGCAAGAAACAGTCTGTTGTCTCCAGATCCAGTGCAGAAGCCGAATACCGGAGTATGGCGTCAACCACGTGTGAGTTAAAGTGGTTGCGAGCTCTCATGCTTGACCTGGGCGAGGTATATGACTGTCCTCTCCCTATGTTCTATGACAACAAGGCCGCTATATACATATCCAGAAATCCGGTCTTCCATGAGAGAACAGAGCATATAGAGGTTGACTGTCACTTCATTCCGGAAGAGATTTTAAAGAAACAGATTTGTACTCCATTTGTCACCTCTGACAAGGAATTGGCAGATATCTTCACCAAGCCGGTCTCTACTTCCTTCTTCCACATTTGTGACAAGCTGGGCATGATTGATATCTATGCTCCAGCTTGAGGGGGAGTGTTGAAGTATTAGACCGGGCGGCCTTGCGGTCTTGTCTGGCGGTTTGTTGACCGAGCGGTCTGGCGGTCTCCTCTGGTGCTTGGAGACCGGGCGGTCTATCGGACTCTCAGTGCGGCCTGTTCTTATCCTATTGGAGGTGCCGTGCGGTTAACCCATCTGTCTAACCGTGCGGCATGTGCGGTCTCCTTTATTTCTAGCCGCTCTGCCCTGTACATGTTTAGTCCCACATTATTTGTTTATACTCTCTCTTATCTCCTCCATTATATATAAGGGAGGTCATACCTTTGTAAATGATATCTTTTTTGGATAATAAAATTTCAATTATTCAAAAGTCTATCTGTTTGTTCTTTCTTATTCGCTACTTTCTACAGTCTTGTTGAAGACTGAGTGGTAGGGCTTGGTGCCTGAGTTGTAGGAGTGGGATCACTCTGAGTTGTAGGAACCTGTTTGGGGTTCTGAGTTGTAAGATCTGAGGATCTGAAGAGAAGTGGAGAAGTTAGGCTGAATCTAGTACACTTCTAGATAGGCGAAGGGGGAAAGTGGATGTACCCAGACCTTGGGGAACCACTATAAAATCTGTGTGTACTCTACGTGTGATTAATTCTGTGACTGTTGTGTTATCTGTGCTGAATTGCTGTAGAGAATTGCATTAACAGGTCTAATAATTCAGTGTTTCTGCCTTAAAAATTAAAAAGATTAAGTGCACCTATTCACCCCCCTCTAGGTGTTTAGGCACTGTTTCTTTCAAGTGGTATTAGAGGGAGGTTACTCAAAAAGGACATAACAGTCTGAGTAAAGATCCTGTAAGCAGAATCAGACTAATCAAGAATCAAGAAAATGGGTTCTACTGAGAATCACAAAGAGCTAGGATCCATGAAGTTGCCAATCTGCAGAAAAGAGATATTTGGCATATGGAAAGAGAGGGTTAGACTCTTCATGGAAGCATCTGACCCAAGAATATACATCACAGTCAAAGAAGGGCCATATATGCCAATGAAGATCTCCATTCTAGATGCAAATCAGAAAACTCCTAAGGATTATTTAGAAATGACCAAGGATGAAATAATCTTGGCTACTATGGATAAGAGGGCTCAGAACATCATAGTAAGTGCCATATATGACTCTACCTTCCAGAATTTGATTCATTGCAAGACTTCAAAGGAAATGTGGGATACTTTGATAGTCTATATAGAAGGACCCTTCCATATAGACTAAGGACTAGGAGCATTACTGAGTGTTATAAGAAATTCTATAGGATTGTTAATGAGTTGATGTCCTATGGAAGAGAATTCAGCAACTATGAGCTGAATGATAAGTTCTTGAGATCCCTAACTAAGGACTGGGATACTAAGATTTGTGCCATAAGGGAAATGACCAAACTAGCTGATATACCTCCTCCAACATTGTTTGGAAAACTGCTATCATATGAGATGAAGCTAATGGTTAGGAAGGAGGAAGAGAAGACAACAAGAATGGAGCACAAGGAAAGAGCTGTGACCTTCAAAACTGAAGCCACTAGGAAGTATAGAAGCAAGTCTCCATCTCCACCACAAACAGTTGCTGAGACTGCTTCAGAAAATTCAGAGAACCAAAACTCAGACAGCAGTGAAAGTGATGAGGATTTTGCAACCTTTACAAGACAGTTTCAAAAGTTTCTGAAGAAGAAGCAGTGGAGGTCTAAGCCATCCACTTCACAGTCTAAAGATGACTACTATTAGAGAAGGAAGTCGTCAAGGAATGACAGAAGAAGGTCCAAGCCAAGCAAAGTTACATCCTCAAAGATTGTGTGCTATTGTTGTAACAGGCCTGGATATGCAGTGGCTAACTGTCCTGAAAAGAGGAAGGAGTCTACTACTGATTAGAAGAAGAATCAGGTTAAGAGCAAAAAGGAAAAGTCTTTTGTTGCTAAGAAAGACAAAAGACTGACTGATCAATCATCATCAGAAACAGATTCTGAAGCTGAAGCCTATATTGGCTTGTTTGCTGAAAAGGAAGAAGATGAGTTCTTGTAGCTGATGAACTCAATTTATGAGCATGAGGACAATCAGTGCAATGGACTGATTGCCTTAACAGAAGGAGACAAGATCCATGATCAGTCTGGACCAAGTAAGGTACAATGTTTTTCAGATTATAGTACTGATTCAGAATCAGATACATCTGCATCAAGTGATGTGGGTAGGTCTGAATCTGAGGGAGATATTCATCAGTTGATGGATGAATATAAATATGTATTGCAGGCACTTAAGAAGAGCAAAAATCTGGTCAAAGCACTGACTAAGGAAATTGCTAATCTTAAGTTGGCAGCTGCTGATTCAGATAAAGTGTTAGATCAAAAACTAAATGAAATAGCCAGGCTGAAGAACATTATAGTTATTCAGATGGGAACTATTACATTTAAGAATGATCAAATTAGGAATCTGGAGGTTAGACTTCAGAAGGAGAGAGAGATTGTTGCAAGTTTTTCTAAACCAAAATCAGTTTTACCTTTGATAGATGAGTTTATCCCTCAAAAGGGTAAGACTGGATTGGGGTCTACAAAACCTGCTAGGACAGTTAGGTCCAAGTCTAAGGGCAAAGCCCCAGTACTCAACAAGAAGCTTGCTGTAGATAAAACAGCTAGGGTTGTACCTAAACAAAGGTACAACAGATTTGAGTGCTGGTGTTGTGGCAAGGTAGGCCACTTTGCCATAGATTGTTGGCACAATTCTAGTGTCAAGGAGATTAGCAAACTACCTGCTAGAAGAGCTACAGGTAGTCTTGTTAAAAGTCAAACTAACCTGTACCAAGGACCCAACAATTATTTGAGTTCTAAGGTTAAGTAATATGTTTTGCAGGTGAGTCCAAGTGCTCATGCCCCTATATGGTACTTGGACAGTGGATGTTCCAGGCACATGACTGGAACTAGGGGATTGCTGAAGGACTATACACCAATCAAGGATGGTCCTAAAGTTACCTTTGGTGGTTCAGAAAAAGGAATCATCAAATGCTTTGGTAACATTTCTAGCAACCTAATTACAATTACTCAAGTGGCTTATGTAAAGGGTTTGAAACATAACCTCATTAACATAAGTCAGCTGAGTGATTTAGGATATGACATCTCATTTGTCAAGGATGGTTGTCATATCAGTAGGTCAAGTGATCAAAAGATCATTCTGACAGGATATAGGAAGAGAAATGTCTATTGTCTAGACATTATGTGTGAGAACATAGTTTCTCCTATTTGTCTTGTAGCACAAGAGGCTGGCTCATCTTAACTATAAGACAATTGACCAACACTTTAGCAAAGATTTAGTGAGGAATGGTTCTCAGGTTAAGTGTATAATGATTGGGATATGCTCAGCTTGTCAAAAGGGCAAGTAGACCAAATTCACCTTTCATAGCCTTGAGAACAAAGATGCTGTGAGGTGTTTATACCTATTGCATATGGATCTTTTTGGTCCTATGCCAGTTCACAGCCTAGGTAGGAAGGTCTATACATTTGTGGTAGTTGATGACTACTCAAGGTATTCCTGGGTGTTCTTCCTAAGGCAAAAATCTGAAACACCAAGCATCTTGTATAGTTTTGTTAAACAAATTTAGAATGAATTGAACAGTACAGTGGTCAAAATCAGAAGTGACCATGGTACTGAATTTCAGACTGAAAGTATGACAAAACTATGTGAAGAGTTTGGAATTTTTCAGGAATTTTCCTCACCAAAAACACCTCAGCAAAATGGTATTGCTGAAAGGAAAAATAGAACCTTGATAGAGGCTGGTAGAACCCTATTGAGTGACACATCTCTCCCAGAATATTTCTGGGCTGAGGCAGTCAATACTGCATGTCATGTAATCAATAGGGCTACTATCACCAAGAGACACAAGAAGACCCCCTATGAGATTGTGAATGGCAGAAAACCAAATCTATCCTATTTCAGGATCTTTGGTTGCAAGTGCTATATCCTTAACAATAGAAAGTCTTATCTAACCAAGTTTGCTGCCAAATCCTAAGAGGGGATCTTTGTTGGGTACAACAACAATAATAAGGCTTATAGGGTGAAAGATATGGTACCTAAACACCTAGAGGGGGGGGGGGTGAATAGGTGACCTAAACCTTTTTGAAACTTTGTTGGCAGCACAACAATTATTACAGCTAACAACAATTACAGAAATCAAACAAGTAATCCACAGCACAGCACAGCAGACACACTAATTTATAGTGGTTCCCCAATCTTTGGGTACATCCACTTTCCCCCTTCGCCTATCTAGCAGTGTACTAGATTCGGCCAAACTTCTCCACTAACTCAGAACCAAACTAGGTTCCTACCTCAGGCCCAAAGCCTTACACTCAGCCAAAAGGCCTACACTCAGCCACCCAGGCCTACACTCAGCCAATTAAGGCCTACACTCAGAGTTCTCCAACTCCTACACTCAGGCAACCAAGCCCTACCCTCAGCCTTTATAAAATAGGCTTACAATTCTCTCAGATCTAATGGATCCTACAGGTTAAAATAGAAAGTACAATAGTTAACTCTACAACTCAGAAAATAGGAGAGGAGTTGAGAGATTCTTGAAGAGTTCTTGGAAGAACTCAGTTAGATCCAAACTGACTTAGCTTCCTTCAAAGCTTCTTGATTAGAACTGAATTAGTCTGAATCTTCTGCAGTTGTTCCTTGACCTCTGCTTCTTGAAATCCAGATGACTCTGAATTCTTCTTCTCAGCCTTAGTTCCAAAGACTGAATACTTGGTTGGAGCTCTCTCTCTCCAACTTCTTAGATCTGCTGATGCACGGCAAGATCTTCTTGTGTTGATACTCAATATACCACTTTTACAAAGATCTGAACTCTCTCTGTAAAAACTTTTTCAACCACTTCTATATTATCTCAACAATCTTTTCAACAACTGTTTCTGTAAACTATAGATGCCTATTTATAGGCTTCCTTTATGGTAACCGGCTGGTCCGGTTCATAACAGACTTCTGATATCACTGACAGTTGATGTAGACCGGCTGGATCGGCAGCTGTCTTGTCAACCAGTCACTTCTTGAAATTCCTCTAACTGTAAGATAGTGTCGAGACTTTCTGTTCTTAAGTGTCGACACTTATAGGCCAAGTGTCGACACATGTTGTGTAAGTGTCGACACAAGTCTACAAGGTGTCGACACAATTCCCTGTATGTCTCGACACAGTTTCTTCTGCATGTGTCGACACTGAAATTGAGTGTCGACACAAGTACTTGTACTTCATTCTTTAACTGTATTCTTCTAAGTGTCGACACATCTCCTTTGTGTCGACACATCTTCATGTGTAGAAACTGTCAAGTGTCGACACTGCTTCTTGGTGTCGACACAAGTCTTCACTTTTGTTTCTTCAGCTGAGTGTCGACACATTCCTTTAGTGTCGACACTTGTACTTAGAATATTTTGTAACTTTTCTGATCTTTGCTAAGTGTCGACACAGCTCCTTGTGTCGACACTTTCTTCAAGTGTAGAGTCTTCAACTAAGTGTCGACACATTGTGCTGAGTGTCGACACTTTCTTCAAGTGTTGACTCCTCTGGTTGTGTGTCGACACATTGTGCTGAGTGTCGACACTTACTTCAAATGCTGACTCTTCTGCATAGTGTCGACACATTGTGTTGAGTGTCGACACTTGTACTTAGATTTTGCAGACTTTTGCTGAGTGTCGACACTTACTTCAAGTGTCGACACTTTCTGGTGTTGACTCAGCTCTTCTAGGTGTCGACACTTCTGCTAAGTGTCGACACAGCTTTTCTGCATTCTTCTACACTGAGTGTCGACACAGCTCCAAGTGTCGACACTTTCTGACTGGTGTCGACTCTTCTTCCCAGGTGTCGACACAATGACTCCAAGTGTCGACACTGCTTGTCTGGGTGTCGACACAAGCTTTCTCAAGTGTCGACACTTCCCTCTGGGTGTCGACACATGGACTTAGAATTTTTAGCTTCAGTCCAGTGTATTCCTAACCTGCACAAGTAACTCAAACAAACATCAAATACACTATGATGTATATCATTGAGTTAGGTGAGGCTTCTTCAAATCAGGTACATTTGACCAATGTACCCAACAATCTCCCCCTATTTGGAGAAGTCATAACCCTTAGTCAATGATATACATCACTCATAATTAAAAATTATAAAATGAATTAAAACAGATATATGACAACAGAGTTAAACTTAAACATGTAATAAAGCACACATGTATACTCATTCAGCATTACAGAACAAACAAGAATTAGACACATTCTACTGAACAATCATGAAATATATATTTATCAAAAATTGTTCATACATTGTTGTTAATACACTTTCAATGATTTACACAAAATGTTTGATTACAACATTCTTCAGTTTTAATCTTAGTCTAATTCTGCTCTGGTTCTTTAATGACTATGCCTTTTCCAGCTTGCACTTTGGCTTTCACAGCAGCAGAAGCAGCAGCAGGCTCAGCTTCAGCAATCTTCTTCCCTTTGGAGTCCTTCTTCTTCTGTTCTTCAGCCTTGATCTTTTGCCTTTCAAAATAATGATAGGGCTTAGGAAAGTACTTGCTAGGCTCCACAGCTGTAGGAGGTAGCTTTCCTAACTTAGCCTTCCTTCTATGTTGGACAATGGCTTCCTGCCTACTTTCATGTTTCCTCCATTCTGCCTCTGAGAACCACTTGTTCCTCTCATGGGCATTGTCCTTGGCCGCTTTCCATGCAGTGAGAATGATGTTCCTAGAAGTAGGGCTCCACTGTTCAAAATCAGGTTTTTGCTCAGCAAGTTCCCTGAACTTCTTCTTTGACAGCCTAGTCTCTTCTTCTTTGTCCAAAGCCTCTTGCACAGCAGCTGTGATAGGTTGAACAACCTTTTCCAGAATAATATTAGGCTTACCAGCAGTTGGACTATACATTGTGCTTACATCAGCATGAACCATTTCAAAATCTGGAGGTGGATAGATTACATCAGCCACTGCCTGTTGCTCACCTCCAAGATATGTTCCTTGAATACCAGATTCAGCTACATTGTCATCATCACACAGGGGAGGATAGCCCAGTGTAGCCCTGATGGAATTGGATATCCATTTTGCATGGTCAGAACTGACCTTTTGTGAGTCTGTAATGGCATTCTTTACAGCAGCAAGTTCTGCTTGAAATATTTTATCAAAGTCAGCCTTGGCAGCAGCAGAGGAGGTTGATGGTTCATCAGACTGTTTCTTGAGTTCAGTGACTATGGCATTGTGAGATGCAGTCAAGTTATCATTCATCCTAAGTTGATTCTCCAGCACATAGCCTTGCTTTAGTGCTATATCTTCTACTTTCTCTTTGATTGTTTCTTGATGTTTAGCCAGGATGACTACTGCATTTCCACCCTTGTGGAAGCATTCATTCATTTCCTTCTTATTCATGTTCATTTCAAACCTTATTGATTTGATATCTTGAGCTAGATCAAATTGTAGAGATTTTTGTCCCTCATCAATATATTTCTCTATGGCCCTTCTTTGCTCATCCAGCTTTACTTGCATTGCCACCATTAGGCTACTGTAATCAGTTGATGGAGCTTGTTGGACCAGTGAGTGTTGAGCAACATTTTGGAGAGCCTTCTTGTAGCTCTGGCTTCTTCTTTTGAAAACAAAAAATTGCTTTTTCTTAGCTTGCTCAGCTTCATCATCTTCAGATTCTGATGTACTGGCTATATCCACCCTATCCTTAGGGCTGGATGGTGTTTCAATGTGCACATCTTGTGCCTTCTCAGTATCTAGCCTTATAGGCTCTTCTGGAATATCCAAGTTCTCCCCCTCAGCAGCAGCATCCTTCTCTGCATTAGCAGCATTCTTTTCCATATCAAAATCATCCTGATCTAAATTCAGAAATAGATCTTCCATTGTGTATTCTGCTGGAGAATGTGCAGGAGATGTACTGGTTTCATCAGCTACAACAGATGTGTCTTGGAGAACAACATCTGGTTCTTGAGTTGCTGGCTGATTTTGCTGATGGTCATCAGACAAATCAGAATTTATTATAGAAAAATTCAAAGTATTAAGGTCAATAAGTACCTCTTGAATGAGGAGGGTGGCTTGCTCACTCTCCAGTGTAGATGGTTCTGCTACACCTGGAAGCTCCCCCTGGATGTCAGCTGGCTCCTGAGGAGCAGGTGACTTTTCTGCAGCCTTATCCATTGGACTATCAGGAGTGAAAACCACATGTTCTTCACTGCCTGAGCTGCTGGAGGACTCTTGAGGCACAGCAGCAGTCTTCCTCTTCTTCCTGGGAGGAGAGTCTTTCTTAGAAGCTTGCTTTTCTGGGGTGGTCAATTCCTTGGACAGCACCCTTTCCCACCTGGAGAAGATTCTCATGTCCATCCTTCTCATGTGGTTGATTTTACTACCTGCAGCAGAGCTCATTACCTCTGGAATTGATCCATCCAGGTAGAGACTTATTATCCTGCCCAGATTGGGCTTCTTCAGACTTTCCTTCACTTTATCAAATACAATCATAGACCAGTCTGTCTTAAGGTTGAAGATGATTCTGGTCATGATACTGAACATAGAGGCTGACACCCTGTCATGCCCTCCTGGTTTGCTTAGAATAACCTTGCCTACAACTTCAGACAGGAATTTGCCTTGATTATTCATCCCCTTCCTGTTGAAAACTGATCCTATTTTCATCTTAGGATCAAGACCGCACCAGTCCAAAGCTTCTTTGGTCTTTGATGTTGTGACTTCCTCTTCTTCTGAACTTTAGGTAGCTGAAGTACCTTTCTCAGACTTTTGGGCGATACTTTGACCTTGGTGCCATGCACCCTTGACTTAATTCTGTAGCCTGAGTCATCTACAGACGCTCCAGTAAGAAATTCAAGCACTTCTTTCTTCCATATCTTGGTTGGTTCTGAAACCAAGAACTCCAATCCTGAATTGCTGACTAGGGTTATCACTGATTTGATTTCACGATCTCCGTCGTCGAATGCGCCTCGCACGAGCTCATAGCCTTCGTTTACGTTCTCTTCCAGCTTGGGAGCCATTAGGGTTTTGAGAATTAGTCTTTAGAGAAGAGAAATTTCGACACAGGAGTTTTAGTCTCGATACTCTGAAAGCGTGTCGACAAACACAAACAGAACCCTATTTATACCTTTCTTGTTTGAAGACGAACAGGCGGGATGAATTTCTAAAGATGTGTCGACACTGTCAATAAGTGTCGACACTGACTTATAATGTCTCGACACACATGTGTCGACACAAGTTTAGTCAACAGATTTTATGTGTCGACACTTGGTGAAGTGTCGACACCACTATACTCGACATGTAGTCGAGACTTTACTTAGAAAAATTCTGAGTAAAACTTAAGTGTCGACACTTTATTGGATGTGTCGACACCTACTCGACATGTGTCGACACTAACATTCTGAAGTGTCGACACTAACTTCCTAGATGTGTCGACACCATTTTCCTGAAGTGTCGACACTTACTATTCTGTGTCGACATAGACTTGTCTATGTGTCGACACCTTTTTACTTAGCCAATTTTTGTTCTGTATACTTAATCTAAGTTTATCATACATAGTTCAATTTTGAACCTATTAAACTTAGCTTCATCTAAGGGCTTAGTGAACATATCAGCTATCTGATTATCAGTTCTAACATATTCAAGTGTAATATCATTTCTTTCTACATGCTCCCTAAGAAAGTGATATTTAATCTCAATATGTTTAGTTCTACTATGTGATACAGGGTTGTTAGCTATTGAAATAGCACTAGTAGAATCACAATAAAGTGGAGTTCTACTTACCTGACATCCATAGTCTTCTAGCTGATGTTGAATCCACAGAAGTTGAGCACAGCAACTTCCTGCAGCTACATATTCTGACTCAGCTGTGGAGATGGCCACACTGGTTTGCTTCTTACTAATCCATGAAATGAGTCTTCCACCTAGGAACTGACAGGATCCAGTTGTGCTCTTTCTATCTTCTTTGCATCCTGCAAAGTCTGCATCTGAATAGCCTGTTAGATCAAAATCTCCATTCCTAGGGTACCAGAGGCCTAGATAGGGTGTGCCCTTTAGATATCTTAAGATTCTCTTGACTGCAGTCAAGTGAGATTCTTTTGGGCAGGCTTGATACCTGGCACAAACACATGTAACATACAAAATGTCAGGCCTACTTGCAGTCAAGTATAGTAGAGAGCCAACTATCCCTCTATACAAGGTTTCATCCACAGGTTTCCCTGCATCATCCTTGCTTAGAGACATACTTGACCCAATAGGAGTCTTCATGGTACTGGAGGAATCCATACCATATTTCCTTATGAGTTCTAGGGTGAACTTAGACTGACATATGGATAGACCACTTTCAGTCTGTTTAACTTGGAGACCCAAGAAAAACTTCAGTTCTCCCATACTACTCATTTCAAATTGACTCTGCATAAGCTTTGCAAACTTTTTGCAAAGGCTACTTTCAGTAGACCCAAATATAATGTCATCTACATATATTTGGACAAGTATTACTTTGCCTCTAGATTCCCTAAGGAATAGAGTCTTATCTATTTTCCCCCTTGTGAACTTGTTCTCAATGAGGAAACTAGATAGGGTTTCATACCAAGCTCTAGGAGCTTGCTTTAACCCATACAATGCTTTCCTAAGTCTATAGACATAATGTGGAAGAGTAGGATCAACAAAACCTGAAGGCTGCTCCACATATACTTCTTCTTTTAAATTACCATTAAGGAATGCTGACTTCACATCCATTTGGTATACTTTGAATCCTTGGTAGGTTGCATAGGCCAAGAACATCCTTATGGCTTCCAGTCTGGCTACTGGAGCAAAGGTTTGATCAAAATCAATACCTTCTTCTTGCCTATATCCTTTTGCAACCAGTCTTGCCTTATTCTTAATGATGACACCTTGTTCATCTAACTTGTTCCTGTAGATCCACTTTGTTCCTATCACATTGTGATCTTTAGGCTTAGGAACCAGATCCCACACCTTGCATCTTTTGAACTGATTAAGCTCCTCCTGCATTGCTTCAGTCCACTGTGGATCTTGTATAGCTTCTTCAAATTTCTTTGGTTCTATTTGAGACAGAAAACTTGAATATACTACAACATTCTGATTTCTGCTCCTTGTCTGAACACCTTGTCTTGGATCTCCAATGATCAGCTCTACTGGATGATCTCTTAGATGCCTGTTGGCTGGAGGCATCCTTACTTCTGGTTGAACTTCTTCAGCATCTTCATCAAGCTGAGTTCCTTGTACTTCTACAGCTCCTTGCACATGTAGTTCTCCCCCTGGACATAAACCATCTTCTTCTACTTGCTGTCTTGCAGCAGGTACATCTTCTATGATTAGCTTGTCCATCTTCTTAGTAAGACCTGTAGGGCTGCACACACTACTAGACAACTCATTGTTAATTAGTTGTGTTTCATCAAAAACTACATGCACAGACTCCTCTACAACTTGTGTGGTCAAGTTGTAGACTCTATAAGCCTTACTATTATTGCTGTACCCAACAAACACTCCCTCTTGGGACTTGGCAGCAAACTTAGTTAAGTAAGACTTCCCATTGTTAAGTATGAAGCATTTACAACCAAAGATCCTAAAATAGGACAGATTTGGTTTCCTGCCTTTCACTACTTCATAGGGGGTCTTGTTTAACCTTTTAGTGATGGTAGCCCTATTTATCACATGGCATGCAGTGTTAACTGCTTCAGCCCAGAAATATTCTGGCAGTGATGAATCACTTAATAGGGTTCTACCAGCCTCTATCAAGGTCCTATTTTTCCTTTCAGCAATGCCATTTTGCTGAGGTGTTCTAGGTGAAGAGAATTCTTGAAATATCCCATAGTCTTCACACAGCTTTGTCATGCTTTCAGACTGAAACTCAGTACCATGGTCACTTCTAATTTTGACCACTGTACAGTTCAATTCATTCTGAATTTTCTTAACAAAACTATAGAAGACACTAGGTGTTTCAGATTTCTGCTTTAAGAAGAACACCCAGGAAAACCTTGAGTAGTCATCAACAACTACAAAGGTGTAGACCTTCCTACCTAAGCTGTGAACTGGCATTGGACCAAATAGATCCATATGCAAGAGGTATAAACACCTCACAGCATCTTTGTTGTCTAAGCTTCTAAAGGTGGATTTAGTCTGCTTGCCCTTTTGACAAGCTGAGCAAATGCCATCTTTGACACACTTAACTTGAGGACCATTCCTCACTAACTCTTTACTAAAGAGTTTGCCAATAGTCTTGTAATTAAGATGAGCAAGCCTCTTGTGCCATTTGACACATTGAGAGACTGTCTCATCAGCTACAAGACAGACTGGAGGACAATTGTTCTCAACCATAATGTCTAAGCAGTAGACATTTCTCTTTCTATATCCAGTCAAAATGATCTCTTGATCACTTGACCTCTTGATATGACAACCATTTTTAACAAATGAGATGTCATACCCTACATCACTTAATTGACTTATACTAATGAGGTTGTGTTTCAAACCTTTAACATAAGCCACTTTAGTAATGGTAACAAGGTTAGAAGAAATGTTACCAAACCCTTTGATGATTCCTTTTTCAGAACCACCAAAGGTCACCTTTGGACCATTTTTGATTGGGATGTAGTCCTTCAGTAGTCCCCTAGTTCCAGTCATGTGTCTGGAACAACCACTATCCAAGTACCATGTAGGGGTATGGTCACTTGGATTCACCTGCAAAACAAATTAATGAACCTTAGAACCCAAAGTAAACTTGGGTCCTTGGTGATTGTTAGTTTGCAATTTGACATAGCTACCTGCTGGCTTTCCAATAGGTAACTTGCTACTCAACTTGGCACTGGCATTGTGCCAACAATCCAAGGCAAAGTGGCCAACCTTGCCACAACACCAGCATTCAAACTTGTTGTACCTTTGCTTAGGTACAACCTTTGCTGTCTTGACCACAGCAGCCTTGTTGAATGTTGGGGCTTTGCCCTTGGACTTGGACTGATCCTGAACAGTCCTCACAGGCATAACAAAACCCAATCCAGCCTTTCCTTTATGATGAACAAATTCATCAATCAAGGGTAGCACTGATTTAGGTTTTGAAAACCTAGCAACTAACTCTTTTTCCTTCTGGAGATTGATCTCCAGCAACTTAATTTGATCATTTTTAAATGTAATAGTACCCATCTGAATCACAGTAATGTGTTTCAGCCTGGCTACTTCATTCAGTTTTTGATCATACTCCTTCTCAAAATCTGTTGCAGCTGCCTTGAGATCAGCAATCTCCTTTGCCTGACTTTTGGCTAGGATCTTGCTTTTCTTATAGGCTTGCAACAGTACTTGGTATTCATCTAAGAGCTGATGAATATCTCCCTCAGATTTAGAATCACTTCCATCACTTGATGAAGATGATTCTGACTCTGAACTAGAACTGGAATCTGAACTTAAGGTTAGACTTTGTACCTGACTAGGTCCTGGCTGCTCCAGGATTGTGGTACTTTCAGTCAATGCCATCATTCCTTGGCACTGAACCTCTTCTTGTTCATAGATTGATTCCATGATCTGCATAAACTCTTCTTCTTCTTCAGCAAATAGCCCTATATAGGCTTCAGCATCTGTCTCAGTGTCTGAAGAAGAAATGTCTAAAAGAGTCTTCTCATTCTTTGCAACAAAGGACTTCTCCTTCTTTCCTTTGAAGTGAGTCTTCTTTTTGTCACTGGATTCTTTCCTTCTTTCAGGACAATCTGCAATTACATGACCCTGTCTATTGCAGCAGTAACACACAATCTTAGACCCAGTTGCCTTGCTAGTCTTTGTCCTTTTCTTGTCCTTCTTTGAAGGCTTCTTCTCCTGATACTGAACTTCTTTCCCTTTGGAAAAAGAAGGTCTGGCTTTCCACTGTTTCTTCTTCAGGAATTTCTGAAAATGTCTGGTAAATGCAGCAAAGTCTTCATCACTTTCACTGCTTGTAGATTTAGTGCTAACAGACTCATCAGAATCTGATTCAACTACCTCTGGAGGAGGAGTTGATGACTTAGTCCTGTTCTTTCTAGGTACTTCTGACTTAAAGGCAACAGTCCTTTCCCTGTGTTCAGTCCTTGTTGACTTTTCCTCCTCTTTTCTTACTGACAATTGCATCTCATAAGATAACAACTTGCCAAACAGTGTGGGAGGAGGAATTTCTCCCAACTTTGCCATTTCTCTGATGGCACAGATCTTAGTGTCCCACTCTTTGGTTAGGGACCTCAAGAACTTATCATTCAATTCATAGTTTGTGAACTCCCTTCCATAGGACATGAGTTCATTAACAATTCTGTAGAACTTTTTGTAGCATTCAGTGATGCTATCTCCTCTTCCTTGCCTAAAGCTCTCATATTCTTGATTAAGCAAGGATTTCCTATCTTGTCTTACTTCTTCAGAACCTTCCATGTAGACAATGAGGGTATCCCACATTTCTTTTGCTGTTTTACAGTGAATAAGGTTCTGGAAGGTGGCATCATCAATTGCACTAACTATGATGTTCTGTGCCCTTTTGTCCATTGTAGCTAGGACAATCTCATCCTTGGTCATCTCAGAAAAATCCTTTGGAGTTCTATGTGTAGCATCCAAGACTGAAATCTTCATGGGCACATAAGGCCCTTCCTTGACTGTGATGTAGATCCTAGGGTCAGAGGCCTCCATGAACAGCCTTACCCTTTCTTTCCAGATTCCAAAAATCTCCTTTCTGCAAATGGGCAGTTTCATTGAACCCAATTCCTTGTGATTCTCTGAAGACCCCATGTTTCTTGATTTTCTTGAAACTGTTTCCTGACTTATATTGAATCTGCCAAACTGGATCTCCTCAGACAGTTAGTCCTTTTTGAGGAACCTGGCTCTGATACCACTTGAAAGATATGGTACCTAAACACCTAGAGGGTGGGTGAATAGGTGACCTAAACCTTTTTGAAACTTTGTTGGCAGCACAACAATTATTACAGCTAACAGCAATTACAGAAATCAAACAAGTAATCCACAGCACAGCACAGCAGACACACTAATTTATAGTGGTTCCCCAATCTTTGGGTACATCCACTTTCCCCCTTCGCTTATCTAGCAGTGTACTAGATTCGGCCAAACTTCTCCACTAACTCAGAACCAAACTAGGTTCCTACCTCAGGCCCAAAGCCTTACACTCAGCCAAAAGGCCTACACTCAGCCACCCAGGCCTACACTCAGCCAATTAAGGCCTACACTCAGAGTTCTCCAACTCCTACACTCAGGCAACCAAGCCCTACCCTCAGCCTTTATAAAATAGGCTTACAATTCTCTCAGATCTAATGGATCCTACAGGTTAAAATAGAAAGTACAATAGTTAACTCTACAACTCAGAAAATAGGAGAGGAGTTGAGAGATTCTTGAAGAGTTCTTGGAAGAACTCAGTTAGATCCAAACTGACTTAGCTTCCTTCAAAGCTTCTTGATTAGAACTGAATTAGTCTGAATCTTCTGCAGTTGTTCCTTGACCTCTGCTTCTTGAAATCCAGATGACTCTGAATTCTTCTTCTCAGCCTTAGTTCCAAAGACTGAATACTTGGTTGGAGCTCTCTCTCTCCAACTTCTTAGATCTGCTGATGCACGGCAAGATCTTCTTGTGTTGATACTCAATATACCACTTTTACAAAGATCTGAACTCTCTCTGTAAAAACTTTTTCAACCACTTCTATATTATCTCAACAATCTTTTCAACAACTGTTTCTGTAAACTATAGATGCCTATTTATAGGCTTCCTTTATGGTAACCGGCTGGTCCGGTTCATAACAGACTTCTGATATCACTGACAGTTGATGTAGACCGGCTGGATCGGCAGCTGTCTTGTCAACCAGTCACTTCTTGAAATTCCTCTAACTGTAAGATAGTGTCGAGACTTTCTGTTCTTAAGTGTCGACACTTATAGGCCAAGTGTCGACACATGTTGTGTAAGTGTCGACACAAGTCTACAAGGTGTCGACACAATTCCCTGTATGTCTCGACACAGTTTCTTCTGCATGTGTCGACACTGAAATTGAGTGTCGACACAAGTACTTGTACTTCATTCTTTAACTGTATTCTTCTAAGTGTCGACACATCTCCTTTGTGTCGACACATCTTCATGTGTAGAAACTGTCAAGTGTCGACACTGCTTCTTGGTGTCGACACAAGTCTTCACTTTTGTTTCTTCAGCTGAGTGTCGACACATTCCTTTAGTGTCGACACTTGTACTTAGAATATTTTGTAACTTTTCTGATCTTTGCTAAGTGTCGACACAGCTCCTTGTGTCGACACTTTCTTCAAGTGTAGAGTCTTCAACTAAGTGTCGACACATTGTGCTGAGTGTCGACACTTTCTTCAAGTGTTGACTCCTCTGGTTGTGTGTCGACACATTGTGCTGAGTGTCGACACTTACTTCAAATGCTGACTCTTCTGCATAGTGTCGACACATTGTGTTGAGTGTCGACACTTGTACTTAGATTTTGCAGACTTTTGCTGAGTGTCGACACTTACTTCAAGTGTCGACACTTTCTGGTGTTGACTCAGCTCTTCTAGGTGTCGACACTTCTGCTAAGTGTCGACACAGCTTTTCTGCATTCTTCTACACTGAGTGTCGACACAGCTCCAAGTGTCGACACTTTCTGACTGATGTCGACTCTTCTTCCCAGGTGTCGACACAATGACTCCAAGTGTCGACACTGCTTGTCTGGGTGTCGACACAAGCTTTCTCAAGTGTCGACACTTCCCTTCTGGGTGTCGACACATGGACTTAGAATTTTTAGCTTCAGTCCAGTGTATTCCTAACCTGCACAAGTAACTCAAACAAACATCAAATACACTATGATGTATATCATTGAGTTAGGTGAGGCTACTTCAAATCAGGTACATTTGACCAATGTACCCAACATAGGGTCTACAACTTGATTACTCAAGTTGTAGAAGAGTCTGTTCATGTAGTTTTTGATGAAGCTAGACTCATTAATAATTAATTGCCTAGAAGTGTTTGCAGCTCCACAGGTGTAACTGAGAAGATGGACAGGCTTACTATTGCAGAAGGTCCTACTGCAAGTCAGCAAGTAGAGGATGGTGGCTGCTGTCCAGGGGGAGTACAAGATACTCCTGTTGCTGAAGAAGACCAAGAAGAGCAGCTGAATGAAGAAGCTGAAGGTGTACAACCAGAAGACAGGCTGCCTCCAGCAAATAGGCATTTAAAAGATCATCCAGCCAATCAAATTATTGGAGATCTTAGTCAAGGGGTACAAACAAGGAGCAGGAATCTAAGTTTAGTCCTCTACTCCAGCTTTCTATCCCAAGTAGAGCCAAAGAAATTTGAAGAAGCAATCCTAGACCCTCATTGGATTGAGGCCATGCAAGAGGAGCTGAACCAGTTCAAAAGATGAAAGGTCTGGGAGCTTGTTCCTAAACCAAAGGGCCACAACATTATTGGAACTAAGTGGATCTTTAGGAACAAGTTGGATGAGAATGGAATTATTATAAAGAATAAAGCTAGACTAGTTGCAAAAGGATATAGGCAGGAAGAAGGTATTGATTTTGATCAAACCTTTGCTCCAGTATCAAGACTGGAAGCAATAAGGATGTTCCTTGCCCATGCAACATATCAAGGATTTAAGGTATATCAAATGGATGTTAAGTCAGCTTTTCTGAATGGAAATCTGAAGGAAGAAGTGTATGTAGAGCAGCCATCAGGTTTTGTAGATTCTCTTAAACCTGATTATGTATATAGACTTAGGAAGGATTTGTATGAGTTAAAACAACCCCCTAGGGCTTGGTATGAAACCCTGTCTAGTTTCCTCATTGAGAACAAATTCTCAAGGGGGAAAATAGACAAGACTCTATTCCTTAGGGAATCCAGAGGTAAGATTATCATAGTCCAAATATATGTAGATGACATCATATTTGGGTCTAAAGAAAGTAGTCTTTGCAGAAAGTTTGTAAAACTAATGCAAGGACAGTTTGAAATGAGCAGTATGGGGGAACTTAAGTTCTTCTTGGGTTTCCAAGTTAGACAGACTGAGGATGGTTTATCCATATGCCAGTCTAAGTTCACCCTAGAATTGATAAGGAAGTATGGTATGGAATCATCCACTACCATGAAAACTTCTATGGGGTCAAGCATGTATCTAAGCAAAGATGATGCAGGGAAACCTGTAGATGAAACTTTGTATAGAGGGATAGTTGGCTCCCTACTGTATTTCACTGCTAGTAGATCAGATATCATGTATGCTACATGTGTCTATGCTAGGTACCAAGCTTGCCCTAAAGAATCTCATTTGACAGCAGTCAAAAGAATTTTGAGATATCTTAAGGGCACTACATATCTAGGCCTTTGGTACCCTAGGAATGGAGATTTTGAACTGACAGGTTATTCAGATGCAGATTTTGCAGGCTGCAAGGAAGATAGAAAGAGTACCACAGGAACTTGTCAATTTCTAGGTGGAAGGCTGGTGTCATGGAGTAGCAAGAAACAAACAAGTGTGGTTATCTCAACAACTGAGTCAGAGTATGTTGCTGCAGGAAGCTGCTGTGCACAACTACTATGGATACAATACCAGCTAGAAGATTATGGTATTCAAGTAAGTAGAACACCTTTATTTTGTGATTCTACTAGTGCCATTTCTATTGCAAATAATCCTATCTCTCATAGTAGGACTAAGCACATAGAAATAAAATAACATTTTCTAAGAGAACATGTGGAAAAAGAAGATATTTCCCTAGAGTATATTAAGACAGAAAATCAGTTAGCTGATTTGTATACTAAGCACTTAGATAAAACCAAATTAAATAAATTTAAAATTGAATTAGGGATGATTAACTTAGAATAGTTTACAAAAAATTGGCTAAGTAAAATGGTGTCGACACACAGAGTTGTCTGTGTCGACACATAGAAGTGGTGTTGACATTTCAGAGAAATGGTGTCAACACATCTAGGAAGTCTGTGTCGACACTTCAGAGAATTAGTGTCGACACATGCAGTGTAGGTGTCGACACATCCAAGGTGGTGTCGACACTTAGGATTTACACAGAATTAGTCTAGTAGAGTCTCGACTAAGTGTCGAGCTGAGTGGTGTCGACACATATATAAGTGTCGACACATATATTCTGTCGACTATACTTGTGTCGACACATAGTTGTCGAGACATTATAAGTAAGTGTCGACATTTTTCAACAGTGTCGACACAATTTAAGTATTTTGACGCGCCTTTTCATCTTCGATTCTAGAAAGGTATAAATAGGTTTTCGCCATTGTTTGTCGACACGCTCACCAAAGTTTCGAGACCAAACTTGTGTGTCGACATCTCTCTTCTCTAAATTCAAAATTTCTTCAAACCCTAATGGCGCCCAAGCTAGAAGAGAACATTAATGAAGGATATGAGCTTGTGCGACACGCCTTTGATGACGTGGAACCCGAAATCAAAGGTGTGGTAACCCTAATTACCGAGACTGGATTGGACTACCTTATATCAGAACCTATCAAGATCTGGAAGAAGGAGGTCCTTGAATTTTTGAATGCAGCTTCACTTGATGATACTGGACTCAAGATTAAGTTCAGAGTTCATGGGACCAAAGTCAAGGTCACACAGAAAAGTCTAAGAAAGGTACTTCAACTACCAAGAACAAAAGAGGAAGAAGATGTATCTGCTTCTAAGACTAGAGAGGCATTGAGATGGTGTGGACTGGATTCAAACCTGAAAATTGGATCAGTTTTCAATAGAAAAGGGATGAACATCCAAGGAAAGTTTCTGTCTGAAATAGTTAGCAAGGTCATCCTGAGCAAGCCTGGAGGACATGACAGAATTTCAGCTCATATGTTTAGTTTGATGACAAGGATTATCTTCAAACTTAAGACTGACTGGTCAGTAGTTCTGTTTGATAAGATAAAAGAGAGCCTGAAGAAGCCCAATCTGGGTAGAATTCTGAGTCTATACCTAGCTGGAAGTATTCCTGATGTGATGAACCAGCTGCAGGTTCAAAATAAATAACATGAGGAGAATGGATTTGAGAATTTTCTCTAGGTGGGATAGAGTATTGACAAAAGAAATGCCAACTCCAGTAAAGGACACACCTTAGAAGAAGAAGAAGACAGCCATTGTGGCTCAAGAATCCTCCAGCAGCTCTGAAGAGCAAGTGGTCTTTACTCCTGATGATGAAGAGACTGGAAATGCTGGCCAGTCTCCAGCAAGACAAGAAGATGCACAGAGGTAGGGGGAGCTACCCTTAGCTAGCCCAATTCACCTGGATCCACTCTAGGGGGAGCCTCTACATGTGGAAGAGCCAACTCCACTAGAGAGTGAAAGGGCTACCCAAACCATTCTAGAGGTAATCACTGAAATTAATCAAATAGATTTCACTATTGAGGATGAAGTTTTGTCTGATTCATTACCTCATGTTCATCAGCAAACACAGATACAACCTCAACCACAAGATGTTGTCATGGAGGACACATCTGTTGCTGATAAAGTGGTTGATGAAATCAGAGATTCTCCAGCTCATTCTCAACCGAAATTTATATTAGAAGAGCTGTTCCCTGATCTTCTACAAACTGATTTTGAGAGAGAGAAAGCTGCTGTTGAGGGGGAGAAGGCCAATATTGAGGGGGAGCATATGGAGATTGTAGAGGAAACTGCAAGCAAGGAGACTGAGGAGCCAAGAGATGCTGAAGGGCTACAAAGGACTGAGAAGGAGTTACCTCCTAGTCCTAAGGATAGAGTGGACATAGTCAGCACTTCTGCTTCAGAAGATGAAGAGGCTGCTAGAGCCAAGAAAAGGAAGTTCCAGGTCTTCAAGAGAAGAAGCCAGAACTATAAGAAATCCCTACAGACAATTGCTCCACAGCCTGCCACCACTACTGATTATAGTTCTCTGATGGTAGCATTGCAAATGAAGCTAGATGAGCAAAGGCAAGCTCTAGAAAAATATGTGGATGAAGGGCATAATTCCCTGCAATTTGATCTGGCACAAGATATCAAATCAATCAGATTTGAAGTGAATCTCAACAAGAAATAAATGACTGATTGTTTCCATAAAGGAGGCAATGCAGTGGTCTATCTGGCTACACATCAAGAGAAGATAAAGACAAAACTTGATGACCTAGCAGTAAAGCAAGGATATGTTCTAGAAAATCAAATAAGAATGAATGAAAACTTGACTGCTTCTCATAATGTCATAGTCACTGAAATGAAGAATATAGCTACTGCCCAGACTGCACACAGTGCTGCTGCCAAAGTTAAGTTTGATAAGCAACTCCAAGAAAGCCTACTTGCAGTTCACACTGCTATTGCAGATTCTCAAAAGGTTATTACTGACAGGCTACAAAAGTTAAAACCTTTCTATAAAGATGGAGTTAACTATCTAAATGCCCAGATCAGGTTTCAGAAAGATGATCTGAGGGATCACATAGAGAGAGAAGTCATAAAGGGGGAGAGGGTATTAGTCAAGGAAGGCTCTGATCATGCCAAGTGGATTTCAAATTCCATCAGAGCCACCCTTGGATATCCACCCTTATGTGATGATGAAAATGTGGCAGAGTCTGGAATCAATCCTGCCTACTTTGGAGAAGAGCAAGCTGAAGTGGCTCAAGTGATATATCCTCCTGCAGATTTTGATATGATACATCAGGAGGTACAGTCTATGTACAGTCATCCTGAGGGTAATCAGAACATTATTCTTGAGAAAGTTGTCCAGCCTGTGCCAGAGGCAATACTAAACAAACAAGAGGCTTTGTTAAAAGAACAAGAGGCTCAATTATCTAAGAAAAGATTTCTGCCCTATCCTAGGACCAGCCCTAGGAAAATGGCTCTATAGGGCAGTACACGTAACCAACAATTATGTGTAATATATCAAATTAAAGGTAACTTCAAGACCTACAAATTTCATGTTGAGAATAGTTTATGAAAAAGGATATAAGTGCCCTAAATTGGGCATGCAAAGGTCGGTTAAAAAGGGGCAGAAAATAATACTATTCATGTGATTAAAATAATTCCAGGATTTAACATTTGCATGGCACGGATCTTGACGCAATCCGACGGCAACTTCTCATCTTCTCCAAACCGCCTGGTTCCCAGCCCGAATTTCACGGGGCTTTTCCCGGCCGCCTCCGGCGGCGCATCCACCGGCCAACTTCTCCTCTCCCCTCACGGTGGTGGGGGCGAGCTTTTCCGGCGACTAGGGCTGCCGGAGGTGGCGGCGCCACCTCACCCGAGAGCTTCAAAACCGCCATTAATGGCTGAAAAATAAGTGTTGGGCTCGGGCTCATTCGATCCCGAACCCTAACCTAGGTATTCCTAAGATCTAAGCATGAAGAGATAGGTGAGGGAGGACCTTCCTGGCGGCCTTGCGACGTGAGGAGCGGCGGGGAACCATTGCGGCGGCGGCGGCGCTTCTCCCTTGGTTTTCACGGCCAAAGCTTGGTTTCTCTCTCTCTCTCTCTGCTGCTCTCCCTGTCCTGAGAGTGGTGAACTGAAAGGGGAGAGGGGGGAAAGTGAGAAGATGAAGTAAAAGGGGAGGGTGATAATTCCTATGTGCAAGGTGGAGGGTTTACTTTGTTATTGTCACCAAGCATGCATGGGTGGGCCCCACTCCATTCCAGCTCCTTCTCATGACTTCCAAGGGTCGGCCAGCCCATGCGGGGGCTGATGGCATGGGTCCAAGTGGCTTATTCCACTAAATACCCTTAAATATACCCCTTTCTCTCTCCTAAATTATTCTTTAATTTTGAGATTCTCTCTCTCTCTCTCTCTCTCTCTCCTAGTCACTTAAGTTGGCTGGTAAATCTCATATTGGCAGCCCACATGTTTATTTCATCCACCAAAATATGGTTAGCCCAAGTGAGTTGGGCTTGAGCTTGAGTTAGCCCATTTGGGCTAGCTTGACCCAAACCTAGGCTAGGGTTGACTTAGGTCAATTTGGTCTTTGAGGTTGGCCCAAATGGGTCCTTGGTGACCCATTGGCCTCCGCTGAGGCCTAGGTAGGGTTGTATTGGCCCCTTAGAGGTCACTTGACCCTTAAGTAGGGTACCTTGACTACTTTAGGGCTAGAGTTGACTTTGGTCAACTTAGCCTTTTTGGTTGGCCCCAATGGGTCCTTGGTGACCCGTTGGCCTCTCACTATGGTTATGAAGGTATGTGTGGGGTCCACTTGGCTAAGGGAACTTCAATTGGCCATTGTGTAGGCCAGTTTGACCCAATGTAGGTTAGGTTGACCCATTTAGGGTTAGAGTTGACTTTGGTCAACTTAGCCTCTTGGGTGGACCCCAATGGGTCCTAGGTGACCCATTGACCTCAATCTATGGTTAGGTGGGCTTGGGTGGGGTCCACGTGGCTTGGGGATGGTCAATTGACCCTAAGTAGGTTGGTTTGACCCATTTAGGGTTAGGGTTGACTTGGGTCAACTTAACCCTTTTGACTGCCCTCCATGGGTCCTTATTGATCTAATGGATCTTACCATGGTTTGATGATAACATGGTGGGGTTTTGAAGTCTTAGTGAAGCCCCATGGTTATCTTAAACAAAGGTTCAGGAATTTACTATTTGCAGACCATAGTGGTCTCACCCACATTCTTAGGTTTCCTTGGTCTTCTTGGGCTTCCTAGGGTTTGGTCATGACCTAGTCATGGCCAATAACCACACTTAGGGTTCTAGTTAGAAATGGGATGTTACAAATCCCAATAAACAAAACAAAGATTTCGTCCCCGAAATCCAGGATAGGGCTACGGGAATTTCTACCGAAGAAAAGAAACTTGTAACATCTCATAAGAAGTGGAAGATTACATTTCGACGCCATGTTTGCTAAGTGGGGTTTAAAGGAAAAAACCTAGATATATGACCAATTCGCCCAATTGGCAAAGCCAAGACCCCAATAAACAAAAGATTAGCCCCTACTCTTCCTAGAGTAGCCTTACAAGTTTAAAAACAGGAAAGTAAAATGAACATGTTGAGAGGTTGTGAGGTATACCTGACTAAATAGCTCCGGATATCTTTCCTGCTTCAGGTCCTGTGTGTAAGACCCCCTCTTTTTTTTCTTTTTAAAACCCCGGGGTCTTAGGCCCAGAACTGCCGCCTTGCGGTGACACCTTCGTACCCGGGAAGGTCGTCACTACAAGACATCGATCCTGCCGGCCAAATCGATCGCAGCTGACGCAAAAGTAGCAGTACAAGAGAAGACAAGTCCACATCATATCACATATATATAAAAATCTCCACGAAGGGAGTGTCCACAGAATAATAAAGTGTACAGAAATAAAAGGGCGTATGCCCGGTACATCCATATCCTCACTACAGATCCCTCATGCGGAAGCAAAACAAAACAACTACTAGAAGTCGGAACTCACGGTCCCAGCTGGCTGTACTCCTGAGCTAGACTGCCCTATCTCCAACTGCACCGGTCTCATGGGATGCTCCTCCATACTCGGCTCCACAATCCCCTAATATGATGTGGTTCGAAAACCATTAGTCTAAAAGACTAAGCCCTATCGTCCCCCACCCCTTCCCCCATGCTCCTAGGCACCGAGCGGGGAGGAAGAAAGGAAAGGACGTGAAAGAGGAGAGAAATCAAAAACAGGTGACAGGGGGACCTAGCTAGCAATTTATAATCAGGTTATAATGAGTAAAGTAAGAAACGAATATAACCTTCACTTATGTGAATACACATAAGCCAAGGGATCTTCTACAACGCTCCCATCATATAAAATGTCCCATACCACTTTATACGTTGGGGTGTCGGTTATGACAAGCATCATATAAATATTGAAATAACCTTAATTTATAAACTTGCCCACACAAGCTTATAGACCAAGGGGTCGTTTTGCAGGGCCTAATGTATAAGCGTCCCATACCACTTATACTTTAGGTGTCAGGGTTAAATGAATCGAATATGCTATGACATGCAAGTGGGTATGATGGACATGCAAGTGCAACACACACACCCGACTTTGTGCACACAGACCTTTAGTTCCCACTTTTTTAGAGCTAGCATCACTCTCAGGTACCACCGCTGTGGCTACGGCAGCAGCGGAGCGGCCGTCTCCGCTTCTAGGCCGGTATGCACACTACCAAGCCTTAGACCCCTCTCATACGCCTCTGTACACGTCTAAGGTGCACTCTAGAGTCTCGCGTACGTACTTTGCTGACAACCCGTCAGTCTTGTTGGGTCGGATGTACGTTATCGGGGGTCGTCCTCCAGACCGCAGTGTAAAACAACCCACCGGCCCCTCTAACTCTCACAACCGCCTGGTGCACCATACTGCCATCGGTGTGACGAACGGCCAGTACCGCATGCCCCGCCACTAGATTTATGCACATGCAAGTTTATCGTATCAGAACCGAGGCAAAGCTCTCCGGACCATCCCATCCGTCATAAGTATCAACCGAGCCAAAGCTCGCCGGAGCGAAACGTCCGTCTCTTATTCCAAATCTCATCCCTTTGAACACCGCGTGATGGCGCCCCTTTGAACACCTCGGGACGACTTAACCATTTCCAATACTTGTCCAACTAGTGAGTGCACTGTGAAACCCTATTTACTAAATTACTCTTTTGATTTGTTCTTTAAGGTTTACGTTAACCCAGGACTGCCCCCGGTATTCCCTGTGAAGGGCTCTCAAGGGGCACTAGGAACCGTGTTGGGATTACGCCCAGCGTTCCCTTTCACAAGGTACTTATTAATATTATTGGTTGATTTTCTTTACCCATTACCTTCTCATATTGTGATAGGCTAATCCTAAGGTAGTTTAGACTTTTCACTCTCGCGGGCACGACGATCTTTCGTCGAACTCGCTTACCTTCTAACACACATCCACACGATTCCCACCACTCCTTAGAACTTTCTAGGTGACTCATCCACTTTTATTCAAACAATTCAACACGACTAACTCCACCCTATTCCAACTCTTATCCTAATACAACTTTTCCCCAAATTACTATTTACAGACCGACCTATACTGAGTGATGTTCATGATAGGATGTCCTTCGAGTTTTCATCCGAATGACCTAAGATTATTACTGGTGTCCTATCATGACATAAATGATTTAATTCCCGAATATTGTATTTTCCTCAATTAATCTTCTATTTAAATAATTTATTACAAGGGCCAATTATAGTCGAGTTGATCATGAAGTATACATTTTAGACATCATTAATGTTCCATAAATTCATGATAAAATTCCATATATCCAAAAGTGATAATTTCCAAATTTGACATTTTATACAAACATTTATGGGGCCTAAAATTATTTTTTGCAGTAAATTCCCATATTACAAGATTTGTAAAGCAACTACTTGAAATTATCATCCAAATAATTTGAGAAAACTATATTACACTACTACAGTCCTAAAATTATCACTAGCCAAACTTTCATGATTTTTCACAGAATATTTAATTCTAAATAAATTCAATACCAAAACCAACAAAGAGCATAATTGTGAATCAAGCACTAAAAATATACTTCAAAATTTCTAATTAAATTCCTAATAGTAGATATCATCCTAAAATCATCAGTGGCCCAACTTCACATTTTTAAATGTTAAACTATTCTGTGAAGCTGAGATCAACGAATTCTCTCAGCCCAATTCTTTCTTATGGTGAAGGTTGAGTTTGATGAATTCTCTGAACTTTGGTTGACGAAATCTGAACTCCGGTCAACGATTCTGATAGCTGAGTCCTTCTTATAGGTAAAGGCTGAGATCGACGAACTCTGAACTTCAATCGACAAAAACTAAGCTCAACTCGACGAACGGTAGACTCAGAGATTCTAGACTTAGAAAGTTTTTCAACTTTCCATTATGGCGTTGAGAGCATTTAGTGAATATCCCTCACTCAATGCTTTTTCCCTTAGCCATATTCTTCAGCTTTCTACCTGATGCCGTTGAGAGTGTTGAGTGTATAAGCTTCACTCAACGCATCTGAACTTAGTCGATTTTCTGCAATCTTGCCTTCTTGCTGAAGTTTGGCGTTGACAGACTCAGCATGACATTGAGTGATGAAGCTTCACTCAATACTTCTAGACTCAGTCAATTTTCTGGTTTCTTCATAGTAAGGCTATGACAGGATAACCATGACACAATGCTTCTATCTGTATTGCGTTGAGTGAGTTAAGCTCACTCAACGCTTTTGGACTTGGTTCGATTTCTACTTTGACTCAACGCTTCTAGCTTTATGGCGTTGAGTGAGTTGAGCTCACTCAATGCTTCTGGACTTAGCTCGATTTCTGCCTTTGCAATACTGTCAGTTTTGACTTCCTGCCTTCTCTCAGCGCTATTAGCTGAATGTCATTGAGTGAGCTTGCCTCACTCAGTGCTTTTGGACTTTGCCCAAATTTCCTGCCTTCCTTCTCTCCGCGCTATTAGCTGGATGGCATTTAGTGAGCTTGCCTAACTCAATGCTTTTGGACTTAGGAAATTTTCTGAGTTTCTAGCTATACCTTGAGTCTAACTGTCATTGTCCCTTGAACTAGCTGTCCAATTATTGTGACAAAGACTAACCTGTATGCATGAACTTAACCATACGTTAAATACAACAATGTCTATCACATTGACATGTTTGACATCATCAAATCAAGGCCATTGGGATCAATGGATAGAACAAAATGCTTTGCCTGTAGGGATGAAATACCACTGCCCAGGGTAAGGGGCAGAGTCATTATAAATTGGTCAGCTGAATGCTGATCGTAGCTTTTTTTGCCACCGTTATGACGGTTTGTCCCCATGCATGTACTGGAGAGCCGAGAGGAAAACGAGTGGGCTAAAGCCATTACTAATGCTGCTGCTACTGCTATGCTGGCCTTCGAAGGCCAAATAAAGAACTGTTTTGCTATTCTCATGTGTGGTCGGCCTGCGTGCCGATGTATGTAATCCATACTAGTGAAGAAAACCTGTAAGGCCTTAAGGCCAAGTATTTTGTGTATTTTGTAGACATTCCTTTGCAGAATATATGTATTGATGGTTACTATATATATATATATATATAGTGGACATTCATGGTTGTTGAGTTCAGTCTTAATCCCATAATGCTTCTGCTAGAATGCTCTGAATTAGGATGCGTGTTTTAACCTTTGATATTAACATGTGACTCTGTCGTCTATTTTGTGGTATATAGTGGGGGGCCCCAATCGAACCTTCTATTATATGTCATTTAACGGATGGAGGTGTCACAATTTGGTATCAGCTTGTCTTGGTCTTCCTCCTTCGAATTCGTGGTCGAATTATTTTGAGGGGTGGTGAGCACGTGTACGTGCGACCATTAGAACATAAATGAACTCAAGAATGTCCACTAGGGAATGTAAATACACTTGTTTGAGGAACCTGCGTGTTCCTACATTGTTGTTATTGCTTTTGACAAGTCGCTAAAGTGTCTTGTACATGTATAGGTGACTTGAAGTGGTACAGGGCAGTCTGAGCCCCAACTTTCTGATGAGAGTACGACACCAGTTGAGATGCCTACACCTCCTCCATCTACGGAGACTGTACGCTTAGTTACTGAGGCGTTGTTTTCCATGATCCAGGTATAGCCTACTGTGCAGGCGCGACCTACGGTAGTGCTAGAAGAGGTAAGTGTGAGGCCTGAACCTGTTGCGGTTATTGTAGATCCTTGAGTAGCTGAACAACAACTAAAACAATTTATAAGTTTCAATCCTCCTATGTTTACGGGGGTGGGATCCCCAACGCAGGCAGAGAATTAGCTTGTACGCGTCAAGAGGATTTTGACGGCGATACGAATTGAGGAGGAACAGAAAGTTACCTTGGTCACTTTTCTATTGGAAGGAGAGGCTCGGATTTGGTGGGATGAAATGGATCTGCACCACTTGGCAGGCAGATAACTGACGGAAGTCTTGATTGAGGAATTTTTGAGACTATTTTTGGCATAGTATTTTCCATCGGCTCAGCGCATAGCAATGGAAAATGAATTCCAGCTTCTAACTCCGGGAGAAAATAGTGTTGATACCTTCTTACATGAGTTTACGAGGTTGGGACTCTATGCGGGAACTATCATTGCTGACGAAGAGCATAAAACAATAGGTTCTACGAAGGGTTGCGGGATGAGCTGAGATTCCTGCTCTCGAGTTCGGTGAACCAGGGGTTTCATGCATTGGTTGATACGACTCGTGCCTTGGAGAAAGATATGAAGCGGGTACCGGGAAAAAGGGACTTGGCTATGACAAAGCCTAAGTTCAAAGTGTCGTACCATAGAAAATAAAACTACCAAAGGAAATGGGGTAAGATATCCAAGTCTTCTTAACAGGCTCCCTATTCGGTTGAATCTGGAGCTGCTTCAAGGCAATACCGTCGTGCTTGTTATACATGTGGTAAGGTGGGTCATCTAGCACATGACTGTCGGGTTGGTCCGCTAAAGAGTGAGAAGAAGATAGGAGCGTCAAATGCTGAAAAGGGAAAGGCAGTGGTCGAGTCCTCTGCATCCAAGGCGCAGCCCCGAGTATATAATCTTGGCCAATAGAAGGCCATAAAGCAAAGTGACGTCGTCACAGGTACGAGTCAAGATACTTTGTTATTGCTTTTCATTCTTCATACCTTGTGTGTAGATTGTGTATGATGTGTTTGTCTTAGGCTTTGTCCTTATTCAAGAATGTCCTGCGAGAGCACTATTTGATACGGGTGTTTCACATTCATTTCTATCTGTGGACTTCGTGTCATGGATCGGAGTGTCGATTCGTATGACGACATATAGTGTGATGGTGTTGTTACCGAACGAGAGTGTGATGCATTCGGATAGGTTTTTCTTTGTGGAGGTACCGATAGGTAGTCGAGATTTTGGATTGGAAGCATCGGTGCTGCCGATATCAGAATTTGATGTGATCTTCAGTATGGACTAGCTCTTGAAGCAGCATGCCTTTATTGATTGCAGTTCTAAGGAAGTCACACTGGGGCAGAACACCGAATAAGTGACTAAATTCGTCGGTATATGAAGATCAAATGACTATGGAACAAGACAATCAAGATGGTCAAAGTCTGGTGGGATAACTATGGCCCTAAAGAACTACCATTGGAGCGTGAGCAGACCATGTATGATGAATATCCCGAGTTGTTTGTGTAATTTGTTATAATAATATTTATATGGATAAAAAGTTGTTGTAACTTTTAATTTGCTATCTTCCTTGTAAATTTCGGGATGAAATTTCTGTAAGGAGGGGAGGGTTGTAACACCCCAAGAAGGAGTTGGCGAGAACAGGATAAAAGTCAACCTGGGCTCGACAAAAATCGTAGAGCATAGCTCAACAAAAATGTAGATCGTTGAGCGGAGCTCGACGATTATGGACTGTTATATGAAATCTTCCTGCTCAATGAACTAAAGCCTATTCGCCGAACTTACTCCCGACTGACGTAGTTCGTTCGACGAAATTAACCCATTCGATGATTTGTCGAAAAAAGGAGATATCGTCGAGTGGCGACAGTGGGTATCGCCATATGGCGATAGCGGCAAGCATTGAGACGTCACATGATGCTCTCGACGCTCTCAATACACCCAATGCCTGAAATAGTTGAGTGGCTTGATATAGAGGGCGACAGTGGATATCGCTGAGCGATAGTGCTGCTTGGCATGAGACACGTGTATGACTAGCTGTTAAGCGGACAATAAGCGATGGTTGAGCTAGTTCAAAGCAGTCAAAGCGGTGAAGTCGATATCATCGTATGACGACAGTCGACATCGCCAGTCGATAGCGCCAAATTTGACCAGTCAACTCAAATCCTTCCTTTGCTTTATTTTGACTGAGAGATCATGTGGCTGGGATTATTCCTGAGTCCACTTAACCAGAGAAGAATAGGAAGGATGTTTCATTCTCTTTCTCTCTATCTATCCTCATCTCTTGAGTTTCCTTGAGTGAAAAGGAAGAAGAAGCTAAGGAAGTGCTGTGCTGAGCTTTGTGAGCTCGTTGAAGGAGATCCTGTCGTCGGAGGATAGATTCGAGGATAGATCTGAGAAGAGGAAGCCATCTTCAACCCTTCGGAGAGTTTCCAGCCACCAGTAGTGTGCAATAGAGATCTTTCGGTACTACTCATTTGGGAAAAAGGGAGAAAAGATTGAAGGAAAAGGAAGAAGGCAGAGGAAGACAAGTGGATTGACAACCCATTTACCTCCGGACTCAACCAATGGTCGGAGCCGAGAAGTGGACTGAAAACCCACCATTATGGCCAAGAACCATGACTAGGCTTTCCCCCTATCGGTTTATTCTACCTCTTCTCATAGTGAAATGTATTTTTAAGCTTGTAATGAACCTGAACTTACTTTTATTTGTCTATGAATGAAGTTTGCTTGGGATAGTTACATATTCTTTGATAGCTGTGATGCACTCGCCTCCATTCACATCCACCCCACTCGCGCACTAGAACTACTGTAGAAAAGGCTAGTGTTGGTAGTTGAAGAGGTGATTGCGACCCTCACTCTCCGTACTTGTGTTCATTCTATCCGCTTGCTCTCCGTACATTCGCCTCACGAAGCACGACATAGCGGCTTGTACTATTTCCATCCACCAAGCAAAGTGGTGCTTAGGACCAGCATTAGTTCTCTTTTTGTTTTGTCAGCATTAGGAATCGAAAACAAATATCCTTTGTTATTTCATTTAACTTTAGTAACGATCTTTCTACGACATTATCACGATACCCAACCTACATTCCCTCGAGATCGACATTCGGGGAAGCTATTCCCAAAATTATTACTTGACACCGACCGGTGCACTTGCTGACGCATCACTGGCCAGTCGCAGCCCGGTGATCACCGCTTCGTACTCGTCCTGATTGTTTGTGATGAGAAAGTGCACCACCACCGTTTGCTCAATCCTCGTCCCTTGAGGGTTTTCCAAGTTTACCCCCACCCCAAAATAATGTTTCCCCAAAGCACCGTCTACCTTCACCTTCCACGAGGCCGGATGAGTCAGCTCTTCCTCCACTACCTCTACCACGTAGTCTGCCAAAATGTCAGTCATTTCTTGGGCTTGATCGAGAGGCGGGGGATGTAGGAGATGTCGAACTCTCTCAGCTCCACCGATCACTTAGCCAACATGCCTGAATGCTCCACCCCCTCAGAGATGTGTGCCTAGATGTAGGGCCGTAGCCTCCAAGCCGAGATGACCAAACAAAAGGTCACTTTTTTCAAGATAGGAGATCGAAGCTCGGCCTTCCTGAGGACCCGACTCACATAGTATATGGGGAGTTGCCTCTTCACCTCATCTCGAACCAGGACGGATCTCAGGGCCTCTACTCTGACCCTAAGGTGCAATCATAAGTCCTCCCCATCCTTCGACCCTTGGAGCAGCGGAGCCTGGGTCAATTGCTTCTTCAAGGCCTGGAATGCATCCTCACACTCCTGTGTCCACTCAAACTTCTGGACTCCCCTCAATGTCTTGAAGAAGGGGGAGCACTTCTCCCCGGCCCGGGAGAGGAACCCGCTCAATCCTTTCAGGTTCCCTGTCAACTGTTACACCTCTTTGGCACTCCGAGGCGACCCCAGATCAATGATGGCTTTAACCTTTTTGGGATTCGGCTCGACCCCCGCGGGGGTGAGGAGGTGTCCCAAAAACGTTCTCCTACTGGCCCCGAAAAAGCACTTTAGGGGGTTCAGCCGCATCTTATATTTGCGCAGGGTGGTGAAGGTTTCTTCCAGGTCCTGGAGGTGAGAGTCCATGTCTCAACTCTTGATCATGACGTCATCTACATACACCTCTAGGTTCCTCCCCTTCTATTCTCGGAAGTCCCTATCCATGATCTTCTGGTATGTCTCCCCTGCATTCTTTAGCCCAAAGGGCATCATCTTGTAGTAGTAGCACCCATCCCCTGTGATGAACGAGACATCTTTGATCTTCGGGGGATGCATCCTAATCTGGTGGAAACCTAAAAATGCATCTAAGAAGGTCATTACAATAAAACCGACGACTGCGTCAACTAGCGCGTCGATCCGAGAAAAAGGATAACAGTCCTTCGAGAACGATTTATTATGGAAAAATCAACACACATACGCCACCGGCCATCTCCTTTTTTAACCATAACTATATTGGAGACCCATCTAGTGTATTGTATTTCAGATACTAAGCCGGCCTTGAGGAGTTTGGCGACCTCCTCGCTGATGGGCTTGGCAAGCTTGTCCGTCGTGGACCTCTTCTTCTGCTGGATGGGGCGAGCTTCTGGGTACAGGTTGAGGCGATGGCAGGCCACATCCGCGTCAATCCCCGGTATCTCTTCTGCGCTCCATGCAAAGATGTCCATGTTCTTCTGGATTCATGCCAGCATCCCGCCCTGAGCCTCCAGGGTCAGCACCACGCTGATGCGAACCATCTAGACCCTGCCTCCAATGGAGAGAACCTCCATTTCCACAACATCTTTTTTCAGCCTCCAGCCTGGACTGCTCCCACCATTCTCCAACATCTCTCTCCCCCCAGGACTTGTACCTCCTTGTCTTTCGCTGCTTCCTCCAATATCATTGCCTTGGCCGACTCGTTCCGTTCTCAAACAACTAGACCCCCAAGAGTGGTTTTGTCATTGCAAGGGCATGATAAAACCCTAGGAATCCCCAGAAGACCAAGTGAACCTAGAAAAGAAGATGAGACCACCATGGTTTGCAATTAGCATATTTTAAATGATATCCCTAAGGTTTGACTTTAAGGTTTTAACTTGACTCTAGGACCCTACCACAATTTCCCTAGCCCTTTAATTTGGTCAAAGTACCCTTCCTAAGGGTCAATGTTGGGTACATTGGTTCTAATGTACCTGATTTGAAGAAGCCTCACCCTACTCAATGATATACATCAAAATGTATTTGATGTATTTTGAGTTGCCTTGTGCAGGTTAAGTATTTGCAGGAAAGATGAAAAAGTTTTTAAGTTCATGTGTCGACACCCAGGAGCAAAGTGTCGACACTTAAGAAGACTTGTGTCGACACCCAGGCAAGCAGTGTCGACACATCGACTATTTGTGTCGACACCAGGGATGCAGAGTAGACACCAGACAGAAAGTTTCGACACAAGGAGCTGTGTCGACACTCAATGAAGAAAAGTCCAGTGAAGCAGTGTCGACACTTAGCAGTTGTGTCGACACCCAGTGAAACTGTGTCTACATCAGAAGGTGTCGACACTTGGAGCTGTGTCGACACTCAGCAAAAGTCAACAGAGTCTAAGTATAAGTGTCGACACAAGAAAGAATGTGTCGACACTCAGCAGAAGACTCAACACTTGAAGAAAGTGTCGACACAAGAAAGAATGTGTCGACACTCAGCAGAAGACTCAACACTTGAAAAAAGTGTCGACACAAGGAGCTATGTCGACACTTAGCAAAGTTCAACAAAATTCTAAGTACAAGTGTCGACACAAAGGAGATGTGTCGACACTCAGCCAGAGTCTCAACAGAAGAAGAATGTGTCGACACAAGGAGTAGTGTCGACACTCAGCAAGTATCAACACAGAAGGCATGTGTCGACGCCAAGAAGATGTGTCGACACTGATAAGTTCAACACATGAAGATGTGTCGACACAAGGGTGTTGTGTCGACACTTACAAGAATTCAACTAAATGCTGAAGAACAAGGAGTTGTGTCGACACTCAATATCAATGTCGACACATGAAGAAGAAGCTGTGTCGAGAAGTGAATTCTACAACACAAGGAGTTGTGTCGACACCTTGTAGGCTAGTGTCGACACTTTGTCAACTTGTGTCGACACTTAGTCTATAAGTGTCGACACTTAAAGACAAACAGTCTCGACACTTTCAGACAGTTACAAATTTTTCAAGAACTGACTGGATGACTTGACAGCTGACATTCCAGCCGGTCTACTGCACCTGTTAGAGTTGTCAGAAATCTGTTATGAACCGGATCAGTTGGTTACCATGAAGAAGGCCTATAAATAGGCTTATACTGTCAACAGAAAAAGATGATCAACACATCAAGTTATACAAAGAAGATCTAGCTATTCATTGAAGAATCTAGTGAAGATCTAAGTAGTTGGAGAGAGAGAGCTCCATCCAAGAAGTCAGCTGTTGGAACCAGGCTGAGAAGAAGGGTTCAGACTTTGTTCTGAATCTTAAGTTGCAGAGATCAAGGATCAGCTGCAGAGGAGATCAATCCTATTGTGTTCTACATTAAAGAAGCTTTGAAGAAAGCCAAGTCAGATTGATCTCAGCAGAGTTCATCCAAGAACTCATCAAGAACCTATCAACTCATCTCTCTATTCAGAGTTGTAGGTATATAAACTTTGTATTTTAAATCTCTTGTAGGATCCATAGTGATCTGAGTTGTAAGCCTGCAATTATAAAGGCTGAGTGTAGGGCCTGTGTGCCTGAGTGTAGGAGATTTGTATCTCTGAGTGTAGGCCTGATGTGGTTGAGTGTAGGCCTGCTGTGGCTGAGTGTAGGCTTTGTAAAGAAGCTGAGTGTAGGTCTTTGGAGAAGACTGAGTTATAGGGCCTTGGGCCTGAGCTGTAGGAACCTGTTTTGGGGTTCTGAGTGTAAGATCTGAGGATCTGAGATAGTGGAGGAGTTTGCCCGAATCTAGTACACTACTAGATAGGCGAAGGGGGAAAGTGGATGTACCCAAATATTGTGGAACCACTATAAATGTGTGTGTTCACTGTGTGTATGTGAAATTCTGTGATTGCTGTTTGATTGCTTGGAAAAAGTAGTTATAACTCTGTGAAATAATCTGAATTCTGCCTAAAAAGTCAAAAAGATTTAAGTCACCTATTCACCCCCCCTCTAGGTGATTAGGTACAATATCTTTCAAGTGGTATTAGAGCCAGGTTACCCAAAAAGGGACATAACTGTCTGAGTAGATCCTGTTGGCAGATTCAGTCTAAGTACATTACAGAATCAAGAAAATCAAGAACCATGGGTTCCACTGAGAATCATAGGGAATTGGGATCCATGAAGCTACCCATTTGCAGAAAAGAAATATTTGGGATCTGGAAGGAAAGGGTGAGACTATTTATTGAAGCCTCTGACCCTAGAAATTACATCACAGTTAAAGAAGGGCCATATGTTCCCATGAAGGTTTCAGTACTGGATGCAAATCAGAGAACACCTAAGGATTTCTCTGAAATGACAAAGGATGAGATAGTTCTAGCCACAATGGACAAGAGGGCTCAGAATATCATTGTGAGTGCTATAGATGATGCTACCTTTCAGAATTTGATATACTGTAAGACATCCAAGGAGATGTGGGATACTCTTATTGTATACATGGAGGGTTCTGAAGAAGTGAGGCAGGACAGAAAGTCCTTATTAAATCAAGAATATGAAAGTTTTAGGCAAGGTAGATCTGATAGCATCACAGAATGCTATAAGAAGTTCTACAGGATTGTCAATGAGCTAATGTCTTATGGAAGAGAGTTCAGTAATTATGAGCTTAATGATAAGTTCTTAAGGTCCCTTACAAAAGATTGGGACAACAATATCTGTGCCATAAGGGAAATGACAAAGTTAGCAGAAATTCCTCCTCCAACTTTGTTTGGAAAATTTCTATCCTATGAAATGCAGTTGAAGGTGAGGAAAGAAGAGGAGAAGACTACAAGAAGTGAACATAAGGAAAGGACAGTGGCATTTAAAACAGAAGCCCCCAGAAAATACAGAAGTAAGTCACCAACTCCACCTCCTAAAGTAGCTGAGACTGAGTCAGATGAGTCAGCAAGTAGAAATTCTGAGAGCAGTGAAAGTGATGAGGACTTTACAGCATTCACAAGACACTTTCAGAAGTTCTTAAAGAAGAAACAGTGGAAGACAAAGTCATCTACTTCACAGGGAAAAGATGACTATTATCAGAACAAGAAGTCATCAAAGAAAGACAGGAAAAAGACCAAGTCTAGCAAAGCAACTCTATCAAAAATTGTATGCTATTGCTGTAACAGACAAGGACATGTGATTGCAGACTATCTAAAGAAAAGGAAGGAGTCTAATGATAAGAAAAAGACTCAATTCAAGGGCAAGAAGGAAAGATCTTATGTTGCCAAAAAGGATAAGAGCCTGTCAGACATATCTTCATCAGAAACTGAGTCAGATGCTGAAGCATATATATGACTGTTTGCTGAGGAAGAGGAAGAAGAGTTCATCCAGATCATGAACTCTATATATGAACAAGAGAACAGTCAGTGCCAAAAACTGATGGCATTGACAGAAAGTGACAAAATGCAGGAGCAGCCTGGACCTAGTAAGGTACAAAATTGTTCTTTAAGTTCAATTTCTTGTGCTAGTTCAGAATCAGATTCATCATCATCAAGTGATGAGAGTGCATATGAGTCTGAAGAGGATATTCATCAATTGATAGATGAATATAAAGTTCTGTTGCAAGCTTTTAAGAAGAGCAAGTTCCTAGCCAAGAGTCAGGCAAAGGAAATTGCTAGTTAGGTTTGAAACATAACCTTATTAGTATAAGTCAACTGAGTGATGTAGGATATGACATCTCATTTGTCAAAGATGGTTGTCATATCAGAAGGTCAAATGATCAAGAGATCATTTTGATAGGTTATACAAAAAGAAATGTCTATTGCCTAGACATTATGAGTGAGAACAATGGTTCTCCAGTGTGTCTTGTAGCTGATGAGAAAGTCTCTCATTGTGTCAAATGGCACAAGAGGCTAGCCCATCTCAACTACAAGACAATAGGCCAACTCTTTAGCAAAGAGTTAGTGAGGAATGGTCCTCAAGTTAAGTGTATTAAAGATAGAATATGCTCAGCATGTCAAAAGGGCAAGCAGACAAGATCCATCTTTAGTAGCATTGAAAACAAAGATGGTGTGATGTGTTTATACCTCTTGCATATGGATCTCTTTGGCCCTATGCCAGTTCACAGCCTAGGTAGGAAGGTCTATAACTTTGTAGTTGTAGATGACTACTCAAGGTTTTCCTGGGTGTTCTTCCTTAGACAGAAATCTGAAACACTTAGTATCTTCTATAGCTTTGTCAAACAAATTCAGAATGAACTAGACAGTACAGTGGTCAAGATAAGAAGTGACCATGGTACTGAATTTCAGTCTGATAGTATGGCAAAACTATGTGAAGAATTTGGGATATTTCAGGAGTTTTCTTCACCAAGAACACCTCAGCAAAATGGCATTGCTGAGAGGAAAAATAGAACCTTGATTGAGGCTGGTAGAACCCTATTAAGTGATACATCTCTACTAGAATATTTCTGGGCTGAGGTAGTTAATACTGCATGCCATGTAATTAATAGGGCTACCATTACTAAAAGCCACAACAAGACGCCCTATGAGATTTTGAAAGGCAGAAAACCAAACTTATCCTATTTCAGGATCTTTGGTTGTAAGTGCTTTATACTTAACAATTGAAAGTCTTACTTGACTAAGTTTGCTGCCAAGTCCCAAGAGGGGATCTTTGTTGGGTATAACAACAATAGTAAGGCTTATAGAGTCTACAACTTGTCTACTCAAGTTGTAGAAGAGTCTGTACATGTAGTATTTGATGAAACTAGACTTATTAACAATGAGTTGTCTAGTAGTATATGCAGCTCCACATGTATAACTAAGAAGATGGAAAAGCTCACTATTGAAGAAGAACCTACTGCAAGATAGCAAGTAGAAGATAGTGGCTGCTGTCCAGGGGGAGTACTACATGTACCTAATGCAGAAGAAGTCCAAGGAGTGCAGCAAGATGAAGGAACTGAAGAAGTTCAACCTGAAGCCAGGATGCCTCCAGCTAATAGGCATCTTAGAGATCATCTAGCAGATCAAATCATTGGTGATCTAAGACAAGGGGTACAAACAAGGAGCAGAAATCTGAGTGCAGCACTCTACTCCAGTTTTCTATCCCAAGTAGAGCCAAAGAAGTTTGAAGAAGCCATCCTAGACCCTCATTGTATTGAGGCAATGCAAGAAGAGCTAAATCAGTTCAAGAGGTGCAAAGTCTGGGAGCCTTTTCCTAAACCAAAAGACCACAACATAATTGGAACCAAGTGGATCTTTAGGAACAAGATGGATGAACATGGAGTCATCATAAAGAACAAAGCAAGACTGGTTGCTAAGGGATATAGATAGGAAGAAGGTATTAACTTTGATCAAACCTTTGCTCCAGTAGCCAGACTGGAAGCCATAAGGATGTTCCTGGACTATGCAACCTATCAAGGATTTAAAGTTTACCAAATGGATGTTAAGTCAGCCTTTCTTAATGGTAATCTAAAGGAAGAAGTCTATGTGGAACAACCATCAGGTTTTGTTGATTCAACTCAACCTAATCATGTCTATAGACTTAGGAAGGCATTGTATGAGTTAAAGCAAGCCCCTAGGGCTTGGTATGAAACCCTGTCTAGTTTCCTCATTGAGAATAAATTCACAAGGGGGAAAATAAACAAGACTCTATTCCTTAGGGAATCTAGAGGCAAGATAATACTAGTACAAATATATGTAGATGACATCATATTTGGGTCTACTGAAAGTAGTCTTTGCAAAAAGTTTGCAAAACTAATGCAAGGACAATTTGAGATGAGTAGTATGGGGGAACTTAAGTTCTTCTTGAGTCTCCAAGTTAGACAGACTGAGAATGGATTATCCATATGCCAGTCTAAGTTCACCCTAGAACTCATAAGGAAGTATGGTATGGATTCATCCAGTACCATGAAGACTCCTATGGGGTCAAGTATGTCTCTTAGCAAAGATGATGCAGGGAAACCTGTAGATGAGACTTTGTATAGAGGGATAGTTGGCTCCTGGTGGGCCAAAACCCGAACAGGCAAGTGTACCTGTCGAATTGTAGTATCAAGGTCGTATTAAAACACGGGGTTGTCAAGTACTGCTACTCACGCTTGAACTATTATCCTACCGGAAGAAAGTGGGTTTTGAGAATTTTTTAAACTAAAACGAAAGATAATTTTTTAGACGAAAAACTTTATAATAAAAAAACTAGCATTCGATCGAAGATTCACCATAAAACGAGATGAGAGGGATAAAAAGGCCTAGTTTTAAATTTGCAAATCATACTCGACCGTGACGGATCCGAAAATAAGACAAAATCTCGCTAGAGCATTAAGTCTCCTAACTTATAGACGTTTTGACAGAAATCTCTTTCAAGTCAAAAAGGCCTAAAGCCGCATTATCGAGGTGACCCGCACTATTGGATTTGACTCCAATCCGGAAGATTTACGTCATCCTATCTCTAGGTTTGCATTCAACTCCTTCCTTTTTTGAGTGATCTTTCACATTCACGAGCCTCTCGGCTACTCAAATATGAGATCCCAAGCCTACTACCGTATACCGGAAATACGGAGTCGACGCGAGAAGAATCAAAGAAGGATCGAATATAATTTAGACAAAAATAAAACTAAAAAAATAAAGGAAAACCTCATCTCATTTCATGGATCCCCATGATCGAATGCTAACGGAAAATTAGCTACGCATAGTAAAAAGGGAAATCACAAGAATAAGAGAAAGAGAATAATTTTTCATTAAAAAGTTAAAAAGAGGTACATAATATTTAAGACAAGACAATACTATTCTATTAAAAGAAAGATTACAATAAGAAGAGAAATACAACAAGAAATGAAAACTTGCATTAGAACAAAATTTTAACTAACTTAAACAAAAACTTCTCTAATAAAAACTTTCTAACTCATCAAGCTTCTCTTTTTTTCTCTCCTTTCAACATGAGGCATGAGCTTCCTTTTATAGGAGAGGAGGAAGGTTCTAGAAAAATGGGGATGAAGGGATAAAGGGGGGTGGCCGGCCATGTGTAGGGGAGAGTGTTCATGCATGGCATTAAATGAAGGAAGAGGGAGAAGATACATTCATGCATATACATTTAAAAGAAATGAAATCAATTTAAGAGGGGGGATGTATGGGTTTAAATGAGAATGAGAGAAAAGGAAGGAGGGGTGAATGAGAAATAAATAAGAGGGAGAGAGTGTGGATTCATTGCATGTGATTTATGGAAATGAAATAAAATAAAGTAGAGAGGGGGAATGGATGTAGAATAATGAAGTGGGGGAAAAATAGGGAGCCGGCCATGCATGAGTGGCACCATGTGGGCCGAAATTTTATTTGTGGGATGCTGAATTTGAAGGAGGGTTGCACTTGGAGAGGGGCCGGGCTGCTACATGAAGAGGGCTCCACCATGTGGGCTTTGTTGTAGGCTCGGGTAGGGCTAGGATTGCATGTAGGGGCTGCTCTAAAAGTGGCCGGGCTGCTCCAAAGGGATTGATCAAGTGAAAGGGCTGCACTAGCATGGGCTTTGAACCTACAAATAAAGCAAAACAAAACATTAATTAATACAAATAAAACTAAACATAGCATATCATACTATTAATTAATTATATTCATAACAAAATACAAGTAAACATAAAACATAAAACATGTACTAAAACTATAGATTTTTATATCAAAAGATAACAAAATAAAATTACAACATAACAAGCAAATAAAATTATAATAAAACTAGGAATTATAATATCCTAACACAAAAAGACTTTGAGAAGAAATAAAACAAAACATGCATAAAAATATTTGAAACATATAATTAAACTAGGAATTTTGCATACTAAACTATCCCAAAAATGATGACTAAAATAAGTCATCAAATTCCCCCATGCTAGAGTTTTTGCTTGCCCTCAAGCAAATAAAAATTAAAGAACTAGGAAAAAAACAAAGAGGATTTAGGTTGCATAATTAAGAAAAACAAAACATTAAAGATTAAACTATCCTAATTCCTATGTTAACAACTAGTGGGGTGAGAAGTTCACAATAGAAAACTTGAAAGTGGAGACCTAAAAATATCATTAGAACATAAAGAAAATTTACACATTTCTAAATCTTAAAACGATGCATCCAAAATTAATGAAAATAAGAGAAACAAGAGTAGAAATTCTAAATAAACAGCGCATTAACGAACTACTAGGTTGCTAGAATAACAATTATCCCGAAGACACCTCAAGATAACCTCCAAAGAAATCCATCAATGATGGTGGCCATAGGCTTGTCCGTTCACACTCTCTCCACTACGCGAATTTACGTTCTAAAGATTAATAGGACTTCTATAGGCGTTAAAACTTGGCTTAGGTAAATGGTTAGGAAATGAAAACAAGGATAAACATGAGGGCTTAAACACTAAACCAAGGTTGAGCTTAAAAAGAAAATAAACATAAACACATGAAGAGGAATGATAAGTACTTTAATTCAAGCTAAAACAAACATAAGGCCATCTATTTTTTTTCTTTTCTTTTCATAATATTGGCCACAAATAAACTATTCTCTTTTTTTTCATTTCATTTTGATGATACTTTTGATAATAACTCCTCGTTTTTTTTTGTAACTTTAAGGAAAGCTCCAAATAAAAGCTATAAATTTTCCTTTTCATTTCAATGATATAATCCTTCACAAAATTAATATTTAAGCTCAAAGTTTAGTGTGAAAAAAGGAAAGGGAATTTGGCTTTGGTGAAATAATGAAATGAAAGGTGTAGCTAAAAACAAAGAAACATGGAAAAGGCCCAAAATTGTTTTGCAATGGTAAAAAGTTTTTGGTGGGCAAGAAAAGCTCAAATGAGTCAAAGGGTGGCCTAAATCATTTCTAAAGTACGTAAAAACGACGCAAATGTTTTGAGAGTCGCTAGGGACAAGTTCTAGACACCAAGAAAGATTACCCCGCAAATGAAAAAGAGATAACATTACCTAGCAACCATTCGTAAGCAACTAACCGAATAAAAAGACATAACTACAAATTGCTAACTTAAAACGTAAAAATCGGATGCCTATATTTAAGAAAAAGAAACTAGTAAAACTAAGCTATGTTAAACTGATAAATTTAGAAAACCAATTCAAAAAAAATCTAAATATAACTAAGGAACCGCACGGGCCTACACATCACTCGAATAAACATAAAAATAAAGATAGAAAATAATTTTAGATTTTGTTTTTCAAATAGATTTTAGCCACTTTTTTTTGGATTTTTGAAATAGTTAAATAAAAACAATAAAAAAGCTTAATATAACTATACTAATTTTTTTGAATTTTGTTTTAAAGCATTTTTTTTTCTAAAGGAAAGAAGAAAAAAGAAAGAATCTAAACCCTCCCCCATGCTTAAGTTTTGCATTGCCCTCAATGCAAAAAAAAATGAAAAAAGGAAGAAGAAAAGGGAGAGAGTGCAATAAAGTAAATACTTTAAAAGAAAACGACTTCCCCGGATTCGTAAGGCCGAATGCTGATTTCGTTCCACCATGCTTAAGCTGGACACCGGCTCAGGCCTAAGGAAGAGAAAAAAGTGATGGAGCCAAACGAATCGCCGGAGGTTTTATTCCTGCAAAACACAATAAGCAAACAAAAAGAAAAAGAAATAACAAAAAGGATAAGCAAGGGGTGCCTCCCAAGAGCGCTCTTTGTTTAACGTCGTTTGAGCCCGACGTTATAGGTTAGCTAAATGGAAAATAAAAAGTGAAGTGCAGTGGTAACTCCCTATGTATGCGCTTAGGAGAGTAAATTAAAAAAAAGGAAAAAGTGAAGAATCGCACCGACATGCAGTGAAATCTTCAAAGGAATGACGCCCAAAAAGGAACAGATGGAGTTATAGAAGAACTCCGCTGTAAATAAGAAGGGGTCGTCAACAGGAGAAGAGAAAAAAGAAGATGAAATAGAAAGAGGAATAAAAGAAAGTGAAAAAGAGATTTCATTAACGAAAATTTCACAAGGAGAAGGAGAATCTTGGGAAATTTTGGGAGGAGGGGGGGTAGAAAGAACTAAAGAAGAAGTATCTAAAATAAAAGAAGAAGATTCGCTAAAAATAGGAAAATTTGGAACAGTGGAAGTTGAAATTAAAATGGAATCACAAACATCTTCAAAAGAAGAAATAAGAGATTTCTTGTCATCCTCAACGGGTAAGAAGCATGCCGGAATATCCATAGAGGTGTCATCTAAAGGAGGAAGGAAACAATCCGGAATATCCAAATAGTTATCCTCCTCGAGAGGAAAAAGGCACGCCGGGATATCCGGTGACTCATTACATAAAGAAATTGGAGGAGACGGAGAAGAAGACGAAGAAAATGAAGCGGCCTCACGAGAAAAATAATCGATAATGGTCTTTAAATGCGAATTAATATTATCAATAGAAGTTTGAAATTCAAAATACCCATTATCGATTGAATTAAAATTTAGAGGCGCGGCGCTTTGCGGGGCAAAATCATAAGAAAAATAAGACGGGTTCCCCATCTCCCAAGTAGGATAAAAATTGGAGTAAGGGTCAAATTGGCCACTTTGACCTGCTCCTGAAAAATTGAAATCAAAAGATGGAGGGATTCCCGAAAGACATTCAGAATAAAAGTGGTCAAGCGACCCGCAAAAATTACAAAATGCGCCAAAATAAGACGATTCCATATAGAAAAACTATTACCAAAAAGAAAGCAAAAAATTAAATTTTTTTTTTATTTTTTGCAGAAGTAATAGCGTAAGCGTTTTCAAAATATTGATGAAGAAGTCCCCGGCAACGGCGCCAAAAACTTGGTGGGCCAAAACCCGAACAGGCAAGTGTACCTGTCGAATTGTAGTATCAAGGTCATATTAAAACACGGGGTTGTCAAGTACTGCTACTCACGCTTGAACTATTATCCTACCGGAAGAAAGTGGGTTTTGAGAATTTTTTAAACTAAAACGAAAGATAATTTTTTAGACGAAAAACTTTATAATAAAAAAACTAGCATTCGATCGAAGATTCACCATAAAACGAGATGAGAGGGATAAAAAGGCCTAGTTTTAAATTTGCAAATCATACTCGACCGTGACGGATCCGAAAATAAGACAAAATCTCGCTAGAGCATTAAGTCTCCTAACTTATAGACGTTTTGACAGAAATCTCTTTCAAGTCAAAAAGGCCTAAAGCCGCATTATCGAGGTGACCCGCACTATTGGATTTGACTCCAATCCGGAAGATTTACGTCATCCTATCTCTAGGTTTGCATTCAACTCCTTCCTTTTTTGAGTGATCTTTCACATTCATGATCCTCTCGGCTACTCAAATATGAGATCCCAAGCCTACTACCGTATACCGGAAATACGGAGTCGATGCGAGAAGAATCAAAGAAGGATCGAATATAATTTAGACAAAAATAAAACTAAAAAAATAAAGGAACACCTCATCTCATTTCATGGATCCCCATGATCCAATGCTAACGGAAAATTAGCTACGCATAGTAAAAAGGGAAATCACAAGAATAAGAGAAAGAGAATAATTTTTCATTAAAAAGTTAAAAAGAGGTACATAATATTAAAGACAAGACAATACTATTCTATTAAAAGAAAGATTACAATAAGAAGAGAAATACAACAAGAAATGAAAACTTGCATTAGAACAAAATTTTAACTAACTTAAACAAAAACTTCTATAATAAAAACTTTCTAACTCATCAAGCTTCTCTTTTTTTCTCTCCTTTCAACATGAGGCATGGGCTTCCTTTTATAGGAGAGGAGGAAGGTTCTAGAAAAATGGGGATGAAGGGATAAAGGGGGGTGGCCGGCCATGTGTAGGGGAGAGTGTTCATGCATGGCATTAAATGAAGGAAGAGGGAGAAGATACATTCATGCATATACATTTAAAAGAAATGAAATAAATATAAGAGGGGGGATGCATGGGTTTAAATGAGAATGAGAGAAAAGGAAGGAGGGGTGAATGAGAAATAAATAAGAGGGAGATAGTGTGGATTCATTGCATGTGATTTATGGAAATGAAATAAAATAAAGTAGAGAGGGGGAATGGATGTAGAATAATGAAGTGGGGGAAAAATAGGGAGCCGGCCATGCATGAGTGGCACCATGTGGGCCGAAATTTTATTTGTGGGATGCTGAATTTGAAGGAGGGTTGCACTTGGAGAGGGGCCGGGCTGCTACATGAAGAGGGCTCCACCATGTGGGCTTTGTTGTAGGCTCTGGTAGGGCTAGGATTGCATGTAGGGGCTGCTCTAAAAGTGGCCGGGCTGCTCCAAAGGGCTTGATCAAGTGAAAGGGCTGCACTAGCATGGGCTTTGAACCTACAAATAAAGCAAAACAAAACATTAATTAATACAAATAAAACTAAACATAGCATATCATACTATTAATTAATTATATTCATAACAAAATACAAGTAAACATAAAACATAAAACATGTACTAAAACTATAGATTTTTATATCAAAAGATAACAAAATAAAATTGCAACATAACAAGCAAATAAAATTATAATAAAACTAGGAATTATAATATCCTAACACAAAAAGACTTTGAGAAGAAATAAAACAAAACATGCATAAAAATACTTGAAACATATAATTAAACTAGGAATTTTGCATACTAAACTATCCCAAAAATGATGACTAAAATAAGTCATCAGCTCCCTACTCTATTTGACTGCAAGCACACCAGATATCATGTATGTTACATGTGTCTGTGCAAGGTACCAAGCATGCCCTAAAGAGTCTCATTTGACAGCAGTCAAAAGAATACTGAGATATCTATAGGGCACTCCTTATCTAGGCCTCTGGTATCCTAGGAATGGAGATTTTGAACAAACAGGTTATTCAGATGCAGATTTTGCAGGCTGCAAAGAAGACAGAAAAAGTACAACTGGAACCTGTCAATTCCTAGGTGGAAGACTGATTTCATGGAGTAGCAAGATGCAAACAAGTGTGGCTATCTCCACTGTAGAATCAGAATATGTGGCTGTTGGAAGTTGCTGTGCTCAACTTCTATGGATACAACATCAGCTTGAGTACTATGGAATTCAGGTAAGTAGAACACCACTTTTTTGTGATTCTACAAGTGCGATATCAATTGCAAACAATCCTGTTTCCCATAGTAGAACTAAACATATTGAAATAAAATATCATTTTCTAAGGGAACATGTAGAAAAAAAAATATTTTACTGGAGTATGTTAAAACTGATAATCAACTAGCTGATTTGTATACTAAGCCTCTAGAAGAAACAAAGTTCAATAGGTTTAAAATTGAACTAGGTATGATAAACTTAGAATAAGTTTATAGTAATGGCTAAGTAAAATAGTGTCGACACATAGAGTTGTCTGTGTCGAGACAGAAAATTGGTGTCGACACTTCAGAGAAAAGGTGTCGACACATCTAGGAAGTTGGTGTCGACACTTCAGAATATTAGTGTCGACACATGACAAGTAGGTGTCGACACATCCAAGGTGGTGTCGACACTTAGAGTTTACTCAGAATTATCTAAGTAAAGTCTCGACTATGTGTCGAGCTGAGCGGTGTCGACACATAAACAAGTGTCGACACATATATATGTTGACTAAACTTGTGTCGATACATATGTGTCGAGACATTATAAGTCTGTGTCGACACTTTTCAACAGTATCGACACAATTTAGTTAGTTAACCCGCCCTTTAATCTTCAAACCTAGAAAGGTATAAATAGAATTTCTCCATTGTCTGTCGACACGCTATCTAAAGTTTCGAGACCAAACTTGTGTGTCGACACCTCTCTTCTCTCCATTCAAATTCTTCAAACCCTAATGGAGCCAAAGCTTGAGGAGAACGTAAACGAAGGCTATGAACTGGTGCGGCATGCGCTTGATGATGCAGACCCGGAGATCAAGAATGTGGTAACCCTAGTTGCAGACTCGGGGTTGGATTTTCTTGTTTCAGAGCCGACAAAGATCTGGAAGAAAGAAGTTCTGGAATTCCTGAATGGAGCAACCCTAGACGATTATGGATTCAAGATCAAGTCAAGGGTAAATGGAGAAAAGATGAAGGTATCACCTAAAAGTTTGAGAAAGATCCTAAATCTACCAAGGACAAAGGAAGAGGAAGAAGTTACTGCTTCCAAGACCAGAGATGCATTAACATGATGTGGCCTGGATTCAAAGATGAAAATTGGTTCTGTGTTCAATAGAAAGGGGATGAACAGCCAGGGAAAATTTCTATCTGAAATTGTTGGAAAAGTGATCTTAAGTAAGCCTGGAGGGCATGATAGGGTCTCAGCCCATATGTTCAATCTTATGACAAGGATAATCTTCACATTGAAAACAGATTGGTCTGTTATTGTCTTTGATAAGATTAAAGAAAGTCTAAAGAAACCCAATTTGGGTAGGATCTTAAGTCTATACTTGGCTGGTAGTATACCAGAAGTAATGAGTCAAGCTGCTGGAACTAAGATCAACCATATGGGGAAGATGGACATGAGGATATTCTCTAGGTGGGACAGAGTTTTAACCAAGGAATTGCCTACTCTAGAGAAAATAACTCCACAAAAGAAGAAGAAGAAGACTGCCCAGTGGATCAGGATTCATCTAGCAGCTCTGGTAGTGAAGAGCAAGTTGTCTTTACTCCTGATGAGGATGTAGAAGGAAATGCTGGAAAGTCTCCAGCTCAACAAGATGCTACAGAGAGGCAGGGGGAGCAACCTCAGGCTAGCCCCATACACCAGGATCAAATCCAGGGGGAGCCTCTAGTGGTGGAAGAGCCAACTCCTCTTGAAAGTGAAAGAGCCACCCACATCATCCTTGAGGTAATCACTGAGCTTAATGCTTTAGATTTCCCTATAGAGGATAATGTTTTGTCTGATTCATTAAATGATGTTAATCAGCAATCTCAGATTGATAGTCAACCCCCAGATGTTATCATGAAGGACACATCTATTACAGTTTAAGTGGTATCTGATCCAGTGGTAGATGAGCCAAGAGTTTCTCCAGCCCATTCTCCACAAGAATTTACTATGGAAGATCTTTTCCTTAATCTGGATCAAGCAGACCTTGAGAAGGACAGTGCTGCTACTGAGGAGGAGACTGCTCCTGTTGAGGGGGAGCAAGGAGTTCATGTTGAGGAAACAACAAGGAAGGCACCAGAAGTGCAGAAGGAGTTACCTCCAAGCCCTAAGGAGAGGGTAGAAATTGCAAGCACATCAGCATCTGAAGATGAGGAAGCTGCCAGAGAAAAGAAAAGGAAATTCCAAGTTTTCAAGAGAAGGAGCCAGACTTATAAGAAAGCTCTACAAACTATAGTAACTCAGCCTACATTGCAGCCAACACCATCTGTAGATTTCAGCTCCATGATGGTTGCTATGCAAATCAAGCTTGATGAGCAAAGGAAGGCTTTAGAAACATATATGGATGAGGGGAATAAGTCTTTACAGTTTGATTTGGCCCAAGACATAAAGTCTATAAAATTTGAAATGAATCTCATTAAGAAGGAGATGACTGACTGCTTCCACAAGGGAGGGAATGCAGTAGTCTATTTAGCAACTCATCAAGAGAAGATAAAAGCTCAAGTGGATGAACTTAAAGTCAAGCAAGGCTATGTTCTAGAGAATCAAATTAGAATGAATGATAACTTAACTGCTTCTCACAATGCTATTGTCACTGAGATAACGAATATAGCAACTTCACAGTCTGTAGAAAGTGCCACAGCCAAAGAAACTTTTGATAAGCACTTGCTAGAGAGCTTAACTGCTGTTACAACTGTAATTCAAGACTCTCAGAAGTTGATAACTGACAAACTCCAAAGGTTGAAACCTTTCTTTAAAGATGAAGTTAACTATTTGGATAACCAAGTCAGATTTCAAAAGGATGATCTAAGAGATCAAATGGAAAGAGAAGTCATAAAGGGGAAGAGGGTGTTAGTCAAAGCCAGCTCTGATCATGCCAAGTGGATTTCTAATTCTATCAGAGCTACTCTTGGATATCCTCCTTTATGTGATGATGATAATGTAGCAGAATCTGGGATACATCCTGCATATCTAGGAGGGGAGCAACCTGAAGTGGCTCAAGTAATCTACCCTCCTCCAGATTTTGATATGGTTCAAGCTGATATACAATCAATGTATAGCCTACCTGGGGGACAGCATAATGTCATCATAGATAAGGTGGTTCAGCCAGTATCCGAGGCTATGCAAGAAGCTTTATTGAAAGAATAAGAAGCCAGATTGTCTAAGAAGAGGTTCAGAGAGCAAGCTGAACAAAGGCCTGACTTTGAGCAGTGGAGACCCACTTCAAGAAATATTATTTTGACTACTTGGAAGGCTGCCAAAGATAATATACAAGACAAAAACAAATGGTTTTCTGAACTAGAATGGAGGAAGCATGAGACAAGACAAGAAGCTATAGTGCAATATAGAAGGAAGGCCAAGATGGGAAAGCTACCTCCTACTGCTCAGGAGCCTAGCAAGTACTTTCCCAAGCCATATCATTACTTTCAGAGGCAAAATATTAAAGCTGAAGAGCTAAAGAAGATGGAGCTGAAAGGGAAAAAGCCTGCTGATACTGAAGTTGCTGAAGCCCCTATGTAAGCCAAGATACAATCAGGAAAAGGAATTGTGATTAAGGAGACTGATCAGAATTAGAATAGAATTTATCTTGAGTTTATAGTTGTAATATTTGGTTTTTTAAAACACTGTAAATTTTTGTATAATGAATTTGACAAAGTGTTAGAACAATGTGCTGTGTGATAAATCTAATTCATATTGTTCTGAAATGATATCTATGTATACATGTTTGTTTAATACATGTTTATGTTTGCCCTGTTATATAATCCTACTTTACATCATGCTATGATTTTATTCTGTATGGTGTATATCATTGACTAAGGGTTATGACTTCTCCAAATAGGGGGAGATTGTTGGGTACATTGGTTCTAATGTACCTGATTTGAAGAAGCCTCACCCTACTCAATGATATACATCAAAATGTATTTGATGTATTTTGAGTTGCCTTGTGCAGGTTAAGTATTTGCAGGAAAGATGAAAAAGTTTCTAAGTCCATGTGTCGACACCCAGGAGCAAAGTGTCGACACTTAAAAAGACTTGTGTCGACACCTAGGCAAGCAGTGTCGACACTTGGAGTATTTGTGTCGACACCAGGGATGCAGAGTCGACACTAGACAGAAAGTGTCGACACAAGGAGTTGTGTCGACACTCAATGAAGAAAAGTCCAGTGAAGCAGTGTCGACACTTAGCAGTTGTGTCGACACCCAGTGAAACTGTGTCTACATCAGAAAGTGTCGACACTTGGAGCTGTGTCGACACTCAGCAAAAGTCAGGAGAGTCTAAGTATAAGTGTAGACACAAGAAAGAATGTGTCGACACTCAGCAGAAGACTCAACACTTAAAGAAAGTGTCGACACAAGAAAGAATATGTCGACACTCAGCAGAAGACTCAACACTTGAAGAAAGTGTCGACACAAGGAGCTGTGTCGACACTTAGCAAAGTTCAACAAAATTCTAAATACAAGTGTCGACACAAAGGAGATGTATCGACACTCAGCCAGAGTCTCAACAGAAGAAGAATGTGTCGACACAAGGAGCAGTGTCGACACTCAGCAAGTATCAACATAGAAGGCATGTGTCGACACCAAGAAGATGTGTCGACACTGATAAGTTCAACACATGAAGGTGTGTCGACACAAGGGTGTTGTTTCGACACTTACAAGAATTCAACTAAATGCTGAAGAAGAAGGAGTTGTGTCGACACTCAATATCAGTGTCGACACATGAAGAAGAAGATGTGTCGAGAAGTGAATTCTACAACACAAGGAGTTGTGTCGACACCTTGTTGGCTAGTGTCGATACTTTGTCAACTTGTGTCGACACTTAGTCTATAAGTGTCGACACTTAAAGACAGACAGTCTCGACACTTTCAGACAGATACAGATTTTCAAGAACTGACTGGATGGCTTGATAGCTGCCATTCCAGCCGGTCTACTGCACCTGTCAGAGTTATCAGAAATCAGTTATGAACCGGATCAGCCGGTTACCATGAAGAAGGCCTATAAATAGGCTTATACTGTCAACAGAAAGAGATGATCAACACATCAAGTTATACAAAGAAGATCTAGCTATTCATTGAAGAATCTAGTGAAGATCTAAGTAGTTGGAGAGAGAGAGCTCCATCCAAGAAGTCAGCCGTTGGAACCAGGCTGAGAAGAAGGGTTCAGACTTTGTTCTGAATCTTAAGTTGCAGAGATCAAGGATCAGCTGCAGAGGAGATCAATACTATTGTGTTCTACATTCAAGAAGCTTTGAAGAAAGCCAAGTCAGATTGATCTCAGCAGAGTTCATCCAAGAACTCATCAAGAACCTATCAACTCATCTCTCTATTCAGAGTTGTAGGTATATAAACTTTGTATTTTAAATCTCTTGTAGGATCAATAGTGATCTGAGTTGTAAGCCTGCAATTATAAAGGCTGAGTGTAGGGCCTGTGTGCCTGAGTGTAGGAGATTTGTATCTCTGAGTGTAGGCCTGTTGTGGCTGAGTGTAGGCCTGCTGTGGCTGAGTGTAGGCTTTGTAAAGAAGCTGAGTGTAGGTCTTTGGAAAAGACTGAGTTGTAGGGCCTTGGGCCTGAGCTGTAGGAACCTGTTTTGGGGTTCTGAGTGTAAGATTTGAGGATCTGAGATAATGGAGGAGTTTGGCCGAATCTAGTACACTACTAGATAGGCGAAGGGGGAAAGTGGATGTACCCAAACATTGGGGAACCACTATAAACCTGTGTGTTCACTGTGTGCATGTAAAATTCTGTGATTGATGTTTGATTGCTTGGAAAAAGTAGTTATAACTCTGTGAAATAATCTGAATTCTGCCTAAAAAGTCAAAAAGATTTAAGTCACCTATTCACCCCCCCTCTAGGTGATTAGGTACAATATCTTTCAGTCAAGTGTCCCCCAAGGTGCCTAACGAACCCCACCATGGTCTCCCTAGACCTTAGGAGAGTCCAAGGGGTCACTAATCATCCCCTAGATTTAGCTAGGTCACCCAATGTGGCCTAGGGTTGAGCTAACCCCCTTTGAGTTAAGTTAACCCAAATAGGCTAACTCAAGCTCAAGCACAAATCCATTTGGGCTAGCTCCATTTTAATCATCTAGATGGGTTTAGGGGGTGTAACTTGACTGAATTAATCTATCAATTTTGGCCAAGGTCAATAGGAGAGAGAAAAGCTCCACTTGCCCTTTAATGGAGGAGAGAGAAATTAGGAGGATGAACATTCATGGACAAGGGAGACAAAGGGCACCTCTCTTCATCTCCAAAGCTTTGATTTTATTCCCCATTCAATGTAGAAAAGGCCAGTGGTCATTTTGGTGGCTGTTCAATGGCCGAAACAGTGTAACCACCCATGGTCTAAACCTCTTCATTACCCATTAATCGAGCCATGAAGAAAGACCCCTCCCCATTCTGATTCTTTAAAAAGACTCCCCAGGCCCAGAGGAGTTGTTTACACTCTTCCATAGATGAAATTGAGTCCTTCCACAGTGCTGTTGTAGAACTCCGGCGACTCCTCCACCCCAAATGTCGACCCGGCAATCGGCACGGCTGCGCTCCACCCAGAAGGTCGATTTCTCACCCTCTCCCTCAGTCCTAGGATCCTAGATCAAATAGGAGAGATATTGGGGTCAATTGAGCCCAATAAAGTGAGCTTTTTCCCAAATTTTTCGGGCTTTTCTCACATCTCGGGATTGCAGGAAATAGCCTCTCTGGTGGTCGTGTCGCCGCCTGGCAATAGCCACCACCTCAACGAAGGTGGTGGAGGCAGTGGCCTGCCGGGGAGATGGTCGGGTGTCCGGCGGAAGTGCTTGGAAAAGGCTCCAGGATGGGCCAATCTCAGTCGTAGGCTGGCGGTGGAAGATGACAAGCTGCCACACGATTTGTGCAAAGATTTGTGCCGCCTCCGATTTAATCTTAGGATTAATTAATTCCATTTATTTGATTTTTGCCTCATTAATTTTAGTAAATCTCTCTATTTATTAAAAATACTTAGATGCTTCTACAGAAAAAGTGGTCAACACCAAAGTTGTATCCCTTGAGGTCTATTTTAATTTAAAAATTGTTTCAACTAATTTGGCTTAGTGGTCTGAACTCAGCACCCAAAATGGTGCAGTCTATACTTAGGGCTAGTCAGAGATTAAAATAAGTACCCCCACTTAACCACATGTCCAAATGGCCTGAAATTTGGGCAGGGAGTCAATCTTATCTATACCTTTCTATAGTTTTGGTAAAAATTTAATAATCCTTGTATAGTTTATCTAAGGGATCTAATGACCTCACCGTCCCCCAAAACATTGGTGGATGGTCTTAGGGGTCATCATGAGTCACTGGTTTAAGTCTCAACCCATTTGAGTATGATTTGATTGGGTTTTGATCTGACTAAAGTTTGGGCCCTTAAGGGTGAGTTTAGGGTTTAGGATTTTTGTGGCATGGAGTGGCCAATCCTCACCAAATCGAATAATACTCAACAGATAATCCCTGCAGAAATCCTCATTCTTGTTCCGCTGATACTCGTCCACGTCTTCGATGGTAGAAGCGAAATCTCTCTGAACAGTATAGAAGATCTCGCGTTCCTTCATTCCTAGTTGGACTTGAATTTTTCAACTGAGAAAGTCAGAGGCGTCGAACGATTGCAGCTCTACGGTGTCGAACGCGCTTTTTTCGACATATTAAGAGAGAACAATGGAGAAGACGGGAAGATGAGACTAAATGGAGTAGCATTTTCGAGGACGGAGGAAGGGAGATGTTTAATGAGATAACATGTTGTCAAAAGAGCAAAGTTCTAATACACCATGGGTTTCTAGGGTGGAGTAATGCCCTAGGGTTGTTTTAGGTGGTAGTTGGACTCTTGCAACCCACTTAAATAACTTTATGCCTAATTAGGCCCTTGCACCTTAAAGAATAATTTAGGGGGTCCTATGACCTTGGATTTCCACGGGATGATGGTAGGAGTCATTTTTATAGTCATTTTAATCTGTGGAATATTTTAAATGTTGTTGGGATGAGTTTACAAGTAGGTTCCTTCATAAAGTGCACTATCAAGGATTTTCTTGAAGAATTTTATATTTGACCTTCTAACCTTGAAATTGCATGAGATTTAGTCAGTTATGATTTAAGACCATAACAAAGATCTAGAAATTTTAGAATGAATTTTAGATCAATAATTGGAGCACTTGATTCACAACCCATCAAGTTGTTCTATCTATTTAGGAATTTCATATGAATTAACCTCTTACTGGAAACTCATGAAATTTTGTTAGAGGAACTTTTATGACATTTCAAAGCTCTGTAAATATTTATGGACTTTTTGAAAGTGTGTTTATAGGGGTTGCTTCACAATGTGCATGTTTCTAGGTAAATTTAAATGATTTTATTTTGGTACCTATTGAGCTTGGTAAATTATGATATTTGGTCAGAGGTCCTTTCTGATCACCCTTAAGATTTAGTAATTTTTCCATAATTTTCTGATGAAAACTTTTAGTACTTCCTTCTTTACCCATAATTATTAGATTTATTATGGATTAATTAATTAGAGACCAAAATTTCATGAAAAATTATAAAACTTGGTATTCTCTAATTTATTGTCATCATATGGTGTTCATAATTTTTGGGTGGTCATAACTTACGTAAATCTAGTACTTCATGTTCAAAATCACATATGGCCTTAATTTGGGAAAACTTAAATCAATGCTAATTAAATTAGGAAAATTTCATGTTTCTGGACTTAGTATAATCTTGTCACTATAGACACCCAATAATTATCTTAGGGTATTCAGAAGAATATTTATGGGTTCACCATTCTTACATGTCATTTAGCTCACTAGGTCTGCACATAGCAAAACAGCAATATCAGGGAATCTTGAGAACTTAGGTATGGGGTAAAGGAGTATGTGGTATACTTAACCTATAGAGAATGACTGAGGTCATCAATGTTGGTCAGGTAGTGACAGCCTGGTTGGCTAGGTTAAGGTTGTACCTGTGAGCGGCGAATGATCGTCCTTGGTGAGAGAGTCCAAATACACTTAGGAATAGTTCAAGAGTATATCAATGAGTTGGGATAAGGGTAGTAACCAATAATAGTAAGTGTCTTACAAAATGGAGATTTGGGCTTCATCCCATCGTAGTTCTTAGTATACTTGAGAGCCCTTCACAGGGAATTCCCTGGGCAGTCCAAGGTTAACGTAAACTATAAGAGTAAATGAATTACAAGAGGAATTACTCTATACTAAAGCTCCGCTTACACTAACCTCTAGTTTCAGGGTTGTTAGTTTAGCTTGGTCATTGGAGCGGTAAGCTCGGTGGTTTTAGTAGTTTGCAGGTTAGCCCGAGAAGCCGAAGGCTCGGTAGGTTGTTTTGACGGACGGGCTAGTCCGGGGAGCCTATGGCTCAGAAGTTCTTGTTTTGTGCATAACATATGGTGGTGGGTCTTTGTTACTTGACATTAATTCATGCCGACATCGGTAAGTTTGCTCTGCAAGTGTGGTTCACACTTAGCCAAAGAAAGACTAGTGGTTTTGCCAGCTAGGTATGCAGAGGCTCCGTGAGGTGTTCTTCACATTGAGGCGAACAAAGGTCTGGGTTGGGTGGCGTGAATGTCGGCCTAGTAGTGGGGTTACCAGACCCACTACCTTCGTTTGCCACAACATAAGGTATCTGAGAGTTTAGCTAACTCCAAAATGGGGGAACTCAAGGTTTGTGCACATAGAGTCGTGTGTGCGAGTTGCACTTGTGTAAACATAGCATTTCATCTACATAACATTTCACTATACTCATACTTGCATAAAACATTACAGTTCATCGTATAACCTGGTATGGGATAGCTTATACAACGGGAACCTTGCAAAAGCCCCCTTAACTTATAAGTTTGTATGGGCATTAATACAAGTTAAGGTTATTCTTAAATATAGTTTGATCTCTTACACTTCTTACTTTACTGTCTTACTTTAATATTACCATATTACTATTGTCCACCTTTATAGATCTGTGATGTCACTACTAGTTTAGGTCCGCCTCCATCTGCTTTGACACTTATCCACATCAATATCTTCCCTATCCCCCTACTTGAATGGTCACTAGGAGTCACGGGGGGAGGCGAGGATGATAGTTGGCTTAGTCTTATGAGTAACGGTCAGAGGACAATATTTTTTTCAGGGGCTCCGGATGGGAGATAGGCAACAGTCAGAGAGGCAGCAACAGTAAGGTATAGTGCACATGGAGGTTGGCCCATCTAGCATAGGAGCACCCACTTCTAGCTCCGCGATTGTTTAGTTTTATTAGCTTCCGTGAGTGACCATGTAGTGAGGATTCTGATGTACCAGGCATAAGCCCGTTTACCTTTCTACTCATATTTTTCGATACTCTTTTTATTCTGGGACATGCTGTGATTCATGCTATATATTTATATATGATATGTTTTGTGGACTGGGCTTTTACTGTCTTCTTTTACAAGCTTCCGCATCTTTTGTGATTCTGTTGTACCGGCAGGGTTGGCGTTTCGTAGTGTCGAACTTCCCAAGAAAAGGTGTCACCGCGAAACGTCGATTCTGGGCATAAGACCCAGTAGTGTAGCAAAAAAATGCGGACTTACAAACTGGTATCAAAGCGAACCTCGATCCGAAGAAAAAGAAGTCCACAAAACTCTGGGCCACCCCGCGCGAGCTTAGTTTGGGGACAAAGTAATAGCGGAAGGAATGGTGTGCCCATAAGGGGAAATCATATGCAAAAGTCCCATCTCTTTTCTTCCTTTCCTTTATCATCTAACAATTGGAATTATTCTTTGTAGCCTGAGACGAACCCTTCTCCCCGGCAGGGGGCATTTCAGGCTCAAAACGTGATTCCACCCACGCCAGCTCCAGCTCCGTTTCAACAGACAGAGTTAGGCCAGACTTTCACTACTATTCTGGAGGCCTTCAGGACTCAGCAGGCTCGGGCTCCTCAGCCAAATCTCGGGGCAAACTGGGTGAGCATCTTCCAGGGGTCTTAGTTAATGGCTATAGAGCTGTCTCTGGCTAATTAGTTGATGGCTATGGAGCTGGTGTGTCTGTTGGAGGAGATGAAGATATCACCAATATCCAGGATGATCCAGAGTTGTACAGGGAGTTCCTCCCGTCGATGAGTCCACAGATGACATCCGGGATCGCATCAGGGACGGGCAGAGGCTGGATGCGAGGACGGAGCCCATTTTCAGAGCCTTGCAGGAAGGCACGGTTGGGTATTATTCACTAAGAGATGGGATGCTTTGTTTTAGGGGTAGATTTTATATACCTGCAAGAGGCCAAATTTAGGAGGACATCAAGGCAGAGGATCACTACAGCAGATACTCCGTGCACCCGGGTATCACGAAGATGGCAGTAGATCTGAAGAAGACCATATTTTGGCCAAGCATGAAGAAGGACATCACATATTTTGTGACGCATTGCGAGGCTTGCCAGCTAGTGAAGGGAAAGTGTAGAAGTCCGACGGGGTTACTGTAGCCACTTCCAGTGCCGGAGTGGAGTTTTTGAATATAGCCATGGACTTCATACACGGGATACCTCGGCCGCATGCACAGAACTATTTGATTTGGTTCATCGTCGACAGGCTAACAAAGGTGGCCAGGTTTATCCCAGTCAGGAAGGATGCTCTGGTAGTTGATCTGGTACGGAAGTTTGTGGAGCAGTTTGTGCTCTATCATGGAGTGCCCAAGGCGATCGTATTAGATTGGGATAGGCATTTTACATCCAAGGAGTGTAGGTCAGTTCAGGCTTACCTTGGCTTTCAGTTGACGTTTAGCACAACCTTCCAACCTCAAACAGATTGACAGACAGAGTGCACCAAACGGACTTTGGAGGATCTTCTGTCCTTATTCATTCTGGATCGCGGGGAGCCTTGGGAGAGACTGTTGCCACTGATCGAGTTCTCCTACAACAATAGTCATCATGCCAGTATACGCATGCCCTTATGATGCTCTGTATGGACGGAGGTGTCAGACCCCTCTATCTTGGGTACAGGATGAGGACCCCAAGGCTCTTATCTCAGAGTTCATGGAGGACACAAATGCTCAGGTTAGGCTGATTAAGGACTGGAAGTTGGAGGATCAGAGCAGGCAGGACAAGTAATATGATGTGCGACATCGACAGGTGGAGTTGCAGGTAGTAGACCGGGTGTAACGCCCCCACTCGTCACGTGGCATATAACGGTGGGTCCGGCCGCGGCCCCACTCCATATGTCACAGACAAGCGGCGGAATTACTTGTGGAAATCAAAATCTACTAGTATCCTAACTCAATATATTCTAGCGCAGCATTTTAAGTTACCATGAACTCAGCTCAAAGAGTGTCCACTACTATATAAACTCCACATTTATAAATCCAAACTAGGAATGTATACAACTCACACACACTGGAGTTAAGTCCTTACAGGTTTCACTTTACACAAATACATTTTCGTACATCGGCACACAGGCCAGCCACACATGAAATCCAACCACGTTTCTTCACACGGCCTTCAAGGGCCTTTAACAGCAAGCCTCCATTCCACTCAAGCAAATCAATTCAAGCATCAAGACCTGCAATTAGCCATCAAATCCAAAGCGGAAAACAAAGTAACGGTCAGCTTTAGCTGACCACATATAATGACCCTAACCCTTACCCAGGGCAGTCGTTCCTTCCCTGTATGCATTGTCATATCATAATCTTTTCAATCTAGCAAATCTACCAATCACAATCACATCAAAACGCCGGTATCCACCATAAGCTCCGTGCACTCAGGGCACCTTCTTGGTGTACTAGATATACCAGTCGTACACCGCCGATCCGAGGTTCTTCACTTGTTGGTTGGGCGGTTCAATCCTATTCCACCAATCTTACTATTGGCAACATCCCGTCCATACCACTCAGAGGTACTACCTCACAATATACACAAACAACCAGAGCAGATCGACCCACACCTGTGGTGTGGCAAGCCGGGTTTATCAGGGATCCCCAGGCAGTACCACCAATCGACCCCTCACTTATTTCTGATCGACCCACACCTGTGGTGCAGCAAGTCGGGTTTAACTCGGCTCCCCATGCATTGCCACCAATCGATCCCTCATCTATCCAGATCAACCCACCCTAGTGGTGTAACAGGCCAAGTTTATCTCGCGCTTCCCAGGCGTGCTACCAATTGATCTCTCAACACAACTAGGAGCTTATTCAAAGCCTCCACACATCCATAACCAACATTCATTCATCCATACAACCATTCAAGCAAAGCATAAACATTTCATAGCATCAAATCCACCGAGTCTTCTCTGGTTTACCCATGATCATCACCAATCCAGGCTACCCGTCCAGATGGGCTTCACACAACATGCCTATGCCGTACTCCACACTTCCGGCTCTAGATGCAAACTCAACCACGAAATCGCATACGAAATCCTCCTCTTGGTGGAGGATTCCACGCACACGAATAAAGAAAGGGCTTCGATGTATAAGAAGGAGATCGTTACCCTTGAAGATCGCTTCGGAACCATGAAGTAGTCGGATGGAAGTCACAGCCTCGGCTTTGCCTTCACGAATGTGTTCTCATATCTTCAATCCGCACTCCGCAGCTCCTCCAGCAGTTGGCTTTCCTTTCTCCTTTCCTTGCCTTGGCCTTTCCCTTTCTCTTTCTCTCTCTTGGAATGAGAAGAAGAAGAAGGAGATGAGAATGAAGGGACTTTATCCCATTCTCGGCCTTTTATCCACAGGGAAGAAGCCTGGACCATTAGATCTAGAACAGGTAAATGAATGGCCAGAAAATTTGGACAAAATCACTTTTCGGGCCTGACACGCCCTGTGACACGCCTGTGTCACAGGGTGCGTACCTTAAGCGGCAAACAAACCGACTCATTCTGTCATATCCAAAATTGTAACACCCCCTATCCGTCGCATAGCATATAGCAGTAGGTCCGGCCGGGGCCCGACTCCATATACCGCAGACAGACCGGGTGGTTACTTATGGAAACCATCCAACCAATCTCAACGTCCTACACGGAGCATTCTAGCGGAAGCAGTTTATAAAAGTTGTAAACAAAGAACCCAACATCAAAGCACGAATGTCCACTAATATAAAATAGGAATGTTATACAAAATACCCAAAACAAGCCTCAAGGCCTTACAAAATGTTTCACTTGAATATTACATGTTTTACAAACCACGGCACGCAGGCCGGTCATACATGATTTAAAACAGTAAACACTTCCATTTGGGCCTTCGAGGGCCGGCTTCGCAAAAAGGGCTTTAGCCCGCTATTGACCGCTTGGTCCAGCTACACCTGCAAGCAACAAACCACCGCATGGTGGCAAAACAAGGCAACGGTCAGCTATGCTGACAAAATAATAACGATCCCGCCCCCAACTCGGGGCGGCGATGCTCCTTCCCTGCATTTCATTAGCATACGCGAGCAATGTATATCAATAGCCATTTCATCACAGACGTTGGCTCGCACGGCCACACGCCCCGTGCACTCAGGGCACATTCTCGGTGAACCGGTTGATGTCACGTCAATTAAAGCCATTAACATTCCAGACTCACCACCTCCACTTGGACGGCCAAACCTATGAGCAATTTGTCTTCCTGGCCTGGGTCACGACAATTTAAGCCATTGACCGCCAAAGACCCTACTCTATGCCAACGGTAAGTGCCACGTGCCTTTAGGTCTCTTTAACCGAACGACATAGAATGGGTACGGTTCCATCTAACCCGTGCTCACATCGCAACGACAATTTAAGCCATTTGCGCGGGTCAAACTTCCGCCGAGTCCCATTTCCATCACAAGTCACATAACCCGGTTATGTTCAAGTTGGCTCTCTAGCCACCAAGTTGGCAAGATCTCGTATCCGCCCAGTTTTCCGGGTGCACCTTTGGGTTAGTCCCCAAGGCTCCCTGCTGCAATCTACTGCGTAGAAAACCCGAAAAACAATCAATAGCACGGAGTCTTCTCCGGCATTATGCAATGCAACACCACCGATCCGGACCAACACGTCCGGCTAGGCTTCACACATCATGCCTATGTCCGTTCTCGCTTACGGACTCTAAACAATGGGGACTTCACATATCTACCCGAAGGAACGCCTCCAAATCTCCGCAAACTCGCGAGAGCGGGCTTCCTATGGTAGGAAAGAGAGCTATTCATGCTCAAGATGAGGATCTTTACCCTTGCGTTCCTCTTTGGCGCCATTGAAAAGTAATCGGATGAAAACCACCGCAGTAGCGTTGCCTCCGTCGATCCGGAGTCGGCTTGCGATTCGGAGCTCCGAAGCTCCTCCAATGGAGGATCTAGCTCCTTCTTCCTCCCTTGGCTCTCCTCTCTTTCCAAGGATTTAGAAAGATTATAAGGTATGAAAAGTGAGGGTTTTCCAAGTCCACTCACGGGTATATCCTCTCAGGAACAACCCCCAGCCGTTGGATCTTCAGTTAAAGAAATGAACGGCTTCGATTCGGGGCTGAAATGCCCAATCTGGACTGAACACGCCCTGGCACACGCCCGTGTCCAGGGCCGTGTGCCTCATTCGCCGTCAAAATCGAATCTCCTGGAACCTCGCACGGGTATCGAACACGCCCGTGTTCGAGCTGACACGCCCGTGTTCCACCTCGCACGGCCGTGTGGCCGGCCGTGTACCCCATGATTTTTCCCCATTTTCAACCCGAGCACTGCACAGGTTCTAGGACACGCCCGTGTCCTTACCCGTGTCACATTGACACGCCTGGGCCCCAGGCCGTGTACACGGGACACTTCGTCGAGTGAAGATCGAAGACTTTATGACACGGCCTTGGACACGCCCGTGTCCTAGGCCGTGTGCCTTGTCTCGACGATCGTCGAGCGAATCTCGATGACTCCCCGGGACGATCGTTGACACGGGTCGACACGCCGTGCGACACGCCCGTGTCGCAGGCCGTGTGCCCACTCTCGATGAATCGTCGAGTAAATCTCGACAACTTCGCGGCTAAGTGTCGACACGGGTCGACACGACCTGCGACACGCCCGTGTCGCAGGCCGTGTGCCCACTCTCAACGAATCGTCGAGTAAATCTCGATGTCTTCGCGGCTAAGTGTCAACACACACTTGACACGCCCTGGGACACGCCCATGTCCCAGGCCGTGTGCCTGCTGCCAGAACCCAAACTGGTCCAAAACGTCCCCCTTTTGCTCCTTTGAGTTTCGGGGCGTTACAACTCTCCCCCTCTTAAAAGAATTTTGCCCACGAAATTAAATAAAGGAAAGACACGTACAAAACCAAAATTTGTACCTGAGCGGAACAACTCCGGATACTCGTCAAGCATAGTCTGCTCTCGCTCCCAAGAGAGCTCCTCACGACCGCAATTGTCCCACCGGACCTTGACCATCCTGATCTCTTTATTGCGTAGCCGCTTGACCTCCGAGTCCTCGATCCGCACGGGCTTGACCTTTGTCGTTAGCCCACTATCCACCGGCACTTGATCAACCGCGATCACTTGCGTAGGCTCTTGCACCGCCTTCTGAAGCACCGAAATGTGGAATACATCATGTAAACCACTAAGCTCCACTGAGAGCTTCAACCGATAGGCCGCTTCACCAACTCGCTCCAGAACCTCAAACGGTCCAAGGTACCTTGGGCTTAGCTTTTTCAATCGCCGCACCCGCGAGACACCCTTGAACGGCTTGATCTTTAAGTATACATAATCGCCCACATCGAACTCCACGTTCCTGTGCTTGGCATTATAGTACTTTGCTTGCTGGTCCTGAGCGATAAGCAACCTCTCACGAATGGTCCTCACCAAAGAAGTAGCATCCTCCACTTCCGATCGCTTATGCAACCTCGACTCACCCGTTTCTAACCAAGACAACGGCGTGCGACATTTTCTACCATATAGGGCCTCGAAAGGCGCCATCTGAATACTCGCTTGGTAGCTGTTGTTGTAGGCGAACTCCACCAAATAAAGGTGGTCTTCCCATTGCTTTCCGAAATCCAAGACACACATGCGAAGCATGTCTTCCATGGTTCTATTGACCCTCTCGGTCTGCCCATCCGTTTGCAGATGGAAGTCTGTGATGAATTTCAACTTTGTTCCCAACATTTGTTGCACCAGCCTCCAATCATTGGACGTGAATCGCCCATCTCGGTCACTCACGATGCTGCGGGGCACACCATGAAGCCGTACTATGTTATCTACATAGAGCTTTGCCAACTTCTCCACCGGATCATCCTTACTATGCGGAATAAAATGCGACACCTTCGTTAAACGATCAACAACCACCCAAATGGCGTCGTTCCCCTTTTGCGACCTTGGCAAACCGTGCACAAAGTCCATAGAGATGTCGTCGAATTTCCACTCCGGAATAGGCAAGGACTTAAGAAATCCTCCCGGCTTTTGGCACTCCGCCTTTACCAAGGCGCAGGTTTGGCACTTCGCTACGTATAGCGCCACATCCTTCTTCAAACCCGGCCACCAAAACAGTTTCTTCACATCACGGTACATCTTCGTGCTCCCCGGGTGAATCGAGTACTTGTTATGGTGCGCCTCGTACAACAACTCCACCCGTAATTTGCCCACACTTGGGACGCACAGACGACCGTCTTTCCAAAGCAATCCGTCCTCCACGACGAATTGGGAATTTGACCCATCCAGAGCCTCTACCATGAACTGCTTCATATGAGCATCCATATCCAAAGCCTGCCGAATACGATCAGCCAGGTCATATTGGACTTCAGTCCAATTCAGAACTGCTTCAGCACTTGATTGCCTGTCCACACAGACAATCTCCAACGCCTCCAACTCCCGCACCAACCGCTCATCGTACACCGATAGCCAATTGGATTGATCCGGGGCTCGACGACTCAACGCGTCCGCAACCGCATTCCCTTTGCCAGGCACGTAGTGGATCTTGAATGTATAGTCCACCAGGAACTCCATCCACCTACGCTGCCGCATATTCAGATCCTTCTGATCAATTAGATACTTTAGGCTCTTGTGATCGGTGTAGATATTAATCTTCACACCGTACAAATAGTGTCTCCACAGCTTCAAGGCAAAAATCACGACCGCTAACTCCAAGTCATGGACCGGATAATTCCTCTCATGCACTTTTAGCTGTCTCGAGCCATAAGCTATCACGCTTCTATGTTGTAGTAGCACGCAACCCAAACCGCTGCCCGAAGAATCGCTATATATCTCATAGCCTTCGGTTCCACATGGCGAACTCAGCACAGGCGCCGTGGTTAACCGACACTTCAACTCCTCGAAAGAACGCGCGCACTCCGGCGTCCAAACGAACTTATGCTCCTTCCTCGTCAAAGTTGTGAGAGGTAACACTATCCGCGAGAAGTTCTCTACGAAGCGCCTATAATAGCCGGCAAGCCCCAAAAAGCTCCGGACTTCTGCTACCGTAGCAAGCTCAGGCCACTCCCGTATCGCAACAATCTTCGCCGGATCCACAGCAATACCCTCTCCACTCACTATATGACCGATGAACGCTACTGAGGATAGCCAAAACTCGCATTTCGAGAACTTGGCATACAACTGATTTCTCCTTAGCGTCTCCAACACCAAATGAAGATGCTTGAAGTGATCTTCCTCACTTTGCGAGTACACCAAAATATTGTCGATGAAGACGATCACGAAATGGTCCAAGTACTCCCTGAACGTCATGTTCATCAAATCCATGAATACTGACGACGCATTAGTCAGCCCAAACGGCATGACCGTAAACTCATAATGCCCGTATCTCGTACTAAACGCTGTCTTCGGGATATCACTCTCCCTTATTCGCAGCTGATAGTACCCAGCCTTGAGATCCAACTTCGAGTACACCGTCGACCCGACTAACTGATCAAAGAGATCATCAATCCGGGGGATCGGGTACTTGTTCTTCTCCGTCAGCTTGTTTAGCTCCCGATAATCAATACATAGCCTCAAGCTTCCGTCCTTCTTCGTAACAAAGAGGACCGGTGCGCTCCAAGGCGAAGAACTCGGGCGCACATACCCTTGCTCCAACAACTCTTGCAGTTGAACTTTCAGCTCCGCCATTTCCTTAGGCGCTAGCCGATAAGGAGATCGTGACATAGGCTTTGCACCTGGCACTAGCTCGATAGTAAAATCTATCTCCCGCTGAGGCGGGGCTCCAGGAAGATCTGCGGGGAACACATCAGGGTATTCCGATACCACTGAAATACAATCCAACGCGGGCTTCGGCTTTGCAACCTCCACTAGTGTAAAGAACAGTTCTGATCCATCATGAACCGCCTTCACCACCTGAAGAGCGGACATCAATGTCTTGCTCGACCCCTTTAAGCCCGTAAAAGTCGTTTCACGACTTGCTCCCAGCTTGACTTCCTTGCTACCGCAATCTATATGGACCTGCTGCTCCGAGAGCCAGTCCATGCCAAATATGACGTCGAACTCCACTAATTGAAGTAAAGACGCCCGCAGGTCAAACTCCTGCTCCCCAATACGAATCTTAACATTGCAGATCCTATCCGCTCGCATCGAACACCCATTGGGCAACAACACATCCAACTTATCCTTCGCCATCGAAGAAGGGACTCCGATGCGTGATATAAATCCTTCGGACAAGAAGGAGTGTGAAGCTCCCGTATCGAAGAGTGCTCGTGCCGGATTTTCACAAATCAATACAAATCCTAAACAAGTAGTGGTAAGGTAACATGTGCATAACAAGTATTTAAAGAAATTGACTTGCTATAAATTAAACCGTACCTGTCACCACATCAGCTTGTTTAATGGCCTCCTGTTGGCCAAGATTGTAGACCCTTGGTTGGGCCGGAGCATAATGGGATGCGGTCGACTCCACCGCCTTTCCCTTTTCTTCATAAGTAGTTCCCGGCCTTCTCTCGGACTTAGGACATCCGCTCCAACAATCACGGGCAAAGTGCCCTGTCTTTCCACATGTAAAACACGAGCCCGGGGTCCGACTCGTAGTCGCCCCAGAAGCACCAGAAGGAGCTGGACCCGAAGTCCTATGCTTCTTGAAAGCCCTCCAATAGCCGGACTTTGAAGTACTCGGCACTTTAAACTTAGATTTCTTCTCACCCAAGCTTTTCTTTGCTTGTACGTTCTTCATGTCCTTTTCCAAGGACCGGGCAGTATTGACCAAGGTTAAGAAACCCTGCGTCATCGACCCCGAGAGTAGTAATCTCAACTCATCTCTCAATCCTACATAGAAACGATTAGTCTTGCTCTCCTCATCCATGACGGTGGAGCTAGCATATCGACTCAAACGGGTGAACTCATGGAGATATTCATCCACGCTCCTCTCACCCTGTACTAACTTCAAGAACTCATTCTCCATCGAAATCCTCTGAGTAGAAGGGAGGTATCTTGCTAAGAACAATCTCGAGAACTCTTCCATCGGAACGTCTATCAGTTGTCTACCTCTCAAATGATGCAGCTCCAATCCTTCCCACCACATTCTCGCTTCACCGTCCAACAGGAACGTAGCGATGGTGGTCATTTGCCACTCCTCCGACTCCGTTGCTGTCATGACTCTCTTCACCCTAGAGAGCCAGTCTACAGCCTGAGATGGGGTTCCCAACCCCGAGAATAACAGAGGGTTAAAGCTCATTACATGCTTTAGCTGCCTCTCAGTTGCCCTCCTTGGCACCACCGGTTCCACAACCACTTTCTCCACCCTCCTCGGCTCAGCCTCTTGTAGTGGTTCTTGCTCCATAACAGGATCGGGCTGATGCGCCTGCCTTCCAGGCTGCGCATTTATCACGACCAACACCGCTTCAGCCACCAATCGTATATTTTCAGCCGACAGAGGTGTTGCAGGAGCAACATCCGGTGCACTACTAGCCTCAGAAACTCGGCGTTCTGACGGCCCAACACCACTTCTGGTCACCTATAGTGGTACAAAACACCGTTAAGCGACCACATAAATTGCAAACAGCAATTATAGGAACACGCAGGTTCCTCAAACACGAGTATTTTCATTCCTAAGTGGACATTCATGGGTTCTTTTTACTGTTATTACGATGACGCACACAATGTGCTCACCACCCCCTAAAAAGAATTCGCCCACGAATTCAGTTTAAGCCCAACCAAAACCAGTAGTCTGATACCAAATTGTAAGACCCCCTATCCGTCGTATAACATATAGCAGTAGGTCCGGCCGGGGCCCGACGCCATATACCACAGACAGACTGGGTGGTTACTTATGGAAACCATCCAACCAATCTCAACGTCCTACACAGAGCATTCTAGAGGAAGCAGTTTATAAAAGCTGTAAACAAAGAACCCAGCATCAAAGCACGAATGTCCACTAATATAAAATAGGAATGTTATACAAAATACCCAAAACAAGCCTTAAGGCCTTACAAAATGTTTCACTTGAATATTACATGTTTTACAAACCACGGCACGCAGGCCGGTCATATATGATTTAAAACAGTAAACACTTCCATTTGGGCCTTCGAGGGCTGGCTTCGCAAAAAGGGCTTTAGACCGCTATTGACCGCTTGGTCCAGCTGCACCTGCAAGCAACAAACCACCACACGGTGGCAAAACAAGGCAACGGTCAGCTATGCTGACCAAATTATAACGATCCTGCCCCCAACTCGGGGCGGCGATGCTCCTTCCCTGCATTTCATTAGCATAAGCGAGCAATGTATATCAATAGCCATTTCATCACAGACGTTGGCTCGCATGGCCACACGCCCCGTGCACTCAGGGCACATTATCGGTGAACCGGTCGATGTCATGTCAATTAAAGCCATTAACATTCCAGACTCACCACCGCCACTTGGACGGCCAAACCTATGAGCAATTTGTCTTCCTGGCCTGGGTCACGACAATTTAAGCCATTGACCTCCGAAGACCCTACTCTATGCCAACGGTAAGTGCCACGTGCCTTTAGGTATCTTTAACCGAACGATATAGAATGGGTACGGTTCCATCTAACCTGTGCTCACATCGCAACGACAATTTAAGCCATTTGCGCGGGTCAAACTTCCGTCGAGTCCCATTTCCATCAAAGTCACATAACCCGGTTATGTTCAAGTTGGCTCTCAAGCCACCAAGTTGGCAAGATCTCGTATCCGCCCAGTTTTCCGGGTGCACCTTTGGGTTAGTCCCCAAGGCTCCCTGCTGCAATCTACCGCGTAGAAAAACCGAAAAACAACCAATAGCACGGAGTCTTCTCCGGCATTATGCAATGCAACATCACCGATCCGGACCAATACGTCCGGGTAGGCTTCACACATCATGCCTATGTCCGTTCTCGCTTACGGACTCTAAACAACGGGGACTTCACATATCTACCCGAAGGAACGCCTCCAACTCTCCGCAAACTCGCGAGAGCGGGATTCCTATGCTAGGAAAGAGAGCTATTCATGCTCAAGATGAGGATCGTTACCCTTGCGTTCCTCTTTGGCGCCATTGAAAAGTAATCGGATGAAAACCACCGCACTAGCGTTGCCTCCGTGGATCCGGAGTCGGCTTGCGATTCGGAGCTCCGAAGCTCCTCCAATGGCGGATCTTGCTCCTTCTTCCTCCCTTGGCTCTCCTCTCTTTCCAAGGATTTAGAAAGATGATAAGGTATGAAAAGTGAGGGTTTTCCAAGTCTACTCACGGGTATGTCCTCTCAGGAACAACCCCCAGCTGTTGGATCTTCAGTTAAAGAAATGAACGGCTTCGATTCGGGGCTGAAATGCCCAATCTGTACCGAACACGGCCTGGCACACGCCCGTGTCCAGGGCCGTGTACCTCATTCGCCGTCAAAATCGAATCTCCTGGAACCTCACACGGGTATCGAACACGCCCGTGTTCGAGCTGACACGCCCATGTTCCACCTCACAGGCCGTGTGGTCGGCCCTGTACCCCATGATTTTTCCCCATTTTCAACCCGAGCACTGCACGGGTTCTAGGACACGCCCGTGTCCTTACCCGTGTCACATTGACATGCCTGGGCCCCAGGCCGTGTACACGGGACACTTCGTCGAGTGAAGATCGAAGACTTGATGACACGGCCTTGGACACGCCCGTGTCCTAGGCCGTGTGCCTTGTCTCGACGATCGTCGAGCGAATCTCGACCACTCCCCGGGACGATCGTCGACACGGGTCGACACGCCCTGCGACACGCCCGTGTCGCAGGCCGTGTGCCCACTCTCGACGAATCGTCGAGTAAATCTCGACGACTTCGCGGCTAAGTGTCGACACGGGTCGACACGCCCTGCGACACGCCCGTGTCGCAGGCCGGGTGCCCACTCTCGACGAATCGTCGCGTAAATCTCGACGTCTTCGCGACTAAGTGTCGACACACGCTTGACACGCCCTGGGACACGCCCGTGTCCTAGGCCGTGTGCCTGCTGCCAGAACCCAAACTGGCCCAAAACGTCCCCCCGTTTGCTCCTTTGAGTTTCGGGGCGTTACAAAAATAGAACACGTCCAGGGTACACGCCCGTGTCGGCCCAGTCACGCCCGTGACCCAGGGCGTGTAACCAACTCGACACCTCATCGAGAGAAAAGTTTCGACCTCTTGACACATCAGGACATGCCCTATGACATGCCCTTGTCACAGGCCGTGTACCCCTTGCTTGTCACTCGACGATTGTCGAGCATATTTCATCGACCAGAGGGGAAACGCCCTCTGACACGCCAATGTCGGAAGGTACACGCCCGTGTAGCACGTCATGTTCCCTCTATCGACCACTTTCATCGACCAAATACTCTGGTGCCGACCAAGGGAGGACACACCCTAGGTCACGCCCCCTGACACGCCCGTGTCACGGGCGTGTACCTCCCGAAAATTCGTCGAATGAAGTTCGTCGAGTACGCTCCCAATCTGCTCAACCCGAGCAGGACACGCCCTGGGACACGCCCGTGTCCCAGGCCGTGTTACCCGATATTTTCCCGTTTCCGAATTTGGGTTGTTACAGCCCTCCCCTCCTTCAAGAAATTTCGTCCACGAAATTACACAGAAAACAACAACCAAACTGTTATGACATCAAAATAATATGTTACAAAACCATGTACTATACAACCTCCACATGTGCACATTCATCCACAGTTTCAGCTAGTGATCTCTAGCTACACACAATCGATCGACCCTCAAACAGCATATACAAACATCATCATCGATCGATCACTTCAATTGCACCAACTTGTCAACATACATCATAACATATTACATATATGTACAGGAATATCAATAGGCACAGTAGCAGGATTCACATGACTATCATAATATATATATCCCATATGCACATCATCCAAGTGATCACTATTCTTACTTCCGCTCAGCCTCCCGATTTTGAATTTCTCGCATAAGAGCCAAATTAAACACACGAGGCTGAATTTCACCAATTGAGCTTTGCGGCTCTTGCAGTTCCAAATTATGCAATCGAGGTTGCGTCTGGGATGCAGATGATTCGACCACTGCTTTCCCCTTATCTTCATATGACGCACCTATCGTTTTCTCACTTCCCAAAGGAGTCTTCCAACAAAATTTAGCAATATGTCCTTGCTGCCCGTAGTTATAACAGATACATGTTTCAACACATCCTTGCCCATACGTTGCCCTCGAAGAAACAGTCGACGGAGCTGATTCAGGAGGTCTAAACCTTTTCTTCTCTCGTCTTCTAAACTACGACTGCTCCGACTGTGGCACTTTAAACTCGGTCTTCTCCACTACTAGTCACTTCTTCTCTTGTACCCGCTTCAAATCTTTTTCCAAGGCACGGGCTGTATCAACCAATGCTTGGAAGCCTTGGTTCACTAAACTCGGGAGGATCAACCTCAACTCATCCCGCAGTCCCTCATAAAAGCGATTCGTCTTTCGCGCTTCCTCTGTGAAGGTAGACCCCGCATATCTCCCCAGTCTGGTAAACTCATGCTGGTACGTATCAATACCAGCCTCACCCTACACCAGGCATTGAAACTCATTCTACATCACAATCCGCTGCAACACCAGCATATACATGGCGAGAAACAATATAGAGAATTCTTCAATTAAAATCTCTGCTAAAGCTCGACCTGCCAAGTGATGTACCTCCGTCTCATCCAACCACAGTCTCGAATCTCCTTCCAGTAGAAAAGTGGCTAGGGTCACTTTTTGCTCTTCTGCAGTCCTGATTGCAGTCAAGATCATCTTTATTCGGGCCAACCAGTCTTTCACCTGCGTTGGGGAAATCGACCCACCAAACGTAGGTGGATGAAACTCCATAAAACTTTTTAATGACTTGTTCCTTGCTTGATCCTCCACCACAACTGATGCGCGCTCCTGCCTTGCACCAGTCTGTACTGGCACCCCTGCCAGCCTTGTCTGCCCATTCGGATGTGCTTGTAGCACTGCAAGCACCATCTCCGTCACCACCCGTATGGTCTCCGCCGCAGGAGGCTTAGGCGCTTAAACGGGTGCTGCACTCTCATCAGATCACTGGGGCTCCGACTGCCCAGCACCACTTCTCACCACCTAGCAATGTACAAAACACCATTAAGCAGCCATTTTATAACAGTAATTATAAATAGACTACACACTCATGCCCCTTACGTGCATGAAATACATTTAGAGTGGACATTAGTGAGTTCAATTATGTTCTTCCTCCCAAATAATCTAAACCTGGCTCTGATACCACATTGTAACGCCCCCACTCGTCACGTGGCATATAACGGTGGGTCCGGCCGGGGCCCCACGCCATATGTCACAGACAAGCGGCAGAATTACTTGTGGAAATCAAAATCGACTCGCATCCTAATTCAATACATTCTAGAGCAGCATTTTAAGTTACCATGAACTCAACTCAAAAATTGTCCAGTACTATATAAACTCCACATTTATATATCCAAACCAGGAATATATACAACTCATACACAGTGGCCTTAAGGCCTTACAGGTTTCTCTTTACACAAATACATTTTCGTACATCGGCACGCAGGTCGGCCACACATGAAATCAAACCACGTTTCTTCGCACAGCCTTCGAGGGCCTTTAGCAGCAAGCCTCCATTCCACTCAAGCAAATCAATTCAAGCATCAACACTTACAATTAGCCATCCAATGCAAAGCGGAAAACAAAGTAACGGTCAGCTTTAGCTGACCACTTATAACGACCCTACCCCTTACCCGGGCCAGTGATTCCTTCCCTGTATGCATTGTCATAACGAAATCTTTTCAATCTATCAAATTTAGCAATCACAATCACATCACAAACGCCGGTATCCACCAGACTCTCAGTGCACTCAGGGCACCTTCTTGGTGTATCGGATATACCAGTCGTACATCGCCGATCCAAGGCTGTTCACTTGTTGGTTGGGCAGTTCAATCCTAGTCCACCAATCTTACTAATGGCGACATCCAGTCCATACCACTCAGAGGTACTACCTCACAACATACATAAACAACCAGAGTAGATCGACCCACACCTGTGGTGTGGCAAGCCGGGTTTATCAGGGCTCCCTAGGTAGTACCACCAATCGACCCCTCACCTATTTCTGATCGACCCACACCTGTGGTGCAGCAAGCCGGGTTTAACAAGACTCCCCAGGCATTGTCACCATTCGATCCCTCATCTATCCAGATCAACCAACCCTAGTGGTGTAACAGGCCGGGTTTATTTTGCGCTCCCCAAGCGTGCTATCAATTGATCTCTCAACACAACCAGGAGCTTACACAAAGCCTCCACACATCCATAACGAACATTCATTCATCCATACAACCATTCAAGCAAAACATAAACCTTTCATAACATCAAATCCACGGAGTCTTCTCCGGTTTACCCATGATCATCACAATCCAGACTACCCGTCCAGATGGTCTTCACACAGCATGCCTATGTCATACTTGATGAGTCCATTTTTTATACCTATTTTCGGACTCATCTGGGCTTGTCTTCCTTCGCTTGCACTTCACTTTTAGTTCGTTATCGTATATATTTCATCTTATCTTTATTTCCACAGGAAGTGCACACTTAGTCCTGTGGTTGTGTATTTTTGTATTTTTAATGTTTGTACTCCCTTTTTGTGATCGTCTGGAATGTCTGCACATATCAGTGCTGGGTTTAGGGGTCGTGTGCGTGTTCCAGGGACATTTGGAAGCAGGAATACTACGCACGATCATCGAATATAGTGCGCACGACCACCGATCGTGCGCCGATGATCATGCGCAATGTTCCTTGATTTCCAGAATCTGCCCGGGGTAATCGCACGACCACTGGACACAATGCACACAGCGAATGTTCGTGCGCCACTAATCATGTACATTGATTCCTCTTTTCCTGGAGTTCCGTCTGGGGTAATCGCACGACCATTGGACATAGTGTGCATGACCACCGGTCGTGCGCCATTGCTCATGTGTAGTAACCCAGTTCTTCTTCCTAATCTGCCATGCCAGTACGCACGATCACTGAACATAGTGCGCACGACCACTGGTAGTGCGCCCGTGATCGTGCACATTGCTCAATTCTGCTTTCTATAAATATGCAGGTTCCCCCCTAATTGCGGATCGCTCGACATTTTCTCCGTCGTTTTCGTCTCCGAGGAAGGGTTCCGACGTTCCACTTCATCTTCTATCGTAGGGAGGTGCTCCGGGCAAGCTTTCACCGCCAAATCCAAGCCGGAGCTTCCTCTCGGCCTCCTCCATCATCTTTGAGCTTTAAGAAGAGCCTGACCTAGCTTTCTCCTTCAAGCTAGGAGAAGTTGTGCCATCCTCCACCGGATCGTGACACGAAGAAGAAGGGCCATTGGAAGGTGGTGACAGCCCTTCTCTACCCCATACGCAGTTGAGGACCGAGCTTGGATGCGGATAGACAACCCGACAATTCCAACCGTGAATCCTCAGCAAGACTTCGGATTTGGTCGATTTCGCACACTTTTCTTCTCTTGTTGTTGATGGTTTAGTTGAAATCTTTGTATTTGATGAAGTTATTCTTAGTGTAATATACGTTTATGTGTAATCATGTCTATGTGATTGTATGTTTTCGTTATTTACTTGAGGTGCGCCTATTTGTCCATCCACCATCCATCCGCACTTGCCGCACTAGCAATTGTTAGTGGCATGCGTAGCGAAAAGGTGCTCACAACCCTCATTCCGTCATTCTCATCACCTCATCCGCAAGCCTACTCACCCATCCGCCTAGTGATTCGGTGCATAGCAGCCCGACTAGTCTTCCATCCCGCCTGGCGAAGCATCGCATAGCGGCGTTGCATAGGAGTAATTGTTTGATTTTTTACTTTCTTTTTCCGCATGTATCAAAACCCCCATTAGTTAACTCCGACCTCAGGAATTCAATCTCAAGTCCTCCTCGAAATTAACTCCACCTTACTGTGTTCCTTGAGAGATCGATACTTGGGAAAACTCACCCATTTTATATTACTTATGCGACCAGTTCACTGCCGTGATCTTTAGCATCAGTACTCCACACTTTTGGCTCTAGATGCAAACTCAACCACGGAATCGCTTATGAAATCCACCTCTTGGTGGAGGATTCCACGCACATGCATAAAGAAAGGACTTTGATGTCCAAGAAGGAGATCGTTACCCTTGAAGATCGCTTCGGCGCCATGAAGTAGCCGGATGGAAGTCACCGCCTCGGCTTTGCCTTCACGATTCTGTTCTTGTATCTTCAATCCGCACTCCGCAGCTCCTCCAGCAGCTAGCTTTCCTTTCTCATTTCCTTGCCTTGTCCTTTCCCTTTCTCTTTGTCTCTATTGGAATGAGAAGAAGAAGAAGGAGATGAGAATAATGGGACTTTATCCCATTCTCGGCCTATTATCCATAGGGAAGAAGCCTGTACCATTAGATCCAGAACAGGGAAATGAACGACCAGAAAATTCGGACAAAATCACTTTTCGGGCCTGACACGCCCTGTGACACGCCCATGTCACAGGGCGTGTACCTTAAGCGGCACACGAACCGACTCATTTTGTCATATCCAAAATAGAATACGGCCAGGGTACACGCCCGTGTCGGCCCAGTCACGCCCGTGACCAAGGGCATGTAACCCACTCGACACCTCGTCGAGAGAAAAGTGTCAACCTCTCGACATAGCGGTACACGCCCTGTGACGCACCCGTGTCACAGGTCGTGTACCCCTTGCTTGCCACTCGACGATCCTCGAGCATAGTTCGTCGACCAGAGGGGACACGCCCTTGTCGGATGGTACACGCCCGTGTAGCACGGAGTGTTCCCTCTGTTGACCACTTTCATCGACCAAATAAGACCACCATGATCTGCAATTAGTACATTTCAATTGCTATCCCTAGGGTTTGACTTTAGGGTTTTAACTTCACTCTAGGACCCTACCACAATTTCCCTAGCCTTTTAGGGGGGCATAGGATAACTAAGGACCCATTGTGGTAAACCAAGGAGGCTAGGTTGACCCAAGCCAATTTTTGTCCTAATTTGGTCAAAGTGCCCTTCCTAAGGGTCAAGTGACCCCCAAGGTGCCAAACCCACACCACCAAGATCTCCCTAGACATTATGAGAGGCTAAGGGGTCACAAATCAGCCCCTAGGGTTAGCTAGGTCACCCAATGTGGCCTAGGGTAGAGCTAACACTCTTTGAGTTAAGTTAACCCAAATAGGCTAACTCAAGCTCAAACCCAAATCCATTTGGGCTAGATCGATTTTAATCACTGATGAGTCTGATATTTATATGGTTTTTGGACTCATCTGGGTTTGTTTTCTCACTCGTACACCGCATTTCAGCCCGTAATCAGTTATATTTGCTTTGTTCGGTCATTGAACACATTGTGCACTATTCTGGCCCAAGGGTGTGCAATTATGCATTTTGTTGTTTGGGGTATACACATGGTGCACCCCATGACACTTTCTGTTTGGTTTTGTTTGCATTTTGGTGTTGGGAGCTTGTGCTCCAGCTTGGTTCCATTGCTGTGCAGGTAGTGTGTTTTCCCCAAGGTAGGAATTTTGATTTGTGGAAAATGAACGGTCGTGCATTTTACTTGCACACGGTTTATGCCCGATCGTTCGTTTTGTTGAGCTGGAGAAACGTCGAGTGGTGCTCGATGAATTTCATCGAGCTGAGCTTGACGATCTTCACGTACGGTTAACGTACGGTTTCTTCGAAACCGTGCGCGAAGGAAACACACTATTTTCCTGCTGCTTTCTTGTTTGTACCATTCTGTGGTTAATCGTGCGATTTGTCCACGCACGGGCGGAAGAACCCGTGCACGTGTAAAATGCACGGTTCAACTTGCTTATCTTGTTTTCATACACTATGTGTTTACCCGTGCAATTTCCCTCACGCATGGGCGAAAGCGCCCGTGCGCGAGTAAAACAGACGGTCAACGCATCTTCATCCGCAAGCTTGGCCTGAAAGTTAATAACGCACGGTTAGCGCTCGGTCGTGTGCCAAACCGTGCATGATGTTTTTTTCGACCTGTTTTTATTTAAGCGCAGATTTTCCTCCATCTGAGGGGACCAGATTTTAAACATTCCTGCAACCTTTTTAAGGCAAAGTTCTGCCATTTCCCTTCATTCTCCACCGTGGAGATGGTTCCTGGCAAACTTTCAACGCCAAATTTAAGCCGGAGCTTCCTCTCAGCCTCCTCCTTCATCCTTTACTACAAGAAGAGTTCGATCTAGCTTTCTGTAACACCCCCTATCCGTCGCATAGCATATAGCTGTAAGTACGGCCGGGGCCCGACGCCATATACCACAGACAGACCAGGTGGTTACTCAATGGAATACCATCCAACCAATCCAACATCCTACACAAAGAATTCTAGAGGAAGCAATTAAAATTGTTGTATTAATAAAGAACCCAACACTAGCATGAATGTCCACTAATACGCCAAAAAGGAATGAAGTACAAATACACAAATATTGGCCTTAAGGCCTTACAATTGTTCTCCTCATATTACATGTTTTCCAAACCTCGGCACACAGGCCGACCATACATGAATAAAAGAAAACACACAAAAATTAGGCCTTCGAGGGCCGGCTCAGTAACTTGGGCTTTAGCCCGCTATTTACCGCTCGGCTCCGCAGCACCTGCAAGCGCAATCCATCATAACAGTTGCAAATCAAAGCAACGGTCAGCCAAGCTGACCAAATTATAACGATCTCGTCCCCAATTCGGGGCGGCGATGCTCCTTCCCTGCACTTTATTAGCATAACCAAGCAGTATATAAATACATTGCATCACAAGCGTTGGCACGCACGGCCACACGCCCCATGCTCTCAGGGCACATTCTCGGTGATCACGGTCTAAGCCCGCCGACTCACCACTGTCCCCGGGACAGCAATCTCTCATGAGTATTTGGTCATTCTGGCTAATACCTAAGACCCTCCATCTATGCCAATGGTAAGTGCCAAGTAGCGTTAGCTCTCTTTAACTGAACGACATAGAGCGGGTACGTTTCCGCCGGACCCGTTTCTCACACCGCAACGTTAATTTAAAACATATGTGCGGGTCAAACTTTCCCGAGTCCCAAATCGTATACAAACTGTTAAATTTTCTCAACGTGGTCAGCAAGATAGCCCAAACGCCAAATTAATATCTTCGGAACTACCCAGTTCGCACGTTGAACCAGCGGAAACCAAGGACTAGAGGTACAAAGATAAATCACAACAAACAATGGAAGCACAAGCAGGTCTATTATTCATTCACTTCTTTACAATGCGAGGCATACATAGAGAGACATGATTTCGCTAGTATAACAGCTGAAAAACAGAAGCACCAAAAAACAAGCCGGGCGGACAGAACCCGAGTCCGCCGAGACCGCGAGGTCGCCGAGGTCGCCGAAGCCGCCCGAACTAAGCTGCAATCCGCCGAATACCACGGAGTCCGCCGAAGCCGCGAGGCCGCGCGGACACACCGTTATTCGCCTCCTACTGAACCCGAACTGAGGAACACCCCTACCCGCCTGAAGCCGGCGGACAGGTTATTGAAGTTGGCAAAGTTGAAACAGAACTGACAAGCCGCAGAGCGACCTCCTGCTGAGTCCGCAGAGACCGCACACTTCCAAGCACTTGACCGAAGTAACAGCCAAACTCCTGGCTCCTTGAAGTTATCCGCGCGACCTGCACACAACAAACCGTCAGCCTGAAACAAACCGTGCGGACTGGCAAACACAGACCGCAGCACTTCGCACACCCCAACTTACTGTTCACTCAAGTTTCTGTAGATGTGCCAGGGGGGTCCTATTTATAGGCCGGGTGAGGAGTGTGGTCACCGCCCGAGAGATAGCGACACCGCCCCAGCCCGCGCGAATACAAACCACCGTCCGCTAAGTCCGCGAGGACTTAGCCGGTCACCATGGAAAACCGCCAGGAGCAAGGCAACCATTGACGAACCCTCTCCAGTCCGCCTAAGCTAAGCGGACAAGGCATCAGCCCGCAAAGCTCCAACCGCTTCAGGACAGCAAACCCCCTTCAATGGCTGTCCGCACCAACCCGAGGCAGTCTGCAAGGCAGCTAAAGATAGACCGCTCGGTCACAGCGGACTCGGCGGATACGGCGGACACACTGAACTCGGCACCAAGAGACCAAGCCCAAAACCATTGAGGGCTAATGCGAGCTTGGCGGACGCAAAACCCCAGTCCGCCAAAACACCACAGCACAGACCGCCACAGTCCGCGAGCTCCTCGCACTCCTGCCCTATCACAGCGGTCTAATCCCGGACTCCAACACCAGGCCGCCACAACGATCTCCACAGCAACTCCCTGCTGTGCCACCAGAGCTCGACAAGGCCTCAGCCAAGCTCTAAGCTTAGTCCGCAACAGCCAATACCGCGGACACATCAGTCCGCAAGCTTCCCGCGGACAAGAGCCAACCCGCCTTTCAGCACAAGCTTGCACCCGCGACCACTGAGCAAAGCACCAGTCCGCAAGCCTCTCTATCCGCAGATACCAGGCCGTACCAAACCGCGGACTCCATGCAACAACCCGCTCAGAACACAGTCGGCTTCCACCAGACTTTTCACCAGGCCGCAAACCTCAGTCCGCCCAGTCCGCCCAGTCCGCCAAGGCTGTCCGCCACAGGCCGCGCGGCCTGTCCCGTCACCAACTTCCACTTCACAAATTTCAACACCCCCTTGAAGTGAGAAGTGGTGACCAAGCCCAGCAAGCTGCGCAAGCGTTCAAAGGGCCCCTTCGACAGTGGCTTCGTGAAGATGTCAGCAAGATTATCCTCACTCCGAACATGCCCGACCAGCAGAGACCCCTCCAACACCTTCTCCCTGATGAAGTGGTGATCAATCTCTATATGCTTGGTCCTGGCGTGGCACACTGGATTGTTAACCAGTTTGAGAGCACTCTCATTGTCACCCCAGAGTAAAGTAGGCCCTTGCACTTTTTCATGAACATCCTCTATAAGCCTCCTCAACCAAACGGCTTCCCGAGCAGCCAAGGCCGAAGTCTTATACTCCGCCTCCGTGGTTGAAACCGACACTGAGTCCTGCTTCTTGCTACACCACGAGATGCTAGCTGATCCGCAAGTGAACACATAACCTGAAGTAGACCTTCGATCATCCGAATCACTGCCATAGTCAGCATTCGTGTACCCGAGCAACGCAACCTCCGCGTCCCTTCTATAGAGGAGTCCCATGTCAGAAGATGCCTTGACATACTTCAGAATTCCCTTCGCCGCCACTAGATGAGATTGCCTTAGTTCAGCCATATACCGACTTACTCGGCCAACAGCATAAGCGATATCCGGCCTTGTAATCGTCAGGTAAATCAAGCTCCCAACAAGAGCCCTGAACACCAAGGGATCATGAATAACCCTTCCCTCATCTCGTCGAAGCTTCAGCCCAGATTCCAGTGGAGTAGAGCACTTCTTCCCTTCGCCCATGCCAAACCGCTTCACAATGCGATCAGCATACCCTTTCTGGCTAATGAGAACCCCGCACTCCTTCCTCTCCACTTCCAGACCAAGAAAGTGATGCAACTCTCCCAAGTCTTTCATCTCGAAGCGTATAGCAAGCTCTGCCCTGAGCCTTGCTACTTCCTCCTCCGAGTTCCCTGTGATGATCATGTCATCCACATACAGTAGGACCAAGACTCGTAGCTCTCCCTTCTTCTTGACGAACAAACTTGAATCCGAGTTAGAAGCCAGGTATCCACAGAATTGCAAGTACTCTGCAATCTTCCCATACCACGCTCGAGGAGCTTGCTTCAACCCATAGAGAGCCTTCCTGAGTTTGCAGACATAGTCCAGATGCTTCTCAGAGACAAAACCAAGCGGCTGATCCATGAAGATGTCCTTGTCAATCTCTCCGTAAAGAAAGGCATTCTTCACATCGAGTTGCCACAACCTCCATCCCTTGCTAGCAGCCAAGGCGATCACCACTCTTACAGAAGTCATCTTCGCAACTGGACTGAATGTCTCCTCATAGTCTTCTCCATACTGCTGTGAGAATCCTCAAGCGACCAGGCGAGCCTTGAACCGATCAATGCTCCCATCAGCCTTCTTCTTCAACTTATACACCCACTTGCAAGTAACCGGAGTAACGCCATCAACCTTGGGCACAAGGTCCCAGGTTTCATTCTTCTTCAGAGCATCAATCTCTTCCTTCATGGCATCATCCCACTCCTTCACTCCAGTGGCCTCGTTGAAGTTTGCAGGCTCTCGCTCATCCAGAGGACCTGCAAAGAAGCAGGAGACAAAGCTCACTGCATTCCCATCATAGTACCGAGCCGGTGGCTTAACCACCCTCTTCGATCTCCGAAGACACGACTCCTTGCTCACGGCTTCCGTTACTTCTTCAGGCTCCACTCCTACCTGGGGCAAGCATTGAGCAGTGCTCCCCCTGCTTCCTGAGCCAGAAGGCTCAGCCTCGTAATTCGAAGCAACAGGAGCTGCTGGTGAAACAGCAAGCTCCTCTTCCAAGCCTTCAGCAGCCTCCACCGGTGCTTCATCATCCTTGCTACTTCCGGTTAGCTCCACTGAGCCACCTCCATATGACGTCAGCTCGTCGAAGACAACGTCTCTTGATACCACGAACTTCTTTGTCACAGGGTCCATGCACTTCCATCCCTTCTTCCGCTCATCATAGCCAACAAAGACAAGTTTCCTTGCCTTCGCATCCAGCTTTGTCCGTGAAGCATCCGGGACATGCACGTAGCAAGTTGAACCGAACACCCTAAGGTGTTCAACACTCGGCTTCTCCTTCAGCAACAGCTCAATAGGAGTCTTCATGTTGATAGGGCTGAGTGGCATCCGGTTGATAACATAAGCAGCACAAGACATTCCCTCCGCCCAAAAGGACCTTGGGATATCTTTCGCATGCAGCCAGCATTTGCAGGTTTCCGTCAAATGACGGATCTTCCGCTCCGCTACCCCATTTTGTTGTGGAGTGTGAGCACAAGTAAGCTCCCGTTGGATCCCGTGCTTTCTGCAGAAGTTAGAAAACTCGGAAGAGACAAACTCCCCCCGTTATCAGTTCTAAACTTCTTAACCCGCAAGCCAAGCCGGCCTTCTACCAACTCCTTGAACTCCACGAACAAACGGAAGGCTTCCGACTTCTCCTTTAAGAAGTACACCCAAGTATACCTTGAGTAGTCATCAACCAAGACAAGCATGTATTTGCTTCCACCAAGGCTGGCAGTAACCGTCGGTCCCATCAGGTCGCCATGAATACACTCCAATGGTTTCTTGCTCCTTGTTTGTGATTTATCAAACGGAAGGCGATGTGCCTTACCGTATTGACAGCCCACACAAACATGCCCATCACCAAAGGAGGACAACTTCGGCAACCCCCTCACCAGACTTCTACTCGCCATTGCCTTTAGCTTGTCAATGCCAACATGCCCCATCCTCTCATGCCAGATAGCCGCACTATCATTGGCCCTCATTCTATCAACATAAGCACTGGTGGAAAGAACATACAAGCTCTTCACCCTTCTCCCAACATGAGCAACATCAGCCTTCACCGCTGATACGTTGCGAAGGAACCTCATGTCTGTTGGCCCAAACAGAACGTGATACCCAGCGTCCACCGCATTGGTCACCGAGAAGAGGTTCTTCTTCATGCCCGGTACGTGATACACACTCCTTAACGTAAGTGGCCCCTGATCACTACCCAATGATACGACCCCCTCTTTCTCTACTGCATAAACAGTATTATCAGCAGTGATAATAGCTTCATTACCTGAGTAAGCCTGCATGGAGGTGAACTTCGATTTGTCTCCGGTGAGGTGATGACCACACCCGGAGTCCACGATCCACTCGCCGTTGAAGTCCTCAGCAGACAAGGCCCGGACACAAGTGCCCGTCAAGAAAGCTCCGCCCCATTCTGCTTCTTCACTTCTCGAACAAGCTTCCTCCTTTCCCGCAGCATGCCCAGGCTGCAGTTTGACCTTGCAGTCCCGCTTGAATTGCCCAAGCTGATGACACCGGTAGCACTTCAGATTCTTCTTCCAGTCCATAGGAGCATTGCTCCTCTCTGGCGGATATGAAGTTGAAGTCTCCTTCTCAACAGCGGCCTGCACCTTCTTCTTCTTCTTCCCTTCCCATCCTTTCTTCTTTCCTGAGAAGAGAGCTTCGCTGCCTTCCTGATTCAGGTTCCTGAGTAAAACAACTACGGGGACTCCTCAAGCATAGTCTACTCTCGCTCCCAAGAGAGCTCCTATCGACCGCAATTGTCCCAACGGACCTTGACCATCCCGATCTCTTTATTGCGTAGCCACTTGACTTACGAGTCTTCAATACATATGGGCTTGACCTTCGTCGTCAACCCACTATCAACCAGCACTTGATCGACCGCGATCACTTGCGTAGGATCTTGAACCGCCTTCCATAGCACCTATATATAGAATACATCATGTAGACAACTAAGCTCCACTGACAGCTGCTTCACCAATCCGCTCCAGAACCTCAAACGGTCCAAGGTACCTAGGGCTTAGCTTCTTCAAGCGCCGCACCCGTGAGACACCCTTGAACGACTTGATCTTCAAGTACACCCAATCGCCAACAGCGAACTCCATGTTCCTGTGCTTGGCATTATAGTATTTAGACTGGCGGTCCTGAGCGATTAGCAACCTCTCCCGAATGGTTCTCACCAAAGAAGTAGCATTCTCCACCTCTAATCGCTTATACAACTTTGATTCACCCGTTTTCCAAACAGGACAACGTCGTGCGACATTTCCTACCATAAAGGGCCTCGAAGAGCTCCATTTGAATGCTCGCCTGGTAGCTATTGCTGTAAGCGAATTCCACCAAGTATAGGTGATCTTCCCATTACTTTCCAAAGTCCAGGACACATATGGGAAGCATGTCTTCCATTGTCCTATTGACCCTCTCGGTCTGCCCAAACGTTTGCGGATGAAAGGCTGTGCTAAAACTCAGCTTTGTTCCCACATCTACTGCACCAGCCTCCAATCATTGGACGTGAACCGCCCATCTCGGTCACTCACGATGCTGCGGGGAACACCATGAAGCCGTACAATATTATCCACTTATAGCTTTGCCAATTTCTCAACCGGATCATCCTTCCTATACGGAATGAAATGCGACACCTTCGTTAGACGATCTACGACCACCCAAATGGCATCGTTCCCCTTTTGCGACCTTGGTAACCCGTGCACAAAGTCCATAGTAATGTCGTCGAACTTCAACTCCAGATTAGGCAAGGATTTCAAGAATCCTCCCAGCTTTTGGCATTCCGCCTTCACCAAGGCACAAGTTTGACACTTCGCCACGTAGAGTGCCACACCCTTTTTCAGTCCTGGCCACCAGAACAATTTCTTAACATCGCAGTACATCTTCGTGCTCCCCGGTTGAATTGAGTACTTGGTATGATGCGCCTCGTACAACAATTCCACCCGCATATTTCCCACGCTTGGGACGCATAGACGACCGTCTTTCTAAAGTAATCTGTCCTCCACAACAAATTGGGAATTTGACCCATCCAGAGCCTCTATCATGGGTTGCTTTATGTGGACATCCATATTCAACGCCTGCCGAATCCAATCAGCCAGGTCATATTGGACTTCAGTCCATTTCAATACTGCTTCAGCGCTTGATTTCTTATCAACGCAAAAGATCTCCAACGCCTCTAACTCCCGAACCAACCTCTCGTCATGGACCGACAACCAATTGGCTTGAGATGGGGCCCGACGACTCAACGTGTCCGCAACCGCATTACCTTTACCAGGCACGTAGTGTATCTTGAATGTATAGTCCCTAAGGAACTTCATCCATCTACACTGTCGCATGTTCAGATCTTTCTGATCAATCAAATACTTCATGCTCTTGTGATCGTTGTAGATATCAATCTTCACACCGTACAAATAATGTCTCCACAGCTTCAAGGCAAAAATCACGGCCGCTAACTCCAAGTTATGGACCGGATAGTTCCTCTTGTGCACTTTCAGTTGTCTCGAGTCATACACTATAACGCTTCCATGTTGCAGTAGCACGCAACCCAAACCACTGCCTGAAGCATCGCTATAAATCTCATAACCTTCGGTCCCACTCGGCGAACTCAACACAGGCGCTGTGGTCAACCGACATTTTGACTCCTCAAAAGCTCGCACGCACTCCGGCGTCCAAACGAACTTCTGCTCCTTCCTCGTCAAAGTAGTGAGAGGTAATGCTATCCACAAGAAGTTCTCTACGAAGCGCCTATAATAGCCGGCAAGCCCCATAAAGCTCTGGACTTCCGCTACGGTAGAAAGCTCAGGCCACTCTCATATCGCAACAATCTTCGCCGGATCCACTACAACACCTTCCCCACACACTATATGACCGAGGAACGCCACTGAGGATAACCAAAACTCGCACTTCGAGAACTTGGCGTACAATTGATCCCTCCTTAGCGTCTCCAAAACCAAATTAAGATGCCAGAAGTGATCTTCCTCACTCTACGAGTACACCAAAATATCATCGATGAAGACGATTACAAAATGGTCCAAGTACTCCCTGAACGTCCGGTTCATCAAATCCATGAACACTAACGACGCATTCGTTAGCCAAAACGGCATGACCGTAAACTCGTAATGCTTGTATCTTGTACTGCACGCTGTCTTAGGGGTTTCACTCTCCCTTATCCTCAGTTGATAGTAACCAGACTTGAGATCCAACTTAGATAACACCGTCGACCCGACCAACTGATCAAAAAGATCATCGATCCTTGGGATTGGGTACTTGTTCTTTTCCATTAGCTTGTTTAACTCCCGATATTCAATACAAAGTCTCAAGCTCCCGTCCTTTTTCTATACAAAGAGGACCGGTGCGCTCCAAGGCAACGAACTTGGACGCACAAACCCTTGCTCTAACAACTCTTGAAGTTGTACCTTCAGCTCCACCATTTCCTTAGGCGCTAGCCGATACAGAGATCATGACACAGGCATTGCACCTGGCACTAGCTCAATCGTGAAATCTATCTCCCATTGAGGCGGGGCTCTAGGAAAATCGCTGGGGAACACATCAGGGTACTCAGCTACCACTGAAATACTATCCAACATAGGCTTCGGCTTTGCAACCTCCAATAGTGTAAAGAACATCTCTGCACCAGCACGAACCGCCTTCACCACCTGAAGAGCAGACTTCAACATCTTTCTCGACCCCTTTCAAGCCCATAAAAGTCGTCTCATGACCTGTTCCCAACTTGACTTCCTTGCGATTTCGATCAATGTATGCTTGCTGCTCCGAGAGCTAGTCCGTACAAAAGATCACGTCGAGCTCCCCTAGCTGTAGTAATGACACTTGTAAGTTAAAGTCTTGACTCCATGACCACACCTAAGCGCAACAGATTCTACCCGCGCGCCTTGAGCACCATTGGACCATAACGCATCCAATTTGTCTCTTACCATCGAAGGAGGTACTCCGACGCATAATATAATTCCTAAATAAATGAATGTGAAGATTTGTTTACACGAACGGTGCTCTCGCCGGATAAACGAAAATCAGAACAAAGCTTAGCACAAGTAGTTCTAAGCTAACATGCACAAGGGCGACAAGTATTTAAGGTTAAACTGCTGTAACTTTAAACCATACCTGTCCTCACGGCGGCGTGATTTCTCTCGGACTTTAGGCACCCACGGGCATAATGCCCCGACTCCCCACAGTTGTAACATGCGCCCGGGGTTTGTCCTGTAGATGCCCCCGAAGCACCGAGAGGAGGGGCTAGACCCAAAGTCCTACCCTTCTTATACCACCTACGATATCCAGACTTTGAGGTGTTCGGCATTTTGAACGCCGTTTCTTTTGCACTAAAGTCCTCAACTGCTCCTGACATAGCTTTCTTAGTTTTCTGAGCACCATTCCAACACTCTCGGGCAAAGTGCCCTTTCTTTCCACAAGTATGACAAGTTTAAGTAGCTTTGCTAGTCGATGTTGTAGCCCCCTTCTCCAGCATTCTGCCGGATGCAGCTCTTATGGGGCTTGCATAGTTCGATACCATGGTCGCTGGCATCGGGTGAGTCTTCCTCAAGTCTGCTTCCAAAGATCTAGCTAACTCCACCAAGGCTCAGAATCCCAATAATTTTGGTCCTAGCAGTAGGATTCGCAGATCGCCACGCAGACTATTATAAAATATATCGACAATAGCCTGCTCGTTCTCCAACTCAAAGCATGGGTAGCGGCTTATTATAAGAAATGCTTGCAAATATTCGTCAATTGAGTGCGCTCCCTGTACTGACCGCATATTCAGCTGCTGCCCCGATGGTCTAACAAAAGTCAATGCTCCATCATGCCACCCGACGTTGAAGCCACAACAGGGGCACAGGGTTGTACATTTCTTCCATGCTGTGCACTCGTCATAGTGAACACCGCTTCAACATTCCTTCTTACGGTTCAGACGAAGGAGGGGTCTCAAACACCTCGCCGGGTGAACTATACTCCTCAGAAACCGGACATTCTGGCGGCCCAGCACCGCTTCTAGTAACCTATAGTTGTACAAAACACCGTTAAGCGACAAAACAAAATTGCAAAATGCAATTATAGGAACACGCAGGTTCCTCAAACACGTTTATTTTTCATTCCTAAGTGGACATTCATGGGTTCTTTTGCTGTTATAACGATGACGCACACACATGTGCTCACCACCCCTTAAAAGAATTCGCCCACGAATTAATTTTAAGCCTGACCGAAACCAGTACTCTGATACCAAATTATAACACCCCCTATCCGTCGCATAGCATATAACAATAGGTCCAGCCGGGGCCCGACGCCATATACCACAAACAGACCGGGTGGTTACTCAATCGAATACCATCCAACCAATCCAACGTCCTACACAGAGCATTCTAGTGGAAGCAATTAAAATTGTTGCATTAATAAAGAACCCAATACTAGCATGAATGTCCACTAATACGCCAAAAAGGAATGAAGTACAAATACACAAGTATTGTCCTTAAGGCCTTACAGTTGTTCTCCTCATATTACATGTTTTCCAAACCTCGGCACGCTGGCCGGCCATACATGATTAAAAGAAAACACACAAAAATTAGGCCTTCAAGGGCCGGCTCAGCAACTTGGGCTTTAGCCGGCTTTTTACCGCTCGGCTCCGCAGCACCTGCAAGCACAATCCACCGCAACGGTGGCAAACCAAAGCAACGGTGAGCCATGCTGACCAAATTATAACGATCCCGCCCCCAACTCGGGGCGGCGATGCTCCTTCCCTGCACTTTATTAGCATAGCCAAGTAGTATATAAATATATTGCATCACAGGCGTTGGCACGCACGGCCACACGCCCCGTGCTCTCAGGGCACATTCTTGGTGATCACGGTCTAAGCCCGCCGACTCACCACCGCCCCAGGGACGACAATCTCTCGTGAGCATTTGGTGTTTCTGGACACTTCCTAAGACCCTACATCTATGCCAACGGTAAGTGACAAGTATCTTTAGGTCTCTTTAACCGAACGACATAGAGCGGGTACGGTTCCGCCTGACATGTTGCTCAAACCGCAACGTTAATTTAAAACATATACGCGGGTCAAACTTTCCCCAGTCCCAAATCGTATACAAACATCACATAACCCATTTATGTTCAAGTTGGCTCCCAGGCCCACATGATGGAAGAACCACGTATCTGCCTAGTTTTTCGGGTGCACCTTGGAGTTAATCCCCAAGGCTCCCTGTTGCAATCTACCTCGTAGAAAACCCGAAAAACAAACATTCGCACGGAGTCTTCTCCGGACACTTATGCAATGCAACTTCATCGATCCAGACCAACTTATCCAGGTAGGCTTCACACATCATGCCAATATCCGTTCTCGATTACGGACTCTACATGTACATAACGGGGACTATTCATGTCTACCCGAAGGAACGCCTCAAACTCACCGCAAACTCGCAAGAGCGGGCTTCCCTATGCAAAAGAAGTAGAGTTTCACATGCTCAAGAAGAGAATCGTTACCCTAGAGTTCTTCCTTGGCGCCATGGGAATGTAAGCGGATGAAAAGCACAGTACTCTCCTTGCCTCCGTAGATCCGAAGTCGGTTCGTGATTTGGAACTCCGAAGCTCCGCCGGTGACCGGATCTAGGCTTCTTCTTCCTCCTTTGCTTTCCCCTCCCTCTTGACTTAGAAAGAGAACCACTCAAGTGAAATGATGGTTTCAATGGCCCAATCTCGGGTATAACCCAGTAGGAACAACCCCCAATCTTTGAATCCCAAAATAAAGAAACGAATGGCTACGATTCGTAGCTGAAAAGTAAAACCTGGGTCGAACACGGCCTGCGACACGCTCGTGTCCAGGGTCGTGTCCCTCATTCGCTGTCAAAATCGATGCGTCTCGAAAAACACACTGGCATCCGACACGCCCGTGTTCGACCTGACATGCCCGTGTTCCAACTGACACGGCCGTGTGTTTGGAAAAGTGCGCCCATCGACACAGCCCCAAAAACAACCCGAGACTCACACGGGTCTTGGACACGCCCGTGTCCTATTTGACACGCCCGTGTCAAACCCGAACACGCCTGTGCTCTGGGCCGTGTTCACTGTCTTGACACTTCATCTAGCGAAGTTCTTCGACCACACGACACGGCCTTGGACACGCCCGTGTCCTAGGCCGTGTTCCCTGTCTCAACACATCGTCGAGCGAAAATGTCGACTCCTCGGGTCGATCGTCGACACGAGCCTGACATGCCCTGGGACACGCCCGTGTCCCAGGCCGTGTGCCCCCTGCCAAATTCCAAATCTGCCCAAAAATGCCTCCGGTCGCTCTTTTGAGTTTCGGGGCGTTACACTTTCTCCATCAAGCTCAGAGAAGTTTGTGTCATGCTCCACCGGATCGTGACACGAAGAAGACGGGTCCATTGGGAGTGAGTGACAACCTCATCTACCATGGACGGTGTTGAGGATCGAGCTAGGATGTGGATTGACAATACGGCGAATCCTTCCGTGAATCCTCAGCAAGACTTCGGATTCGGTCGATCTCGCACTCTCTTCTTGATGTAGGCCACTACCGCGGACACTAGACAGGTTAAGGGAAAGAAACGAATGCCACGCTCAACCCACAATCTCTCACGCACTAGATTCAATCGCAGCGCACTTGCAAGCGTGTTATCACAGTTCACCAACGTAAGGTAGCCACTCTGCGGGAAGGTCGAGCGAACGGTGAGAGCCCGACGTTCTCCCAAGCTAAAAGGACCAATATTGGGTCCGACCGAGCGAAGGTTGTACCAAAAGAGATCTACACAAAGTGCGATCGAAAAATGGTAGATCTCTCCCAACAAAAAATACGGGGTTCGCCAAACCCTTTTCGGAAATAACGCGGTTAAGATCGATGCAAAATCCAAAGGAAAACCCACGAAGAATCTAACGATTCAAATCCAATGCAAAAATTATTCCGTCCACTAGAACATCTAAAGGGAAGCACACGAGAGTGGAGAGGATCGTTACCCAAGTCGGAATAGATGATTCCGACTACCTTTGAAGGGCCGCTCTTCCGCGGATCCACCGAAGTCGCGCCGGATGGAGAGATAGATCGTCCGCCTTGGCCACATCACGCCAAAGTTCAGATTTTCTCCGTAGAAGGAAGCCTTTCCGGTCAAGCTTCACGTGGAGGGGGCTGCCGGTTCTCTTCAAAGGGGCTGCTCGGTGGAGAAGGTAGGGGGGCTGGCCGGCGATGGAAGGAGGAGGCCGGGTTGATGTGGGTGTGTGGTGGTGGTGGCTTGGATGAGGGAGATGGGGGTGCTGGCCGAAGTTTCTAGAGGGAGAGTGGAAGTGGAAGGTGGCAGCTTGTGGAAGAAGGGAAGAAAAAGTGTGTTGGCCGAAATTTTTAGAGAGAGAGAGAGGGGGAGTGGGGGTGGCGGCTAGGAGTTGTAGAGAGAGAGGGAGAGAGACTTAGATAGGAAAGATTTAGTGTTTTCTCTTATCATTCAACTTAAGTTAAAACAAAGCATACATGCCTATATATAGGCTTACCAACAAGTCTTGGCTATATGTAGCCCAAAAAAAATTAATAAAAATAACACACAATATGGCTACATGCAGCCCACAATAAAATATCCCAAATAGCATACTAATTATAAGATAAAGTTAACTATATATTTGTCTTGCGCCGAGGGCGGAAATTGTAGCGCCGCTCCATACGAACACCACGGCGACGCGAGTCCTTTGTTGGAGACGAAGGAGGGTCTTCCGTTAGCGTGCCGTCATCAACAACTTGGGGTCCGCCGTCCCCTTGGGGACCGTCGTCGCCACCAATCCTCCCCCGCTTGAAAGGACTCATCACTGATGAGTTGTCTTGAAGATACCGTCGGAGAAGAACACCATCCAAGAGAGCCACTTCCGCTTCCGGGAGCCAAGAGTCATCAGAGGCTGGGCGATCACGCCAGCGGATCAAGTAGCGGCGCACATCGCCATCAGCAGTGGGAAACACGTCATCCTGGAGAATCCTATCTGGCAAAAAGGCGGTCCTGGCAAACCTGGGAAAAGCATTAGGAAGCAAAGGGGGAAAATCTATATCATCAACATGTAGCGTACCTCCGTTGGAGACCGACGGAGAGAGCGAGCCCTTACCCCCCTCAACCCCATACCCATGAGAATCTGTAGTGGAACTAAACGGACAGGAAGATAGTTCTAGTGGCGGAGCAATATATGGCGTTAAATCCGAAACATTAAAAACAGGGGAAATACCCCAATCAGTTGGCAGTTCCAAAAGAAAAGCATTGTCTCCTAACCGTTTTAAAATCCGAAAAGGTCCAGCTCGCCGATCCGCTAACTTTTTTAAGGTGCCCGTAGGCAACTGTTCAGGGATGAGACGTACCATGACTAAATCACCCACTTTCAAGGGAGACACTCTCTTATGTGCGTTGGCATGAACTTGATAAGACGCGTATTGAGTGGTAAGCGTTTCATTTATGCGTTTGTAAAGATCATAGATGTGAGAGGCAAAATCCTGTGCAAATTGACTTGACTTAAACGATGGCGGTAATGGAAGCAAGTCAAGGGGCACGAGAGCTTTATAACCGCGCACGATCTCATTCGGGGACAAACCCGTGGACCTATTTTTGGAATTATTATATGCCAACTGAGCATGAGGGAGGATAAGGTCCCATGTACCCTTGTGGTCTCCCACAAGGCATCGAAGCAAACTACCTAAACTTATGTTCACAACTTTTGTTTGCCCATCCGTCTGCGGATGGTACGCGGAAGAGAATAGAAGTTTGGTGCCCATAATCCTCCACAGGGTCTTCCAAAAATAACTAGTAAATTTCACATCCCTATCAGTAACTATAGACTTCGGAACTCCTCGATGGCCTACCACCTCTTTAAAATATAATTGTGCGATGTGTGACGGGTCACATGACAACTCGAAAACCTTGGTAAAATCCTGACTCAACACTCCACAGGGTGGTCTTCCTGACTCAACACTCCACCAATTCCCACTCCAGACGCATCACATGACAACTCGAAAACCTTGGTAAAATTCGGTAGTCGCAAAAGGGGGGCTTCCGACATGCGCGATTTAATTAATTGGAACGCCGCAGCGGCTGAGTTCGTCCATGTAAATGCACCTTTTTTCATGCACTCGGTAATAGGGGCCATAATGCTACTAAAATCCTTAATAAATCGCCGATAAAATGTAGCGAGCCCGTGAAAACTCCTAACATCCCGAATGTTGGCGGGCTCGGGCCAATCTCTAATGGCTTGCACTTTCCTGGGGTCTACGTGGATCCCCTCCGAACTCACAATATAACCGAGGAACTCAACCAATGTCACATGGAAGGTACACTTCTTAATGTCCACGAATAATTTTTCCGATCTCAGCGTGGTGAGGATGGTTCTTAAATGTGACTCATGATCAATCGTGGAGGTGCTAAATACCAAGATATCGTCAAAATATACCACGATGAATTTTCTCATATAGGGTTGGAAGACGTGGGTCATCATCCTCGAAAACGTGCTCGGCGCATTGGAAAGTCCAAACGGCATAACTAACCACTCGTAGAGCCCTTCCTTAGACTTAAAGGCGGTTTTCCACTCGTCACCTTCCCTAATTCGGATCTGATGGTAGCCACTCCTAAGATCCAATTTCGAAAAAATCGTGGCACCGGCTAACATGTCCAATAAATCATCCAAGCGAGGGATGGGAAAGCGATATTTAATAGAGATTTTATTAATAGCTCTACTATCCACACACATCCTCCAAGAGCCGTCCTTCTTGGGGGCAAGTAAGGCGGGCACGTCACACGAGCTCTTGCTGTGGCGGATAAAACCCTTTTGCAATAAATCCGAGATCTGGGTTTGCAACTCTAAGTGCGCGGAGGGGTTTAGCCGATAATGCGGGAGGTTGGGCAATGAAGAGCCCGGATTGAAATCAATGGCATGTTGGATTTCCCGCAACGGGGGTAATTCAGCCGGTAGCTCTTCCGGGTACACATCCACAAACTCTTCTAGGAGTTTTTTCAATGCCGACGGCAAGTTCTCAAAAGGGGCTGCGTCTTCCTTAACTTGTAGGCACACTAAGGCATAGTGGACCCCATCTACAAGGGTAGTATGCTTCAATTCTTTCCTCCCTATCAGGCTCAACGTCTTCTTCTCGACCGGGACGACCGTATCCTTCGAGGGGGCCGAAGGATCTTTCGGCGGGGCGGGTTTTAAGAGGATGGTTCGGCCATTAAATTTAAACTCGTAAGTGTTGGCCCGACCAAAGTGGTTGACGTCATGATCGTACAACCAAGGGCGGCCCAACAAGACGTGGCACGCATCCATAGGGATGATGTCACACCAAATCTGCTCAGAATAAGCTTTGATGGTAAGGGGTACCAAGCATCGCTTCGTCACAGGGAGGGATGACTTGTCTACCCATGACACTTTATAAGGGTGAGGGTGTGGCTCGGCAATAAGAGACATTCGTCTCACCGCGGCTTCAGAAATTACGTTCATGCAACTACCGCTATCGATGATCAACCTACACCATTTTTCACCACTCTTAAAATTCAACGTGAAAATGTTCGTCCTATTACAATCGTCTAACGCTCGAGGGGTAGCCAAGATACACCTCATAACCATCATACGGGGGTCATCCTCCATATCACTAGGCACTCCGTCCGACTCGCTCTCTTCGCCCGCCTCGTAAGTTATGTCGTCAGCCCCACCGGTGGAATCTAACAGGGCTAATGGTCTGGGTGTAGTAGGACAATCACTATCATAGTGTCCTTGGACCCCGCAAGCGTAACAGGTGACATTCGTTCTGTTGACCCGACCCACCGGGACTATCTCACCAGAGGGGTTTCTATCATTCCTAGCCGTTACGACTATGGAGGTCGAGTCGGGGGACTGATACTTTCCTTTAGCCTTATAGGTGGCGGTGGGAGGCGGCCCTAAAATGGACTTCCCCTTTTGGAACGAGTGAGACTTGCCCTTAAGCGCGTTGTGCTGCTCAATATCTAAGGCAGCGTTGAAAGTGGTGTGCAAATCGGTGTGACCATGACGCAGAAGCTTTCCTTGGATGTCGGGGTTTAGTCCCTTACGGAACCTGGAGAGGGTGACCTCGGGCATCTCTCTCATGTCACACCTAACCATCATGTCCTTCAGCAAACTCATATACTCAGACACCGACCTAGTCCCTTGCTTAAGGGTGGCTAAATCATCGAACATTTGTGTCTGATGGTAAGTAGGGACGTACTGTTCTGTTAGCCTAGCCTTCATTGCATCCCAGCCTATGGGCAACGCTCCATTCTCGACCCTCATACGCCGCTCCTCATTCAGCCAAAATATCTTAGCGCGCCCTAGCAACTTCATTCTCGCTACTCGCACCTTATCCGCGTCGTTCAGGGTATACCACTCGAAATAACATTCGATCTCCATGATCCAGTCCTGGAAGACTTGGGGATCTCCTAAACCATCGTAGGATGGTGGCTTGACTCGGACAGCCCGAGTAAGGTCAAACTCGTACGGTGCTCGTGGGGCGTTCTCATTAGGAGGGTGGGGGTAAGGGTTGTGATGCTCTCCCACCCGTGGGTGAGCGGGTTGATTACGTGGTGCCCCGTGTGGTAACCCCAATCCGTGAAGTGCTTCCCTAATGGCCGTCAACTGATCCGTGAAATCCTGACGGAGCTCCTCAATCTCTGTGAGGGGACGACCCTCACCACGGTCATCATCCATATTAGACGACGAAGGAGGATATTCCGTACCGAGCCTAGTACGCATGCAAATGGAAGACAACAGGTTCAGACAGACCAAAGAAGGAATTAATCCCGCTTAATGCCTATAGGAAAGTAAATTTTTTTTTGATTTTCTTGTAGAAAATAAAAAGAGGATTATTAAAAATTTTATTTTGATTTTTTTGGCTGAAAATTAAGAAAACTACGCCGCTATTGGCAGACCAAAGATAATTTTTTTTTGAGATTTTTTTGTGACAACTAATGCGCAAACACAAGTGCAGGTTAACGTGCTAAAAGAGGGGAGGGTGCCAATTAAAAAATTGACAAGAACCTCGCTTTGATACCAAAATTTGATGTAGGCCACTACCGCGGACACTAGACAGGTTAAGGGAAAGAAACGAACGCCACGCTCAACCCACAATCGCTTACGCACTAGATTCAATCGCAGCGCACTCGCAAGCGTGTTATCACAGTTCACCAACGTACGGTAGCCACTCCGCGGGAAGGTCGAGCGAACGGCGATAGGCCGACGTTCTCCCAAGCTAAAAGGACCAATATTGGGTCCGACCGAGCGAAGGTTGTACCAAAAGAGATCTACCCAAAGTGCGATCGAAAAATGGTAGATCTCTCCCAACAAAAAATACGGGGTTCGCCAAACCCTTTTCGGAAATAACGCGGTTAAGATCGATGCAAAATCCAAAGGAAAACCCACGAAGAATCTAACGATTCAAATCCAACGCAAAAATTATTCCGTCCACTAGAACATCTAAAGGGAAGCACACGAGAGTGGAGAGGATCGTTACCCAAGTCGGAATAGATGATTCCGACTACCTTTGAAGGGCCGCTCTTCCGCGGATCCACCGGAGTCGCACCGGATGGAGAGATAGATCATCCGCCTTGGCCGCATCACGCCAAAGTTCAAATTTTCGCCGTAGAAGGAAGCCTTTCCGGTCAAGCTTCACGTGGAGGGGGCTGCCGGTTCTCTTCAAAGGGGCTGCTCGGTGGAGAAGGTAGGGGGCTGGCCGGCTATGGAAGGAGGAGACCAGGTTGATGTGGGTGTGTGGTGGTGGTGGCTTGGATGAGGGAGATGGGGGTGCTGGCCGAAGTTTCTAGAGGGAGAGTGGAAGAGAAAGGTGGCGGATTGTGGAAGAAGGGAAGCAAAAGAGTGCTGGCCGAAATTTTTAGAGAGAGAGAGAGGGGGAGTGGGGGTGGCGGCTAGGAGTTGTAGAGAGAGAGGGAGAGAGACTTAGATAGGAAAGATTTAGGGTTTTCTCTTATCATTCAACTTAAGTTAAAACAAAGCATACATGCCTATATATAGGCTTACCAACAAGTCTTGTCTATATGTAGCCCAAAATAAAATAATAAAAATAACACACAATATGGCTACATGCAGCCCACAATAAAATATCCCAAATAGCATACTAATAATAAGATAAAGTTAACTATATATTTGTCTTGCGCCGAGGGCGGAAATTGTAGCGCCGCTCCATACGAACACCACGGCGACGCGAGTCCTTTGTTGGAGACGAAGGAGGGTCTTCCGTTAGCGTGCCGTCAACAACTTGGGGGCCGCCGTCCACTTGGGGGCCATCGTCGCCACCACTTCTTCTCTTGTTTATTGTTAGTGTAGTTGATCTCTTTGTACGTGATGAAGTATGTTTAATTTGATATGCATTTGTATACAATCATATCTATGTGATTTTGTATTTACGTTATTTGCTTGAGTTGCGCCACTATCATCCTCCAACACACACTGCCGCACTAGCAATTGCTAGTGGCGTGCGTAGCGAAGAGGTGCTCTCGAACCTCCTTCCGCCATTCTAAACACCTCATCCATAAGCCTAATTGTCCATCTGCCTAGCGATTTGGTGCATAGCGGTCCATGTAGTCTTCCATACCTCCTGGCGAAGCATCGCATAACAGCGTTGCATAGGAGTAGTTTATTAGTGTTTTACTTTCTTTTTCCTGAACAATCAAAACCCCCTTCATTAACTCCGACCTAAGGACTTCAATCTCAAGTACTCCTCAAAATTAACTCCACCTTATTGTGTCCCTTGAGAGATCGATACTTTGGAAAGCCTACTAATTTTATATTACTTGTGCGACCGGTACACTTGTCGTTCAACGCATCATGTTTTTTGGGTCGTTGCCGGTTAACATAGTCGTGTGAGTTTTGGAGAGGGAGATAGGAGATAGAAGCACTTTTCCATTTATACATTGCATGTTTCTTCTTTGCTTTACTTTTTGGAATTTGTTTCTTATTTTTCTTTGTATCCCTTTTCTAATTTTTGGTAGAAAGAGGGTCCGTGCTATTTTTATTCTAGTGTGTAGTACCCTTTCAGTAAAAATTTTTGTTCGCGATGTATTTCGTAACCGAATGCCATCTCTATGACACTTTGAGCCGATACATATATGCCATGGCTGTTTTAAATGTCGAGCATTGTATTCGATGTTTGCTATGTCAAGGTATAGGACATATGGTGAAGGATTACCATCGCTTGTGCGAGCCTTCTCCCTCTGAGTGTCTGCGCGCAGCAACCTCCCGTTCGCAGAAGACTGTTGTGGATAGGCCTACCAGTGTGTTGCCTGGCCCATACACTGACATCGCTCATCTGGCTCGTTCTTTACCCGTCGGGATTACCGAAGAATCTCTCGCTGCATACAGATCCTTCATGAGTCCCTCGCTCCCTTTTTATGAGCTTCCCTTGAGTGATGACGATCACTATGGTGTTATCCAGCAAAAAGAGGATCAGGAACTCATGGGTGCTCCTGTATGGGATGAAAAGATTATTCCTATCGACTGGGTGGCATCTGCGATCTATTTTACGATGGGGCATGCTCATTCAGTGCTTGATTTTGAGAGCAGTTTCACCCCTCTGCAATTTTTGCCTGAGTTTGCTACTCCTTTTTTTTATGAGTCGGCTGATGATGTCATATTCATGGGTGATTCGGTGCCCGAGGTTGTGCCGAGGTGGGATGAGGATTCTTCTATATCCGACGGAGAATGCAGATCTTTGGAACACTTTTACGCACCCCGGTGGGATGTGGAATATCCTGTTTCTGATGCGGAGGTTTGCACCTCCTTATTGGACGAGGTCATCCCCCTTACCACCGTGGACCTCAGGTTGTCGAATTCCCCACGATATGATTCGTATGACACCGATGTTGATTTATATTTGGATCCTACTTGGAGTGAGATAGGGACCATACCACCTATTTCTGATTATTTTAGTTTTTCATTTCCTTTATTTCTTGATCCCCTTTCTATATCTGAGCCTGTGCGGGTTGAGTCTTCGCAGGTGCTTCTGGAGGATTTGTAGCTTTCAGCTCGATTCATGGATGATAACATCTTATTTCGCGAGGAGGTTGATTCTGACTCTGTTGGGGAAGCTCCATTTATTACTCTCTCCTCCTGCTGTCTCCCCGTAGACTATACATTGTTGGGCAAGGACTTATTTTTTAGTGAGATGAGCGAGGACTAGTGCTCCTCCTCTACTTACTTCCTATTTCCTCTACCTGTGTTGGGCAGGTATTATTATTTAGGTAGAGGGGTAACTGCATTATCACCGTATCGGTACCCGTTACCGAAACAGATAATGGAACAATTACCTGTGCACTTTTCTTTTCATAGGCCAATTAGCTAGAAACTTTTCTTTAGCCGAATAAGTCGTGCTGGGCGGACAATAACCCTAGTAGTTTTCTTTCATTTCCTGAATTTGTATTTTTCATGTCTATTTTAGTTTTAGTATTTCTTTCTATTTTTTCTATTTTTCTTTTATTTTTGCGTAGCTCACCCATACAGGTATTCATGGCAAATCGTATTGGCAGGGTTGTGATTCTTCGTATTGCAGACCTGCTTCTGTTTTTTTTCACGCATCTTCTGGTATGCTCACTAGCTGAGCATTGGGTAACCTCTTCCCTTGTCTCTATCTAATTTTAATTTCAATATCATATGCAATGTGGCTTAGTTTAAGTCTGGGAGAGAGCCAGTATTTGTTACCTTTTGCACGCGCAGATTTAATTTGCATACTAGAAGCTTTTAATGTTTATATTTTGATTAGTTCATCGTATCATACACCACTACACCCACATGAGCCCGTGCTTAGCTATTACCGTGGTGCGAGTTAAACTCGTTTCTTTTGTATGATTTGGGAAAATTATTATGCTGGCATAAGATTGTGAGACAAAGTAAAATATTGACCCTGCTGCTCCTAGTCAAGTGCTCTCGTCTCGTGTTGAAATTGGAGTAGATTTAATTTTTTTTGTATGCTTATAGTTTTATATTTTCAAATTGCGTAAATACTATTTATTTTACTCAAAAATTGGTGAATCTGGTGTGAATCCGACGGTAGTTTAGGGATGTGTGTAGACGGTCATTAGATTCATATTGCTCGAGTTGGGAGGATGGATAGTCTTTCTCATTGGCTAAGAACTTGACCCAAGCTATTCTTGAAGCATGGGTATAGGTTAGTTAAATCACATGAGCGTTATGTAGGCCATCATTTGGCCCGATTGAGCTTTGTACCGTTCCTAACATCTTATCCTCGCTAGCCCCGTTGTGCCTACCCTTCCTTTTGATTCAGCTCCACCATTATTTCACCAAAGCCTCACAGCCGATTCTAGTCGCACACCCAAGTCTAGCTTTAGTGTTTTACATTTTCATGTTGGGATGTTGATGTGGTGATATTCCTTGTGAATATGTGGATGTGCTCCAAAGTTTTTATTTGCTGAAATTTTTAAAATAAAAATGATTCGAAAAATATATATATATATATATATAAAATAATAATAATTGTGAAAAAGAAAAGTGAAAAAAAAGTATAATTGAAAATTCTATTTGAGATGAGATTGTATTTGGAGTAGGTGGTGGTGCACACACCCATATTTTAAAAATTAAGTCTGGGGGTGTGGTGTACCTACATATATTTTGGTTAGCGGATAGTGTTTTTTTTGCTAGCTCATTTGGGTTAGGTGTGTAGCCTTCTTATTTATCTTTGTTTACCTCACCAAAACCCAAGCCTCATCTCTTCACCTAAAGTCCTGCTGATTTGTGTGTGAATCAAACTAGTGCCGTGGAGAGAGTGCGAACGGGCAAGCATATGGTCACCGACATTGGTGGTTTCCTTTGGAGGTTATCTTGAGCCCCGATCTTTGGCAATGATAGCCTTGCGATTAGCCTACTTTCTCCATACGCGTGACCGAAAGATTCACCGTGATTTAATTTTTGAGTAGTAATAAAATGTTTATATGCACTGTGAAAAGTTTAAACTATTTTGTATATTTCAGAATTTCCTCTATTATATTTTTATGCATGCGAGCATGCGACGTCGCATGGTACTCCATATCTCAATTTCTATGTAAGCTAGTTTATTTTCCTTATCTGCATAGATTTTGTTTGCTCGGGACGCGCAAACAGGTAAGTCTGGGGTTGTGATGAGTCTGATATTTATAGGATTTTTTGGACTCATCTGGGCTTGTTTTCTCACTCGTGCACCACATTTCAGTCCGTAATCTGTTATATTTGCTTCGTTCGGTAATTGACCACATTGTGCACTATTCTGGCCCAAGGGTGTGTAATTGTACATTCTGTTGTTGGGGGTATGCACATGGTGCTCCCCATGGCTCTTTTTGTTTGGTTTTATTTGCATTTTGGTGTTGGGAGCTTGTGCTCCAGCTTGGTTTCAGTGGTATGCATGTAGTGCGTTTTCCCAAAGACAGGAATTGTGATTTGTGGAAAACGTATGGTCGTGCGTTTTACTCGCACATGGTTTGTGCTCGATCGTGCATTTTGTGGAGCTGGAGAAATGTTGATTGGAGCTCGACGAATTTCGTCGAGCTGAGCTCGATGATATTCACGCACGGTTAATGCATTGTTTCTTCGAAACCGTGCGCGAAGGAAACACACGGTTTTCCTGCTGCTTTCTTATTTGTACCATTTTATGGTTAATCGTGTGATTTGTTCATGCACGGGCGGAAGCGCCCGTGCGCGTGTAAACGCATGGTTCCACCTGCTTGTCTTGTTTTCCTGCGCTCTATGTTTACCCGTACTATTTCCTTCAAGCACGAGCGGAAGAGCCCGTGCGCGAGTAAAATGCACGGGTCAACGCATCTTCATCTGCAAGCTTGGCCTGGAAGTTAATAATATACGGTTAGCGCACGGTCGTGCGCCAAACCGTGCGTGACTATTTTTCTGATATGCTTCTATTTAAGCCCAGATTTTCCTCCATTTGAGGGGACCGGATTTCAGCCATTCCAGCGGCCTTTTTAGGGCAAAGTTCTGCCATTTCCCTCCATTCTCTATCGTGGATAGGGTTCCTGGCAAGCTTTCAATGCCAAATTTAAGCCGAAGTTTCCTCTCGGCCTCCTCCTTCATCCTTGAGATTCAAGAAGAGTTCGATCTATCTTTCTCCATTAAGCTTGGAGAAGTTTGTGCCATCCTCCACCGGATCGTGACACCAAGAAGACGGGTCCATTGGGAGTGAGTGACAGCCTCCTCTACCCCGAACGCAGCTGAGGACCGAGCTAGGATGTGGATTGGCAACCTGGCAAATCCTTCCATGAATCCTCAGCAAGACTTCGGATTCGGTCGATCTCGCACTCTCTTCTTCTCTTGTTGATTGATAGTGTAGTTGATCTCTTTGTATGTGATGAAGTATGTTTAATTTGATATGTGTTTGTATACAATCATGTCTATGTGATTTTGTATTTACGTTACTTACTTGAGGTGCGCCATTTTCATCCTCCACCACACATTGCCAGAATAGCAATTGCTAGTGACGTGCGTAGCGAAGAGGTGCTCTCGATCCTCATTCTGTCATTCTAACCACCTCATCCGTAAGCCTACTCGTCCATCCACCAAGCAATTCGATGGATAGCGGGCCATGTAGTTTTCCTTCCCGCAGGCGAAGCATCGCATAGCGGCGTTGCATAGGAGTAGTTTATTAGTGTTTTACTTTCTTTTTTGCAACAATCAAAACACCTTTCGTTAACTCCGACCTAAGGACTTCAATCTCAAGTCCTACTAAAAATTAATTCCACCTTATTGTGTTCCTTGAGAGATCGATACTTGGGAAAGCGTCACCATTTTATATTACTTGTGCGACCGATACACTTGTCGTTCAATGCATCAATCATCTAGATGGGTTTAGGGGGTGTAAATTGACTTAATTAATCCATCAACTTCGCCCAAGGTGACTAGGAGAGAGAAAATCTCCACTTGCCCTTTAATGGATGAGAGAGAAATTTGGAGGAAGAACATTCATGGCCAAGGGAGACCAAGGGCCTCTCTCTTCATCTCCAAAGCTTTGATTTTATTCCCCATGCATTGTAGAGAAGGCCAGGGGTCATTTTGGTGGCGGTTCAATGGCTGGAACAGTGTAACCACCCATGGCCGAAACGTCTTCATCGCCATTAATGGATCCATGAAGAAAGACCCATCCCCTCCCCATTCTGATTCTTTAAAAAGACTCCCCAGACCCAAAGGAGTCCTTTACACTCTTCCCTCGACGAAATCGAGTCCTTCCACAGTGCTGTTGCAGAACTCTGGAATCTCCTCCACCGTAAATGGCAACTTTGCACGACTGCGCTCCACCCAGAAGGTCTATTTTTACCCCTCCCCCTTAGTGCTAGGATCCTAGATCAAATAGGAGAGATATCAGGCTCAACTGAGCCTGATCAAGTGAGCTTTTTCCCAAATTTTTCGAGCTTTTCTCACCTCTCGGGTTCGCTGGAAATAGCCTCTCCGACGGCCATGCCGTCGGCTGACGATATCCACCACCTCAACGAAGCTGGTGAAGGCGGTGGCAGGCCGGGGAGATGGTCGGGTGGCCGGCGGCAGCAATTGGAAAGGGCTCTAGGATGGAGCAATCTCAGTCGTAGGCTATAGGTTGAAGATGACCCGCTGCCCACAATTTGCACCAAGATTCGTGTCGCCTCCGAATTAATCTTAGGATTAATTAATTCCCTTTATTTGATTTCTGTCTCATTAATTTCAGTAAATCTTTCTATTTATTAAAAATAATTAGGAGCTTCTATAGAAAAAGTGTCAACATCAAAATTATAGCCTGAACAGCCAAAATTTAAAATTTGTTTCAACTAATTTGGCGCAGTGGTCTGACCTCAATACCCAAAATGGTACAGTCTATACTTAGGGCTAGTTAGAGATTAAAATAAGTTCCCCCACTTAACCTCATGTTCAAATGACCTTAAATTTGGGCAGGGAGTCAGTCTTATCTATACCTAGGATATATCCAAAAATGAGAATTTTTGGAGAAAACTTTTCAATAGATTTTGTAAAAATTTAATAATCTTTGTATAGTTTAATTAAGGTATCTAATTAACTCACCAACCCCCAAAACTTTGGTGGATGGTATTAGGGGTCATCTTGAGTCACTGGTTAAAGTCTCAACCCATTTGAGTATGATTTGATTGTGTTTTGATGTGACTAAATTTTGGGCCTTTAAGGGTGAGTGAAAGATAATAGTTGTCAACCTAAATCACCTAGAGGGGGGTAAATAGGTGAGTTGTGCGTCTTTTACGGAATAAAAAATCTCAGAACAGAGCACAGATCTATCTACCAAATTATCTCAGACGAAACAAGATTTATAGTGGTTCCCCGATCTTGGGTACATCCACTTTCCCTCACCGATCTAGCAGTATACTAGACTCGGCTACTCCACTATCTCGGATTGAAAATCAATCCTACCCTCGGAACAAAGTTCCTACAATCTCAATCCAACCAACTGTATCTACAACTCGGAAGGCAAAACTTCCTACAAACTCGGAGTTGAGAACTCCTACACTCGGATAAAACTTCTCCTACAAGAACGAAAAATTGTTTAAGAAAATACAAACAATGATTTCTTTGTCAGATCTGCAAGCAAGCAACCAGGATCTTCTTCTTGTAAGCTTTGCAGCACTTTCAGAAAGGAGAAGAAAATCCCAACAACAGATCTGAATCTTCTTTGTATTATACGATCGGGAAGAGGATGAGTAGTTGAGAAATGATCTCGATCTATAAAACTTCTTCAGTCTATTTCCTCTGAAAATCGAAACCTTTGCTGGAGAAAAATAGCGGCGGCGGCGGCTTTCTTTTCGTGAAGATAGAGAGAGGAAACAGTGACTTGGAGAGAGAGAGAGAGAGACGGCTACCGAAATTTCTCAATAATATTTGATCTTGAAAGCTTGTTATTATTAGGGTTTGTCGAATAGACATGACCTTATATAAGATTTTAACTAACGGTCATAATTAGTCATAATGACGGACACGTGGACCAATCATGTCACGGAATTTGAAAATCTGTCAAATCTGGACTTAGAGAAATTTCAGACAAAAGGAAGTGATATACACGAGTGAATAAACAACTACTCGAGTAGGTATAAGACTACTCGAGTGGATAGAGGAAACTAACTCGAGTATATAACTCAGGACTACTCGAGTGGCTAGTAAACAACTACTCGAGTACATATAATCAACTTACTCGAGTACTTAGAAGATCTACTCGAGTATACAGAAAAATTTCACGGGAAGTGGAGTTGAACTACTCGAGTACAAGTTATACTACTCGAGTAGGTGAGAAAAACTACTCGAGTGGTTTGATGAACTACTCGAGTGATAGGACTTAGAAAAATTTCTGAACACTGGAAAATGAGCTACTCGAGTAGTCAGACTGAACTACTCGAGAGGATATAGTCTACTCGAGTATATGAAAAGACTTACTCGAGTAAATGACTTGGAATAACTTTAGGAGAAGAGAAATTTAGTTTACTCAAGTATGAAGCTTGAACTACTCGAGTAGTAAGTGAACTACTCGAGTAAATACCTTTTACTACTCGAGTATAGAGAATTTACTCTTAAGATAGAAAACAGTTACACGAGTCAGAAACTATAACTACATGAGTATATATATACTTACTCGAGTGGTTAACTTAGAAAAGCTTGGAGAATGAAATCTGTATTACTCGATTAAGAAAAATGATCTACTCGAGTAGTTTAGTAAGCTACTCGAGTATGTCACAGTCTACTCGAGTATAAGGACTTAACTTCACGAGAGGGAGATTTACTTACTCGAGTATAAGAATTTTGACTCGAGTATAAAGCAAGTAATTCACTCGAGTAGTTAATGACCTATACGAGTAGAATACTTAGAAAAATTTTCAAGGTGGAAATTCTTTCTTCTTTGGTGAAATTAGCATCCAACTCTATTCACATATTCCAAGTGCTTGAATATGAGGTGTATCCCAATAGAGAGGCTATACATGAGTCAACACCTTAGGTCATACAATGAGGGATTATATTGTATGGTCCTGTGTTTGGTGACCCATTGTAGACTGATATTGGTCTACCCTTCCCATTGGAATCCTGCAACCACATAACTCAAACAAAGCATCAAATACAAACTAATTCATCTTAGTTCCAGGGTGACTTCATCAAATCTGGGTTAATGTGGACATAGTTTCCAACAATCTCCCCCTATTTGTTGAAGTCAGAACCCTTTACACTAAGGTAAATTATTGACATAAGAAGAAGCTAAGTAGAAAAACTAGTGCAAGAAAGCAATAGACTATGAAACAGATAATGAGAACAAAAACTTAGAATTATATAAATAAGAATATCCAAAATTATCAATTTTACAGTCAATCATTTAACATTCTCAAAAGTCCTTGAAAATCAGCCTTGATGCTGTTGTCTGTCCAGTTCTCTTGCTGTCTTCTCTGATAGTTGTAGGGTTTAGGATAATATCTGGGAGGCCTAGGAGGAGCAGCAGCATTATTCCTTCCATACTCTCTGTCATAGATTCTCCTTTTGGTCATGGACTTCTCAAACAATTCCCATTCCTGGGAGCTATAGTGTATGTTCTAGTTATCATCATAGTCCTTTACAAATTTTAGAGTATCTAGAATCAAGGATTTGGAAGTGGGAGACCAGACTTCAGCATAAGCAGCAGATCTTTTGTCAGCAGCAGGAACAGACTTGCTAGCAGAAGGGCCTTCACCATATTTCCTTCTCTTCTTGTAAGTCAATATCTCAGGAGGGGCTTTGAGAAAGATATAAGCAGGATCATCTTCCCAATCCTTAGCATAAGAATCTGGAGGAGCAACAGAATCACCAGGCCTTAGAGAAAATGTGGGCTGCAGAGGAGGAGCAGGAGTAGCAGCATCAGCAGCAGCTAGTGGATTTAAATGATGGGGAATGATGTTGGGGTAAGCAGCAAACTTTGGGAGAATCTGGTTGTGCATCCAGACAACAGTATCATAGGTATGAAATTTGACACTCTGTATCTGGGCTAGCACATCATCATGAATTTTTTTCACATTAGTTTCCCATAAATCTGATTTCATAGCAACTGATTTTTCTAATTGTTCTTTGAGCAAGCTCTCCCCCTTTCTGATTTCAACAGATAACTCTCTATAGCATCTTCTTTAAAGAGACCAACTTCTTCACATATTTAAAAATAATTTGTTAGTAGTTTTGAAGTTAATATGTGCTAGTCTCATGTGCCATTGGTCACCAAGGGATGTGCTATCTTTTGCTAAAAGACACACTGTGTAGAGGAATCTATACAAATGAAATTTAAACAGAAAATATTCCTGCTTCGAGTGCCGGATAGAATCATTTCCATATTGTCAACGGATTTTATCAAGCACTTATCAGCATGGAATTCAACTATGTATCATTTATCACAGAGTTGGCTTATGCTTATGAGATTGAGTTCCAATCCTTCGACATAAGCCACATCCGAGAAGGATACATTGCCGTTAGTAATCATACCATAACATCTAGTAATTCCATGGTCTGAACCTCCAAAGATGACCTTTGGTCCGTTCACGACTGGAGTAAAGTTCTGAATGAGGATTCTAGTCCCGGTCATATGCCAAGAGCATCCGCTATCCAAATACCAGATTGGCATTTTGTTGGCCTTTGGACATACCTGTAATCATAATCAATTTGCCTTAGGAAATCAAACACGTTTGGGACCTTGGTCTCGGGTTAGAGTACTCCCCCTACGAGTGTTAGCATTATGAGCGGTCTTTCTCATATTGCTGACATGAGGAGTTACAGTGTTTCTGGGATTGAACCAGCAATCAATGGCGAAGTGACCAACCTTGCCACACCACCAACAGTCAAATCTGTTGTACCTTTGCCTTATAATCTCCTGCTTGACCTTTTGGAATTGTGCTCTAGCAGGGGCAGCATTCTTGGAGGAAGATGCCTCATGATGATGGAAATCACATGTCTTCTTCTCCGTTATAAGCTTTTCTACGACAGGCTTTGTCTTTGGTGCCTTCTTGAAGTTATGCCCATGATTGAAAGGGCCATAGCTCTGAAGAATAACTTCTTCATAAGGTGCCTTAAAGACACTTTCACCAAAGTTTCTAGGTCGAGTCCATCCTTGATAGCGGGACTTTGGCTCCACATAAGTAGGCCTGACAAAGTGCCCGTAGGATGAGTCAAAATCAAAATCATTTGAAGGAAATATAACCTTCTAAAACTTAGTCTCATCTTGAGGGGCTTTCCCCTTCTCTTTGGCTAAGGCCTTTTTGGCGGCCTTATTCTTACGTTGAGCCTTATTTCTCCTAGAGGATTTACTAGGAGCTTCTTCATGGCCTAATCCGGCACCCTTGGCCTTTGCTGAGAATTCAGCAACGAATGGAAGGACTGTCTTGGGCTTCGAGAAACTTTCAACTAGTTTCTTTCAGCAGCAAGTTGGGCTTCCAATTCCTTGATGATTTTCTCTTTGAGGTCAAGGTGCTCAAGAGCCTTGTTATATTCTTCAATTACATTATTGAAGTTTTATTCGAGGGAGTCAGTCTTTGCGACTTTCTCTCTCAAGATGCTCTCTTCGGCTTTTAGAGATTTGATCTCCTTAGCCTGATTCTTCACGACTCGATGACACTTGTCATAAGCCATGATTAACTCCTTGTACTGGGCCATTACTTCTGACTCATATTCAGAGGAGCTCTCCTCACAATCATGTTCAGAGACTTCAGAATCTGAAAGAGGGGTATGAGAGTTTACCTTCACAGTGAACTGGGGCTCTTGATCATCATCTGTTTGAGCCATAAGCCCAAAATAAGCTTCTTCTTCACTTGACTCAGATGTGTCGGAGTCATTAAGAGTCTTGCTCTTTTTGGCTATGAGGCTCTTCTCTTTCCTCTTTTTGTTGTACGAGGATTTCTTTTCTTCTCTTCTACCACCCTCCTTCTTCTTATGAGGGTAGTCGGCGATGGCGTGACCTGACTTATTACAACAATAGCAAATAATGTCAGTCGAAACATATTTGTTCTGTTTAGAGGAATACCTGTCATAGATACTTGAGCCTTTTCTTTGCCGATCACCATCGTGTCGTGATCTTCTATAGGAGGCATCCTTGCCTTTCCATTGCTTTTTCTTGTTCAAGAATTTCTTGAACTGACGTGAGAGCAGTGAGAACTCTCCTTCTGAAAGCTCAGAGCCTGAGGTACTAGGCTCAGAAGTTTCTTCTTCTTCACTAATTTCTAGAGCTGGAGCAGGGGAGACAGCCTTTGTCTTTCTAGAGGTGTCTGCCTTGAGAGCAACAGAATTTTCTTTGAGAGCAGACCTGCTCTTCTCTTCTTCAGCTTTTTGGTGTTGAGTTGAAGCTCATATGACATAAGCTTTCCGAAGAGATTTTGTGGGTCTGTCTCAGCCAGCTTCCCAAAATCCCTGATGGCACAAACCTTGTTGTCCCATTCTTTGGTCAGGGATCTCAGGAATTTGTCATTCAGTCCTCCATTAATAAATACTCGGCCATAGACTCTTAGGCCATTCACTATCTTGAAAAAGTTCTCAAAGGTATCAGCAATAGTTTCTTTACTTCCCTGTCGGAAGGCTTCATACTTCTGATTGAGGAGGGATCTCCGATCATCCCTCACTTCCTCTGTACCTTCCATCAGGGTAACCAAGGACAACCACATCTCCTTTGCAGATTGGCAGTGGATTAAGTTCTGCAGCATTGAGTCATCAACTGCACTTGCTATAATGTTTTTATCTTTCTTGTCTAGTGAGACAAGTGCAATATCGTCCTTGTCTAAATCGATCAGCTTCTTTGGAACCTTCTTGGTAGGATCTATAGTGGAGACAGTCATAGGGATATAAGGACCTTCTTCAACTATCATGAAGATCCTCGGATCCCCAGCTTCCATAAAGAATTTGATCCTTTCTTTCCATATGGAAAAGTTGTTCTTGTTGCATAGGGGAAGCTTGGCAAAATCCTTTGCCTTGTCCATGATAGGTAGATCTCAAATAACAACTATTGCAGGAACTGATCAAGGTATTAACCTTTTAATGATCAACCTCGCTCTGATACCAACTGAAAGATAATAGTTGTCAACCTAAATCACCTAGAGGGGGGTGAATATGTGAGTTGTGCGCCTTTTGCGGAATAAAAAATCTCAGAACAAAGCACAGATCTATCTACCAAATTATCATAGACGAAACAAGATTTATAGTGGTTCTCCGATCTTGGGTACATCCACTTTCCCTCACCGATCTAGCAGTATACTAGACTTAGCTACTCCACTATCTCGGATTGAAAATCAATCCTATCCTCGGAACAAAGTTCCTACAATCTCAATCCAACCAACTGGATCTACAACTCGGAAGGCAAAACTTCCTACAAACTCGGAGTTGAGAACTCCTACACTCAGAGAAACCTTCTCCTACAAGAATGAAATATTGTTTAAGAAAATACAAACAATGATTTCTCTGTCAGATCTGCAAGCAAGCAACCAGGATCTTCTTCTTGTAAGCTTTGCGGCACTTTCAGAAAGATGAAGAATATCTCGACAACAGATCTGAATATCTCGAGTAGTTGAGAAATGATCTTGATCTATAAAACTTCTTCAGCCTTTTTCCTCTGAAAATCGAAACCTTTGCCAGAGAAAAACAACGGCGGCGGCGACTTTCTTTTTGTGAAGAGAGAGAGAGAGGAACAACGACTTGGAGAGAGAGAGATGGCTGCAGAAATTTCTCAATAATATTTAATCTTGAAAGCTTGTTATTGTTAGGGTTTGTCGAATAGACAGGACCTTATATAAGATTTTAACTAACAGTCATAATTAGTCTTAATGACGGACACGTGGACCAATCATGTCACGGAATTTGAAAATCTGTCAAATCTAGACTTAGAGAAATTTCAGAAAAAAGGAAGTGATATACACGAGTGAAGAAACGACTACTCGAGTAGGTATAAGACTACTCGAGTGGATAGAGGAAACTAACTCGAGTATATAACTCAGGACTACTCGAGTGGATAGTAAACAACTACTCGAGTACATATAATCAACTTACTCGAGTACTTAGAAGATCTACTCGAGTATACAGAAAAATTTCACGGGAAGTGGAGTTGAACTACTCGAGTACAAGTTGTACTACTCGAGTAGGTGAAAAAAACTACTCGAGTGGTTTGATGAACTACTCGAGTGATAGGACTTAAAAAAAATTTTGAACAATGGAAAATGAGCTACTCGAGTAGTCAGACTGAACTACTCGAGAGGATATAGTCTACTCGAGTATATGAAAAGACTTACTCGAGTAAATGACTTGGAATAACTTTAGGAGAAGAGAAATTTAGTTTACTCGAGTATGAAGCTTGAACTACTCGAGTAGTAAGTGAACTACTCGAGTAAATAACTTATACTACTCGAGTATAGAGAATTTACTCTTGAGACAGAAAACAATTACACGAGTCTGAAACTATAACTACTCGAGTATATATATACATACTCGAGTGGTTAACTTAGAAAAACTTGGAGAATGAAATCTGTATTACTCGAGTAAGAAGAATGATGTACTCGAGTAGTTTAGTAAGCTACTCGAGTATGTCACAGTCTACTCGAGTATAAGGACTTAACTTCACGAGAGGGAGATATACTTACTCGAGTATAAGAATTTTGACTCGAGTATAAAGCAAGTAATTCACTCGAGTAGTTAATCACCTATACGAGTAGAATACTTAGAAAAATTTTCAAGGTGGAAATTCTTTCTTCTTTGGTGAAATCATCATCCAACTCTATTCACATAGTCCAAGTGCTTGAATAAGAGGTGTATACCAATAGAGAGGCTACACATGAGTCAACACCTTGGGTCATACAATGAGGGATTATATTATATGGTCCTGTGATTGGTGACCCATTGTAGACTGACATTGGTCTACACTTCCCATTGGAATCCTGCAACCACATAAATCAAACACACCATCAAATACAAAGTAATTCATCTTAGTTCCATGGTGACTTCATCAAATCTTGGTTAATGTGGACATAGTTCCCAACAGTGAGTTTAGGGTTTAGGATTCTTAGGGTATGGAGGTGCTAATCCTCACACAAAGGGGTTGGGGCTCTGTCTAGAGTCCCAAAGTCAGTAAGGTCACCCTCTCTTAGAGTTTGGGGCGAGTTGGGGTGGTTGAGCCCTAGTGCCCTAGTTCAAGCCTTGGATAGAGCTCTTTAGGGTTTGTGAAGGACTTTGGTTGTTTAGACCTTGTTTGGACTTGGGGTTTACTTCATGGATTTCTACGGTGGAGTAATGCTTTAGGGTTATTGTAGGTGGTAGTTGGACTCTTGCACCCCACTTAAATAACTTTATGCCTAATAAGTCCCTTGCACCTTAAAGAATAATTTAGGGGTCCTATGACCTTGGATTTCCATAGGATGATGGTAGGAGTCATTTTTATAGTCATACTAATATCTGGAATATTTTACATGTTGTTGGGATATGTTTACAAGTAGGTTCCTTCGTAAAGTGCACTATCATGGGTTTTTTGGAAGAATTTTATATATGACTTTGTAAAATTGAAATTGCATGAGATTTAGTCAGTTATGATTTAAGACCATCACAAAGCTCTAGAAATTTTAGAATGAATTTTAAATCAATAATTGGAGTACTTCATTCATAACCCATGAAGTTGCCCTATCTATTTAGGAATTCCTTATGAATTAACCTCTTATTGAAAACTCATGAAATTTTGTCAGAAGAACTTTTATCATATTTTAAAGCTCTGTAAATTTTTGTTGAATTTTTGGAAGTCTGTTTACAGGGGTTGTTTAACAAGATGCTTGTTTCTAAGTAGAATTAATTGATATAATTTTGGTACCTAATGAGCTTGGTAAATTATGATCTTTGGTCAGAGGTCCTTTTTGGTCACCCTTAAGATTCAGTAATTTTCCATAATTTTTGATGAAACTTTTACTACTTCCTTCTTTACCCATAATTATTAGATTTATTATGGATTAATTAATTAGAGGCCGAAACATTTTTGAAAAATTATAAAACTTGGTATTTATGAAAAATTATAAAACTTGGTAATCTCTGATTTATTGGCATCATATGGAGTTCATAATTTTTGGGTTGTCATAACTTATGTAAATCTAGTACTTCATGTTCAAAATCACCTATGGCCTTAATTTTGGAAAAATTAAGTAAATGCCAATTAAATTAGGAAAATTACTAGTTTCTAGACTTAGTCTAATCTTGTCAATATAGACCCCCAATAATTATCTTATGGCATTCAGATGAAAATTTATGAGGGTCACCATTCTTGCATGTCATTTAACTCACTAGGTCTGCACATAGCAAAACAACAATATCAGGGAATGTTGAGAACTTAGGTATGGGGTAAAGGGGTATGTGGTATACTTAACGTGTAGAGTATGACTGAGGTCATCAATGTAGGTGATGAGTAGTAAATATACGTATTTTTACGTATAATAAATAAGTCATTTTAGTTTATTTTTGTCTTTTTTAGTTATTTTCTAAAATAAATTGTTCCCTTTTGTAAAAACAATTCTAACTTAAGTGTATCTTGATTTCCAGAAAGTTTCAGGAAAATTGCCAAAAATTGCAAGTAAATGCCCGTGTACTTTTGGTCACGCCCGTGACCTAGGCGTGATACTTCAATTCAAGTGAAATCAGCCGCATTTGAAGAGAAAAGTATGACACTCCCTGTCACACGCCCGTGCCAAATGTGACACGGCCGTGACCAAGACCCGTGTCATTCCAGCTCGACGAAATCTCACTCGAAGTTCATCGACTGACCCGACACGCCCGTGTCAAGATGTGACACGGGCATGTACTTCTCCACCTGGCCCAACAAGACAGCGCGATGACTTTTCGACACAACCTGTCCCAGATCCACCTATTGGACATGCCCTCCGACATGCCCATGTCGGTAGAGACACGGGCGTGACTTCCACGTGGACTGCCCCGAAGTTAAATTAGCCGTTAAATCACTAGAACAGCTCATGGATAGTGCTGACACGCCCGTGTCAGATGGCGTGTACTTAGATATTTTTTACTATAAATAGAAGCTTGTTGTATGAAGTCCCGTTCTCCTTTTTGGAACCATTTTTTATAGGGATATGCTGCTTAGATTAGTTCCGATGCTATGTAAGGGATATTTCTCCCCCTCTCCTTAGCTTTTGTTTTAGTTCCTTTGTAACCCGATTTTTTACGTAATAAAATGTGTTTTTCTACTCTTTACATGGCTTTGGAATCAATCTAAGCAACTCTCCTTATGCGTATGGACCGATCTTCACTTGGTAAATGGAGTTTCGCAATAGCCCTCGAGAGAGGAGGCGTGCAAACTCTACCGAATTGGTTTCCCCACCCAATAGCAGGGTTATTAGCGTAATGCGGGCATTAAGAGGAATCCTTCGTCGAACGAAAGCACGGTCGAATAGTCTTAATGATCAGGTGAGCGATAGTCCTAAAGATAGGTGAGCTCATTTTAGTGGAGCCTCCACGGCCAAGTCTCCACCTTAATTAATTTGAAATTTAGGATCTCTTCTTATTAAAAGTTTATTTTAGTTCAAATTTTATTTGATGCAGTTGAGCTAAGCTCTTCATCGGCTCCATCTTTAAAGCTTTTATTTTATGCCCTTTTATATATATAAAAATATCCCGACAAGATAGAATATCGGAAAAATAATAGTCCCCTCTAGGGAAGTGTAGAAATAATCAACCCGACCCCGAGAACAATACGATCTCGATATTCTACACCGAAATATCCTATACTATACGCGATAGGTGCACTTGCCTCCTTTCGTTAAAACTCGATTTCACCTGTTTTATATCCAAATAATAAATCTGCGTGCCCTGTCTTTCTAAATAAAACCAAATTGCTTTCGCTAAATAAATCGTCCGGGGCGCCGCGTGTCCTAAATAAATTTTTGGAGTTTTTACCATCATCAAATTTTTGGTGCCGTTGCCGGGGAATTTTTCGTGTCATTATTTCGAAGTCTGGAAATCTATTATTTTTACCAATTTATATTTATATATGTACAAAAAATGGCAAACAAGAAGATTACTGCTAATAATACTACTACTACTAATAATAATAATATTAATTATAATAATAATAAAAATACTTAAAAAAACATAAAAAAGAGTTTATTTTATAATAATTATTATTATTTAATATATATATATTTAATGATACAAAAAAACAAAAACAAATATTTAAAAAACTATAAAACTCAAAACTTGAAAAAAATTATAAAACCCAAAAAAATCTAATTTAAACAATAAAACAATGAGAAAACTATAAAATCTAGAAAAAAAAAATTTTTTATGAAAACATTACAAATCTAAAAATCTAAAAACTCTAAAAACTACAAAAATCTAAAAAACTAAAAACTCTGAAAAATAAATCAAAAACCTCAAAAACCAACCAAAAATCGAACCACTACAAAAAAACCAAAAAACTCTAAAACTAAATAAATAACAAAAGTCTAAAAAACTAAATAAACAAACTAAAAAAACTACAAAAAAACTACTTCAAATATATATATATATATATATATAATTTGTTATTACAAATATATATATATATATATATATATATATATATATATATATATATATATATATATATAGCAAAAAAAATTCCCCTCCTAAAAAACCACAAAACATTCCGTATATATATATTGCTTTAACTTGTTTTATTTCTTTTCAAAAAACCCAAAACAGTTTTACCAAAAAAAATACTAAACACTGGAAATAAATAAATTTTTATACTATTAAAAATTATATATCCATTTTCTCATTTCGGTGCGCTTCACGCTCTTGTGCGCGATAGGGGATCGCATTTCTATACACGCTCATAAGCTACGACATTAGCTAGTTTTGAGTCACATAAACACTTGCCCCCTACCTTCCGCAAAATCTTGGCAGTTTTATCTTCTTTGTTTTTTCTGTTATAGTTTTGCTATTTCTTCTAAATAATGCATGGTTATTAATAATGGGCCTCCCCGACCTCGTCTCAGGGAAGTTCCTATCCCCCTTCCTCTTTATTTATGTACATCATGCATTCTATTTTGTTATCTTTCCTCATGCTTATCTTGCAACATTCGGGAAAATGTTGGAACTAAGTATGGGTGTGTTCTCGTTACTCGCATATTTCTTTTTTCGCACTTATATTTTCTGTACTCATCAAAAATAAAAATAAAACATTGCAAAAATTAAAAGTTCAATTTTTTTTTTGTTTTTTTTACATTCAAAAACTCAAAAAAAATTCATAAAACACAAAATTTTTAAAAAAAAACCTTAGAAAACAAAAACATTCAAAAAACAATTTTTTTTTAACTTTGTACATTTTTTGTAAACAAATAATCTTTCATTTTCCCCCTATCTTCTTTGTACATAACACCTCTTTCTTTCCACTTTCTTATAATTAACTTGTTTAAAACTAAAAAAAAAATCAAAATCTAAAAACTCAAAACTCAAAGAACTTAGAAAATCCAAAATCCAAAAAGAGAGAATAACTATAAAAATCGAACAAAAAAAGATAATAACTTAAAATACAAAAAAATGATAAAAACCCTAAAAACAAAAATGTTTTGTTTATTATGAAACAAAATAAATCGAAAATCTCATTCTTAACCCCTTTTTCGCTCTCCAAAAATCTAGTTGAGAGTTAATTTATAAGCGAATTTTATTCATTTTTTGTTTACTATTCGTTTATTAATTAGAGATTGATAGATTTAGATATCTGGGGTTAAGCTTTAAAGAATTTCTTATGTTTGTTTTTATTTATTTAGATAAGGCACCTGTTTTCAGCATTACTTCTACTTATCTAAATAGTTGCATATTTATTTTGTTAGAAAATAACAACCTTAGATTTCATATTATGTTTACTCCAAGCTTTTTTTTGAAATATAGGAACGTTTGATTTATAAAAGTTGCTCTCAAAATTTTTTTATTAAGCATTGTTTTCTTTCTGAAAAACCTATCACTTTTTTTCATGTCTTACTTGACATGATTTTGATTCTTAAAAGACCCTATGTTAATGGGCATAAGATTTCGTTCCGTAAACATAGGCATCCAATATTTGAAAAGATTATATGTTACGGAGTAAGAGGATAAAATTCATTACTCCTATACATATACATTGGGTTATTATGAAGTTGTTAAAAAATACATATATTTATATGTTATGAAAAATAAGATTTCGTTTTCCTAACTCCCACATTCAAACAAAATTTCATTAGAGGTTTGAGCAAAACAATATACCCTCGCCTCTACACCTAAGCCTTCTTCATATACCACGACATCCGACTCCACCAATTTCAAATGATTCCAGATTTAATTTTAAAATCTTTTTGAGAGCATAATTTATAAATTAAATTATTTCCTTTAATTTTTTTAAGCTAAAGTTTTCATAAATCCAATCTATTTTTGTTGACCTAACAAATAATTTTTTTGCAATCTATTTGATTTTATCGAAAAGTTTTTAGCTGAAACTCTTTCATTATTTAAATTTTTGTCATAATTTCAGACTTAACTCTTATACCCTGGATATTTATTTTGATATTTCTTTCAATTAATTCAAGCGGTAGCTAAACTTAGGATTTCTTTAATTTCTTATAAGTTAATCTCCAACTTTTGCTCTGGAATAGCAAAAGCTTAAGTATGATGGTATTTGATGAGTTGTAAATATATGTATTTTTACATATAATAAATAAGTCGGTTTTGTTTATTTTTGTCTTTTTTAGTTATTTTTCTTTAATAAATTGTTCCTTTTTTGTAAAAATATTTCTAACTTAAGTTTATTTTGATTTCTAGAAATTTTCAGGAAAATTGCCAAAAATTGCAAGTTCACACCCGTGTACTTTGGGTCACGCACGTGACCTAGGCGTGATACTTCAATTCTCGTGAAATCAGGCGCATTTGAAGAGAAAAGTGTGACACGCCCTGTAACACGCCCATGTCAAATGTGACACGGCCGTGACCAAGACCCGTGTCATTCTAGCTAGACTAAATCATGCGACAAGCCCGTGTCAAGATGCGACACGGGCGTGTACTTCTCCACCTTGCCCGACAAGATAGTGCCGTGACTTTTTGACACAACCTATCCCAGATCTACATGTTGGTCACACCCTCCGACACGCCCGTGTCGGCAGAGACACGGGCGTGACTTCCACGTGGACCGCCCCAAAGTTAAATTAGTCATCAAATCACCGGATCAGCTCATGAATAGTGCTGACATGCCCCCCTACACGCCCGTGTCAGAGGGAGTGTACTTAGAAATTTTTTCCTATAAATAAAAGCTTGTTGTATGAAGTCCTGTTCTCCCTTTTGGAACCATTATGTATAGGGATATGCAGCTTAGCTGATTTCTGATGCTATATAAGTAATATTTCACCCCCTCTCTTTAGCTTTTGTTGTAGTTCCTTTGTAACACGTGTTTTTACGTAATAAAATGTGTTTTTCTTCTCTTTACATGCCTATGGAATGAATCTAAGCAACTCTCCTTATGCAATCTTATTTTTCTTTTATTGTTCTTGTTTTTTTCTATGTGTGTGTGTGTATGAGTATAGTTTGGTAAATTTGTGTTTTTCTTCCTTAATTTTACTTAGCTCTTTTGCATTTATGCCTATTTTATAGCCTTTTATGCATTCCTATAGATCCGTAAAAATGTTTTCAAGGTGATTTTCATTTTTCACTAACTTAGATTTTCTTGTTTAGGTCGTAAAATTTCTTGTTCTTTTCACTTTATTTTCACTTTTTAACCACTTTTACAGAGTTATAAGAATGAATATATAGTTGTTTTAATTTTTCGAGCACTTTGATTTTCGTTTTAAACTTTCACTCATTTAATTTTTCAGTCCTCTTTTTATGTATTTCTACCGCATTCCAGCGGTAGAAATGTATTTGTTTTAATTTTTCTGTAAATTCATTTTTTTGATTTTTTTGTATGTGTGCGTGCGTGTATGAGTTAGTATTTATAACTTACTTTTATTTCAGTAGAGTGCGTTTGCGGGCTTAATTTCAGTTGAGTGCGTGTGTTTTTATTTTCAGTAGAGTGTGTGAGTATTTCATTTCATGTCGAGTGTGTGGGGTACGTGAGTCTACAGAGTACGTGTGTTTTAATTTCTGCAGAGTGTGTGTGTTTTAATTTCTACAGAGTGAGTGTGTTTTAATTTCAGTAGAGTGTGTGGGTGTGTGCATTTATTTTCTCCTACTCCTTTGAGTAGGACTCGCTTTAATTTTCGGTCTTCTCATTTGAGGAGGACTTGTGTGTGTGAGCTTTTAAATTCTGTAGAGTGTGTGTGAGAGTTTAATTTCTATAGAGTGCATGAGTGTGTGCATTTATTTCCCTCTACTCGTTTGAGTATGACTCGCTTTGATTTCCCGCCCACTCGTTTGAGTGGGGCTCATAATTTTCTGCTTTCTTTCCTGCTTTACTTTACTGCTTTCCTTTTACTGCTTTCTTTTTATTGCATTCATTTTCTCACTTTTTTCCGCAAGCTGTCCCCATTCCGATGAGTGGCTAAGCACTCTTATCCCTCAGTATCGAAGAGTATTGGGACAGATAAAATCGCTTTAAATAATCACTACAAGAAAACAAGGTTTTAGTGACGAAATATTTGTGACGAAATATTTGTCATCACTAAAAGTATACTTTTTGTGAAGAAAATATAGTTTGGTCACTAAATGATGATTTCTAATTAATTAGTGACTAAAATAAAATTTCGGTCGCTAAAAGTTTTTTTTTAGTGACCAAACTAAGATTACGTCATAAAAAAAATATTTTTAGCAACCGAATTAAGTTTGATCACTAAATAGGACTATTTAATAACGAAATATAATAATTAAAAAATAAAATACAAAATAAAATTAAGAATATCCCCCGTCATTTTGGATGCCGCCCTTATTTTCATTATATCCCGCCGTAATCGCTCCTAAAAACCCTAGTCGTGGTTACACGCCTCCCGTTCCCGAGCCCGCATCCCTCTCCCAGCCATCTCCAGCAAGAAATCCATCGAAGGCATCGTGTGTCGCTCGTTGGAGCTCAAATCGACGGCGTCCTACTCGCCGGAGATCATATCACCAGCGTCCAGCGGTGGTGTTTTTTCTCGCCCCCTTCACCGTGACTGCGCTTGTCCGGCTTCAGGTTTCTCCCGACTCCCGCCCCCCTTCATCGTCGAGGACTGGACTTCGCCGACAACTGCATCGTACGTGTATACCACTCACTATTAGCAGTGAAGAAGCCGAGCACTGCGCAGTCTAATCGTCGGCGAGATTCTTAGCAGCAGAGCAGGTATATTTCAATTTCTCTTTTGATTATGATTTCAATCTTTCGTTTTGATTTTGATTTTGAGTTCCTTAGTTGACCTTTCCCTTTCCCTGGTAGCACCTGTCGGCCCTTTCCCAGCAGCAGTGAGAAGTGAACAGTTGGTCCTTCCCTTAGTGCCCTAGCAGTAGCCAACAACTAGCAGTTGATTCTTCTTCTTGAGGTCAGTTTTTTTGGCAGCCAACCCTTTCCTAATTGCCATCCATTTTAATTTGTTGATTTATAAATTATACCAAGTAATCTTTCCAATGTAAATGAGTCCTTAGCAAGTTTTTTCTTGTAGTCCATTTCCATTTTGTTATGATGGCTTGTTTCAGAGGGTTGATCTGTGAACAGTTAATTGGTACAAAAGATCTTATCCTGTACGCGCTTGCCGGATATATGCATTCGTCATCTGCATTTTGTTATTGGCTTATTATGTTATTAGTGTCATAAGGTAAGTCTTTTTTGAATCACAAGATTGTCATAAAGTAAATTATTTTGGTAAGCATCTCATTTGAAACTACTAATTCTTCTTTTTTGGAGACGTACCTCATATGACCCCAGCTTTATTCTCAAATTTGAAACTGAATGCTGGAACTCTATTAGAGTTTGTTGTCTTCGGTCGTTGAGAGGATTCCATCAAAGATGTACACAACAGTAACAAAGGGGACCATGCGCAGGGATTATTTGCTATGATGTTCTCATTTTATTTAAATTTTAAAAAAGAAAACATAAGATTTAGTATCACAAAATTATCTTCATGCTTCTTGGCTGTTTATCACCAACTTAGATATTTTTTATGGTTAGCATAGGTTGTAATGTCTTGTTGCATGTGGTTTTGCAATGGAGCATGTCAGGAAACACTGCACATTAAATGACATAACATCATAAGTTGGTTATTTCCTCCCTACTCATGCATAGAAATAACCGGAAGGCAAGAAATCACATGGTGTACTCGTGTTGGAAAGTGCTACTGCAAACAAACACAAAGTGTTAATAATTTTAATTTTTATGGTTTAGATGATTGCTGCAAGATTTGAATTTTTGCCTAAATTTTTAAATACTAGAATGTTCATTGCTTACTTTAACTTGGAGTTCCTTTAAGAATCTACTTTTTGTTTCATTTTGCTTTATTTGTGCTTGGAGAAATTACTAGGTTCACCTCAGTATCATGCTCCTTCTAGTGGTCTCTCTTGTTTCAGTTTATTTTGGTATTTTTGAGGCCTCTATGCCCCTTGTTTTTTCATCGCACTCATAACATTGAATGTTATTATTTGTTGTGGCATGCTATTTTGTGAAGTACATTTATATATATAATTTCGTATAAGGTTCTTCACATCTTCTATAATCGTGTTGGAAAGTGCTCACTGCATGTTTTTCTTTGCAGATCCTTGAGCAATTCTTCAACCAAGTTTAAGCTTATTGTTAATATTGTTTATGTTTCTGAGGTTTTGTAATTTCCTCGTCGTCAGCTATGATCCCTTCTAATTCAATTTACCGAAGGAATTTTCCTTCTGATGTTGGAAGCTCATTACCATTCATGCAATAAGACTATTCAAAAGCTTGTTCAATAAACTTATTATGTTCAGTAAACTTTGAAATACAAAGTGGATTCAAAGAGCATGTTCAGTAAACTTTGCATCAAATTTAAACATCAATAATTCTATATCTATAATAAGTTATGGTTTAAGTTGACTGCATTTATTATTGTTAGGTAATTCAAAAGTGTGTCATCTTTCTGCAGGTCTAGATTAAACAACTGTATTCAATTACTTCTTGTGTTAGAATGATAAATTTTTAGTCACTTTCATAGTGTGTTAAAAGTAGAACTTAATATTCCAATACATAAACAAGTTCTGCTTTCAATTTGAACTCCTGTTCTTCATCTCCATGCTGCATTGAATTCTGTGTTTTATGCTTGAGCGGAGGAATTTCTTTTCATATTTTTTACTTTGATTTCATTGCATGTTTTGTTTTTCAGTTTGGTTTTCTGCAAACAATTTCAATTGCGAGGATTTTTATAGTGCAATGGACAAGAGTTGGATGAATCTTAATGATCGACGACAACCAACCTATATCAAAGGAGAGAATGAATTTTTGGATTTCGCTTTTATCCATTCTGACAGGGGAAACAGTATTCGTTGTCCATGTTATAAATGTGGAAATATTTTCTTTCACACTCGAGATATTGTGTTTGGACACCTTATTATTAATGGAATTGTTAGGACTTATAAGTGGTGGTCATGTCATGGAGAAGACAATTACATTAACCCGGGTGGTGATAATGATAATTTTATTTTTGGTGAAGGTGAGCAAGAGATTACAGAGCATGATGATATGCACGCTATGCTGGATGATGTTAATGTTGGTTATAACAACATGAATGACAATACAATGGAATGTAATAATGAACACCCAAATGAAGCAGCTAAAAAATTTTATGACTTCCTAAATGATGCTGAAAAAGAATTATATCTAGGTTGCAAAGAATTCTCAAAGTTTCAATTTATTGTTACTTTGCTCACACTTAAAATAGATTATGGATGGACTGATCGGTCTTTTACGGAATTACTTAAAGTACTAAAAAGGGCAATTCCATTTAGTGAAACTCTCCCCAGTAGCTTTTATGAAGCTAAAAAATACATGCAAGAGCTTGGAATGGGGTATAATAAGATAGATGCCTGCTTGAATGATTGCATTCTCTACCGCGATAAATTTGCAGATTATGTAAGTTGTCCCACTTGTGGCACATCCAGATGGCAATCAAGCAAGGACAACAGTAATACGAAAAGTAATGCTCATGCAAAGAGAAGTAAAAACATACCAAACAAGGTATTAAGACATTTTCCTTTGATACCAAGACTTCAAAGATTGTATATGTGTTCTAGGACGGCCAAGGATATGAGGTGGCATAAAGAAAAATGACACGATGATGGTTTGTTGAGACATCCAGCTGATACCTTTACTTGGAAGTCATTTGATGAAAAACACCATGAATTTTCATCGGACACACATAATGTTAGACTTGGTTTAGCGAGTGATGGATTTAATCCTTTTGGTCTTATGAGCATAAATTATAGTGTATGGCCAGTTGTTTTAGTCCCATATAATATGCCACCATGGATGTGCATGAAAACTCCTAATTTTATAATGTCCTTAATTATCCCTGGTCCAGGACAACCTGGGAATGATGTAGATGTGTATTTAGAACCATTGATTGATGAGTTGAAACTTTTATGGGAAGTTGGAGCTTGTACATATGATGCTTATGGAAAGTGCAACTTTAATATGCGTGCAGCTTTGCTGTGGACAATAAATGATTTTCCAGCTTATGCGAATCTATCAGGATGGAGCACCAAAGGCAAGCTTGCATGCCCTTGTTGCAATAAGGGTACATGGTCGTGTCGATTGAGGAATGGGTACAAGATGAGTTATATGGGAAGCAGACGTTTCTTGGATTCAGGTCATAGATGGCGTAAAGATAAGAAGTCATTTGATGGAACAATAGAAACCCAATCTACACCAAAGGACCTTTCAGGGGATGAGATTTTAGAACAGTTAAAAGAATGCGACAATGTGATATTTGGAAAGCATCGAAAAAAAAGAAAGCAAGATGAAACATCGCTGCCTTATAACTGGAGGAAGTTGAGTATTTTCTTTCAGTTACCATATTGGAGAACTCTTGAGATACGACATTGTCTAGATTACATGCATATTCAAAATAATGTTACAGAAAATATATTGGGAACTATTTTGAATATTGATGGGAAGACAAAAGATGATTTGTATGCTAGATTAGACATAAAAGAAATGGGCTTGAAAGCAGAATTACATCCAATAGAGAAAGATGGTTATTATATCATGCCACAAGCCTGCTATACTTTAACGTTAGCTGAGCGAAGGGCAGTATGTCATTTCTTAGAGAATATTAAAGTTCCAGATGGTTATTCATCTAACATAAGAAGATGTATAAATTCTAAGGAAGGTAAGGTTTTAAAAATGAAGGCTCATGATTGTCATGTTTTCATGCAAGATCAACTTGCCCCAGCTCTTCGTGGTATTGTTCGTAAGGAGGTTTATGATCCTCTAGTTGAATTGAGTCTATTTTTCAAGGAGTTGAGCTCTAAAACATTAAGTATTGAAGTATTAGATAGACTTGAGAGTAATATTCCTATCATACTATGCAAACTGGAGAAGATATTTCCTCCCTCATTTTTCACAATCATGATGCATCTACCAATTCATCTTGCACGGGAAGCTAAAATTGCTGGTCCGATTCAATATCGATGGATGTACCCAATTGAGAGGTATGCATTATTTTTTCGTTGATTTTTTTTTGCTTTAACATAATCACTTATAATCCTTGAACTTTGTCGTGTAGATATTTGCGGTCACTTAAATCATTTGTAAGAAATAAAGCACGCCCAGAAGGCTCAATGGCAAATGGTTACTTAGTACACGAGTGCTTGACATTTTGTTCAAGATATATTGGTAAAATAGAGACAAAGTTGAATCGTCCAACTAGAAATGACGAAGGAAATGACGTACAAGATTAAAGTCTATCCATTTTTCAAAAGTCAGGGAGGCCACTCGGTAAAGGATTAGAAAAGAATTTGACATATGAAGATTGACATCATGCTCAATTGTACATATTAAGAAATTGTCCAGAAGTGGAACCATTTATATAGTAAGTCTCACAACTTTGCTCTCTAAAAACTTATTAACAAATTATAATACAAATACACCACCGATCATTTTTATTTATAGGGAGCATTTAAGGGATCTTGAGCAAATATATTCTAAAGATGCTGGAAGAAGACATGAGTCAGCCTTTGTTAGATGGTTCGAACTACAGGTAACTAAGTAGTATAATATAATTTATCCTCTACGTTACACCGTTATTGTTATTATGATTTAATTTACTTCTCTGATAATATATTCATTTTTCAAAAGGCATCTAAGTTACACTACGAAGGGGATCCAAGAGTTAACACAGAACTTTTACAGATAGCACGTGGTCCAAGGAAAGGGGCGACACATTTTACTGGTTATATTGTTAATGGCTTCAGGTTTCACACTTATGATCGTGAAATTAGGCGTAAGACCCAGAACAATGGCATCATTGTAAAGGGTGATGAACACTCAGGTGGCAAAGAATATTATGGTGTTTTAAAGGAGATTCTTCAATTAGATTATGGTGTTGAATACAAAATTGTCCTGTTTAAATGTGACTGGTGGGATACATACCATGAAGGCAAAGGCTACAAGAAGGAAAAAAATGGAATTATTTCTATTAATACAAAATGCAATTTGAGAAGCAATGAACCTTTTGTCTTAGCTTGTCAAGTTGGACAAATATATTATGTAGCGGATAACAAAAATAAAGATTGGAGATTGATAATAAAGACAATGCCTCGTCACTTTAATGATTTTTCTGCCAAAGATAGTGAAGATTTTAATGAAGAAGAAATTCACTTGTACGATACAGATGTAGGGTCAAGCCCAATATTAAATATTACCATAGATGACGATGACACAGGAATGTTATTACAAAGAACTGATGTAGCAGCTATGACAATTAAGAAAAGAGATCAATCTTGTCAAAGAAGGGTTCTGAATGAAGAGGACCATGATGATGACATTGTTGATGACTTTGAGGAAGATGTGGAAAATGAGGATGTTTAATACCTTTTTTCTATCATTTTTTTCATATTTGTGTACTTTTTAATGACATAAATTTGCATTTTTATATGGTTGCAGAAATCTAACTTGTTTTGTTGTCATTATTAATTATTAACAAGCAAGAGGACTTGTTTTGTTGCCATTATTACTTATTAATTATTAACAAGCAAGAGGACTTGTTTTGTTTTGTTCCCTACTTATGAAAGCATGAAGAGGAATTTGGATATGTAAAACTCTTCAGGAGAGAATCTCAAATAATCTATGAACAACCTGATTATTCAAAAATGTAAGTAGAGAATGTAAAACTCTTCCGGAGGGATTGTTAATTTCCTTCGGTTTTCTTAATTGCTTACTCATGATTTTTTAGGTTTGGGGTTTTCTAATACATCCATTTTTTCAGGTACCATAAAAGAATAAATGGCAGGGAAGATAAATATAAGTGCTAAAGCTAAAGATTCTTTGGTAGAAATCAAAAATCCACTAGATTGGCAAAAAGAAGCACAACAGGAGCAAAAGATTCACATGTTCAATTCAAAAAGAACCACTGCAGCGCGTATTTCTTCTATTTCTAAATCATTTAGTCCACCTTTACTTTTACCCTCCACAAAAGATTCACATGCCAAAATATCGAATCCAGGAAAAAACTCTCATGAAGCCAGTATAAAATATAAAACACATCATTCTATAAAATATAATGCACCACAAACTATAAAAGATAAAGCAACAAAACATACAGGTATTGGGTCCTACCAACAACCACCAATACACTCACAATTGTCACTGCAGTTAGATCAAGATTTGATAAATGAAAAGGAGACTACATATGAGCATAGACATGAACTTGATCATCTCGAGCCTGAGGCTGATCATCATTTACATTCAAATCCAACAGATCTTGGGCATGGTAATATTGATAATACAACTCTCATTTTTGTTTAGATTCACTTACTTGAGATGTTTTAACTCTAAGTTGTCAATCAATAGGTACATGTGAAATTAAGAAAAGGACACGTGGTCCAACCACTGGGATTGGATGGTCTAATAGGAAATATGATTCTACTGAAAAGATTGAAGTTCATCTTCCTGCCGACCTTCGCAGATTTGTTGGTGATAGATCTCAAGAGCTTATCACGAGGAGTGGACGCATTGTAAGGCTTTATGCTCCTTTGAATGTGGAGAGATTGGCTCATATTCCAGTTGATATAATTGACAAAATAATTGATATCATCTATGTAAGTAATGAAGTTTTTTCAAGTAAATATATAAATTGAACATGTTTTTTTTACTAATCAGCATTTTAATATGTATTATGTTGTTTTAGTTCGAATTCAGTCTTCCAACTGAGAATCATGTCATGTATGACCTTATATCTTCACTTCGTCGAATCTATAATGTTTGGCGCGCTCGTTTGTAAAGCGAACATTATTTACAATGGAGTACCGATGCACAAAGGCGTGAACATTGCCCTAAAGACATCGATCCAGATCAATGGAGTTGGCTAATTGGATATTGGGGAAGCGCTAAATTCAAGGTGTGGAAAACATATTTGTTTAATTGACTTATTATTATTTTTATGTCCTAATTACAAAGTGTTTGTTAAATTAAACATTCATAATATATTGATTTTCCTTATGATTTATTGTAGAAAATTAGTGATGCGAACAAAGAAAATAGGAGACTACAAAAAATGAAATCTCATATTGGTACAAAGTCTATAGCGAGAACAATACATGAGCTGGTAATATTTTTAATATTCCTAAAATTATGTTTTAATTTATTAGTTGTCATACTTTAATTTTATTTTTTTTGTTTGCTTAATTCAGAGACAAGTTGCACCTGAAGATCAACAATTGCCTATATACATACGATTGTGGGAGAAAACTAAAAAAGGAAAACAAAATCAGTGGACCGATGAAGATGCAAAAGAGGTTTATAATAAGCTTTTGGAACTTCATGAGGAACAAAAAAAAGAAAAAGGAGAAGACAAATTAACCACGAAAGAAGCCTATACAATCGTACTTGGTAAACGACCAGGTTATATTCCTGGCATGGGTCCAGGACCAAAACCTTTGGAATGTGAAAGTAGTAATGGAAAACATCTCAAAGCACAAATTCGAGCTGAAGTAGAAGCAGAGATGAGCGCACGTTTTCAAGAAATGGAGGACAAAGTGGCTCAGAGAGAGGCTCGAATGGAGCAAAGAGAAGCATGCATGGAGCAAATGGACGCACGAATGCTGGCATTCATGGAACAAAGACAAATAGAGGATCAGATGGACAGTACTAACTAGAGAAACTTTGGCTAATTATGAATTTTTTTATATTGAATCATTCAAATTTGTTTACTTATTATAGTTTGATTAAACTTTTTTCAATGGTTTTGGAATATATGTGGTTTATAGCTCCATTTTTTCTTGGATCTAGCTTTTGTTTTGTCATAGGATTTATGACTATAATTAGCTTCATTATTTATTATGATCTTAATTATTTATTAATTCTTTCCGTTTGTTGATTCATTTGAGGGCGCTTAAACCTAAAACTCCATTTCAAAAATAAGTTGTTGTTAGTGCAAATTCCAGCCGCAGCTAAGAGCAGGTCCCAACAATGCCAATGGTCTCACTGCTGCCTATCCTAAGGTTTTGTTCCGGCTACTGCAGTCCAATCATTTGTGTGAGTCTACCCTAAACTATTTGGTTTCTTACCTTTAATTGGCCATTCAAAGTGTCTGACTATTGTTTACTTCTTGTTTCAGGTCCATTCTTCAGAATCTGACATTGATGCTTCGTGTATACTTACTTCTTGTTTCCTATGGTATATTGTTTCTTAGGAAATAGTTATTGTTTGAACATGAATAAAATGATTTATTTTGTTTGTGCTTAGAAATTGCATTTGCAAATAACATGTTACCTTGTACAAGCTAAAATTTTCCGACCATTGGTTTAGTGGAGTTATTAACTTAAGGTTAGAGCTGCTGTTTTTCAAAGTGGAATATGGAGTATTGTGGCTGATTCCCTTTTAGATCTGTCCGGATTTTCTCTGGGGATATAGGGTTTTGAGATCTGCAAGGAGTTTTCGCTCTCAATGTCTTCTACACCAGTATTGACTCACCGAGTCAGTTAACTAGTTGGAGTCCAAGCGGATGTGATCCTTGTGGGCAATCATGGAAGGGCATCATATGCTCGGATTCATCGGTTACAGAAATGTTTGTTTTCTTTATCTGTTCACGATGCAATTGTTTAAGAATTTTATTCCTTTCTGGTTAGATTCATTAGCGCTAATTAGTTTCTGCCATGTTCTTCCTTGTTTTATCAGCAAGCTCTCTGGGTTGGGCCTCATTGGATATTTGGGATACCAGATGGTAAGTTGAAATCTCTAGTTGAGCTATTAGTTGTCTTCCTCATTCACATTTCCTTTCTGCATGCTTGAATCTCTATTAGTTTGACTTGGTTTGATGAGAATTTTTTGTGAGATGCAGGGATGTGAGTAGTAATAATCTTGGAGGTGGAAACCCACTTCCATATAATCTACCCCCAACTATTTGGTTTCTTACCTATAAGTGATGATCTCATGGATGTTTTTATTTGCTGTTTTAATTACTTATCCTGAAATTGTACAGAAATATCGCCAATAACCAGTTTACTGGAGGCATACCTTACTCGATATCGCAGATGACAACTCTTCAATACCTGTGAGTATGATTGCTGATGTTGTTCTACTGTTTGTTCATCTATGTTCAAAAGTTCTGAACTGGGAAAATATGTGCTGGCTGATGTAGAAATCTTGCACACAATCAACTTCAAGGTAATTTGACAGATATGTTTGGACTGCTGGTTAATCTCGAGACAATGTGAGTAAATCCTTGGTAATTCGCTAATTTGATACTATGCTGTTGCTGATATATGTGTTTTTAAAATTTCTCTTTGATTTGTGTGTAAATTGTTGCTAAATTGCGACAAAAGGTTGATTTGTATGCTAGTCTTTTGCCATTGCACAATATCTTTTTTTTGTGGGATCGTAAAATGTCTATTCGATGAAAGTACAATTTTAAAGTAATTTATGAAACTTTGAGCAACAGCAGTATATAAATTAAGAGAGCATGAGCATCATCCATGACACGTAAGGACCAAATGATGCACACCACTCACGACTGGCGGCGCTTGTACATGATCCCTCAACGAGGATTCGTATCAGAGCACTTGATCTACTGCTAGTTTACTTCACTAAGCACCTTTTCCTTTAAGCTATTCACATGGCCTGGAATTGTTATTCATTCATAAACTGTAAAGCTTCTTCTTAGGATAACACATGCTTGACAAGGACTTCATCGTGTACAACTTCTTAAGCTTCAACCAATGACCTATGGCTGATGTTTCCATCACAACATTATACACAACCTCATTTGTAAGACTGCTCTATTATGCACTGTGTCATTTAATCCATGTCATCCTGCAAATCATCCGCCATGTCAGCAGACTTCTTGCCAATACTGACACTAAATAGTCCTTGACAAGGACCACCTTTACCCTTCTTTGCTACATAGAGAAGTTTCTCCTGCCATCGAATCTCTCCACCTCGTACTTGGCACTATCTGCTTTGTTTCCCATCATCTTGCAAGTTGAAGTGTTACGAACTTAAGCTCCTTTTGGCATTGTGGAGGAGGTCGTGAACAAGGTGACTGTGAACTGTTGTTCGTGACCGTCCATCCTATCCTAAGGAACTTCATCCACTTTTATGTTCAAGACTAGTTTTTTTTCTTGGTGGCGGTCATAAACTATTGCCATTTGGATTGATGATTAAAGAATTTTTTTATTGGATTCTGCTTTGAAGCCCGAGAAATGACAGCCTCTATACACAAGTTCTTTACTTCCTCTTGTGTCATCACCTTCGGCACATTATATATTACAATCCCCTTAAAACAGCTACCCAATATTCCAATCCCCTTCAAACAGACGGCCTTCCCCTACAAGTCCCATACTTCCAGAAGAATCGTTTTTATTAGTTGGTTTTCTTGACTGTTCATTATTTTTTTTGCTGTTTTTTGATTTCCATGTAGCATTTCTTATTTGATTGAATGATGTCATGTACAGGATTATGTTGCCACAAGATGGTATAGGGCCCCGGAGCTATGTGGCTCATCCTTCTCCAAGGTAATCTTTTTAATCCACGGGAACTGCAAGTGAATTTTTCAATTGTGAATGATGTTGAAAGTGTTAAAGAAGCAGAATATGGAGTATTGTGTGAGTCCACCCTAAACTAGATAAATATAATTGTTATTTTTTTTCATGTGAGTGAAAATTTGCTTTGGATTCCCTGCAGGATAATTTGGAGCCAACATCCACCTCTTGTGTTGAACGTGATTCCTTCAATCTCTTGGTATGATGATCAATTAGAGATGGGGTCTACCATTTCAGCGGCCCTGTTTATGGTGGCTAGTTTACGACATCAGACATGGGGCTAGCACAGCAGGCGGCCATGTTTGGACAAGGTTTGATTGAGCAGGGAATGCCCATGAAAACAGCTTTACTGGCGACGCTCGCTGCAGCTGGACAGAACCCAGCCGCCTTCATTATCAATCCTGCGATGCTCGCTGCAGCTGGACACTGCTCTTGTAAGAGCATTGAGTGATGGAGTTTCATCTACTATGGTCCTCAAGCAGCAATGGCATAACAGCACAGTGAGTTACCAATGTTTTCAAGGGACTACACCACCATGAAGGCAGGAACACAACAAGCTAGTGGTGGCAGTGCCAGTTCATACTAGTTCTCATTAGGTGAATAATACATGTAATAAAGATAAATATTAATGTCTAGCATCTGGACTAGTTGATTTGATTAATCTTCAAGAGCATATTGTTTATTAATTATACATTTTTTTCATGTAATGAGAACAATAAACATAAATGTTTTTTATATAGATTTGTAGTGAGGGGTTTGGATTATATATCTCCCACTTACTTTTTACTACTAATAAAAATTTGTTTGATTGAGATTGGCTTACAAAATAGATATTATATCTATTATTGTCTTTTCTCTTGTATATATTTGGATTCAATGTAATAGCAAATAAAAAAATTTATTTAAAATAGGTACATGTCAATAATTATAAAATATTAGTGATCAAATATTTCGTTATTATATGTGATATTTAGTGACTAAAAATTTGGCTTCTATTGAATTAAATAATTAGTGACTGAATTAATTTGATCACAAATTAATATTTTGTGACAAACAAGTTGGTCATTATTGCATTAAACAATTAGTGACTAAATTAATTTGGTCACAAAAAAATATCTTTCAGTGACTAGAAACTTAGACACTAAAAAACAATTAGCAACGAAGATTTCCTTCGTCACTAATAAAATACATTTAGTGACGCAAAATTAATTTGGTCACAAAAAATATTTAGTGACAAGCCTTTTGCAACCATCTTGTGACGGATTAAATTTGGTCACTAAATGTCTTTAGTGACCAACCCGCGGTATTTAGTGACCAAATTTTTCATCACTAAAACCTTGTTTTCTTGTAGTGAATTAAAGGTCCTATTTTTCTAATAAATTAAATAACTTAAGGTTTGCCTAAGGTTTACAAAGCGTAGAACCACATAATCGATGTGTGGGCTCTATTTCCGTAGTCCATACGCTAGCTAGCTGAGAGGTCGTGCATATGGACCGATCCCCCCTTGGTAAATGGAGTTCCGTACTAACCCTCGAGAGAGGAAGCTTGCAAACTCTACCGGATTGGGTTCCTCACCCAATAGCGGGGTTCTTAGCGTAATGCGGGCATTAAGAGGAATCCTTCGTCGGATGAGAGCACGGTCGAATAGTCTTAATTATCAGGTGAGCGATAGTACTAGAGATAGGTGAGCTCATTCTAGTGGAACCTCCATAGCCAAGTCTTCACCTTAATTATTTTGAAATTTAAGATCTCTTTTTATTAAAAGTTTATTTTAGTTCAAATTTTATTTGATGCGATTGCGCTAAGCTCTTCATCGGCTCCATCTTAAAATCTTTTATTTTTTGACCTTTTTTATATATAAAAATATCCTGACAACATAAAATATCGGTAAAATAATAGTCCCCTATCGGGAAGAGTAGAAATAATCATCCCGACCCCGAGAATAATATTACCTTGATATTCCACACCAAAATATCATGTACTACACACGATAGGTGTGCTTGCCTCTTTCGTTAAAACTCGATTTCACCTGTTTTATATTCATGTAATAAATCCGCGCGGTCCGTCTTTCTAAATAAAACCAAATCCGCTTTCTCTAAATAAATCGCCCGGGGCGCCGCGTGACCAAAATAAATTTTTGGAGTTTTAACCCTCATCAAGTTTTTGGCGACGTTGCCGGAGAATTTTTCGTGTCGTTATTTTGAAATCTGAAAATCTATTACTTTTACCTATTTTTATTTATATATATACAAAAAAATGGCCAACCAAAAAGATTACTGCTAATACTATTACTACTACTAATAATAATAATAATACTAATTATAATAATAATAAAAATACTTAGAAACATAAACAAAAAAGTGTTTATTTTATACTTATTATTATTTCATATATATATTTAATGATACAAAAAAACAAAAAAACTTATTTAAAAAACTATAAAACTAAAAACTTGAAAAAATTATAAAACCCAAAAAATCTAATCTAAACAATAAAACAATGCAAAAACTATAAAATCTAAAAAAAAAATTTTTATGAAAACATTGAAAATCTAAAAAACTAAAAACTCTAAAAACTAAAAAATCTAAAAAACTCAAAACTCTCTCAAAACAAAATCTAGAAACCTCAAAAACCAACCAAAAATCTAACCACTATAAAAAAACCAAAAAACTCTAAAACTAAAAAAACAACAAAAATCTAAAAAACTAAAAAAACCAACTAAAAAACACTACAAAAAAACTACTTCAAATATATATATATATATACATATATATATATATATAATTTGTTATTACAAATATATATATATATATATATATATATATATATATATATATATATATATATATATATATATATATATATATATATATATATATATATATATATATATATATCAAAAAAAATTCCCCTCCTAAAAAACCACAAAACATTTTGTATATATTTTCCTTTAATTTGTTGAATTTCTTTTAAAAAACCCCAAAACAGTTTTACCAAAAAAGCTAAACACTGGAAATAAATAAATTTTTTTATTATTAAAAATAATATATATTTTTTCTCGTTTCGGCGCGCTTCATGCTCTTGTGCACGACATGTGATCACATTTCTGTACACGCTCATAAGCTACGACGTTTGCTACTTTCGAGTCACATACAAACTTGCCCCCTACCTCCTACAAAATCTTGTCCGACTTTATCTTCTTTGTTTTTTCTGTTATAGTTTTGCTATTTCTTCTAAATAATGTAGGGTTATTAATAACGAGCCTCCCCGACCTCGTCTCAGGGAAGTTCTAACCCCCCTTCCTCTTTATTTATGTACATCCTGCATTATATTTTGTTATCGTTCCTCATGCTTATCTTACGACATTGGGGACAATGTTGGAACTAATTATGGGGGTGTTCTCATTACTCGCATATTTCTTTTTTCACACTTATATTTTTCATACTCTTAAAAAATTAAAAAAACATTGCAAAAATTAAAACATCAAAAAAAAAATTGTTTCTTTTTATATTCAAAAACTCAAAAAAATTTCATAAAAACACAAAATTTTTAAAAAAAAACTTAGAAAAAAAAACATTCAAATAATTTTTTTGTTTTTCACTTTGTACATTTTTTATAAACAAATAATCTTTCTCTTTTCCCCCTATCTTCTTTGTACATAACACCTCTTTCTTTCTGAAAGTGAGTGTTAGATCAGAAATACTCTAGAGGAGGGGGGGGGGGGGTGAATAGTGTATGCTTAAAAATTTCTTAACTGCTATTATAGCTTTTGCTGTAAATTAAAAGTGCAGAATTACTAAACTACCAAGCAATGAATCTAAAGCACAAGCACAACAAGAACAAATGAAAAGGAGGCAACCATACGACACAAGAATTTTATAGTGGTTCCCCAACCTGGGTATATCCACTCTTCTACCACCCTTGGTAGGAATCCACTCAAGTTTTTGATCAAGTGCCTGACACCAATGAGCTTTTGATCAGGTGCTCAAAAACCAACCCAAGTCTTTTGATCAGGAGACTTGCAACTAAGGAATCACTTTTGAAGAGAGATGACAACCCTTTGCAGAGGTGGGGGTGAGAGATGATTTTGTCTTCTCTTTCACAATATATATGTACAACCTTGGGCTCGCGAGAGGTGACCCAAGCAAGCAAGGAAGGAGGATTGGCGATAGGGGAGGAGGCCCACCTACAGGTGGCGAGGGGTGTAGACAGCCCACGGAGATATGCAAGACCTCTTTATGCGAGACCTCCTAGGGGGCGAGATGGCCCACTGGGCGAGAGGCCGGCAAGAAGGATGGGGTGGTCGTCTCGCCTGACAGTTCTTTCCCCACTCGCCACATGTGAAAAGAGACGTCTTTACCTTTTTACCCCCAAGGGGGTTTTACCTTTATGCCCCAGGTAATTTTACATGTCTACCCCGGGAGGTATGCATATAGCTCTCCAGAACAACGGAGTTTGGATGTTCGCAGACCCGGTCCAGGGTGTTTTGGTCATTTCAGGTTAATTCAGAAGTGTTATTTGCAGAACAGATTCAGAGGCCTATAAATAGACCGGTAAAGGTGCCTGAAAGAGGTTGTTGAACCTTTCCACTATCTTCCTCGCAGGCAACTAGCTCAGCACTGACTAGGGAGGGGAAGACCTTCAGTTCTTTCGGGTAAGAGGTGGGACCTCCAAGCTGAGCCCCCTCGGTCTGTTTTCAGGTCTCTAACTCTTGTCAAGAGGGTAGCGCAGGGAGAGTACGTGTGGGTTGCATCCTGTTTCGAACTTTAGGAGGGATCAGAAAGCTAGTTCAAACATTTTTGGTGCGGTGAGCGTGGAACACAACCCTCAGGGAAGAACCTTGAGCAACCACATGGCGGGAAGTCAGGGAGAAGGAGAAGGAGAGGGGTCGGAAAACCCGGGAGGATTTGTCGGGAGAGAATAGTTCATGGCTTCAATCAAGGGGATCATGGATTTGCTGCAAGGGATCTAGCGACCGGGAGATTGTTAAACTCCACTGCCTCAAGTGCCGGCTCTCGCAACACAGGAAGAACTCGTCTCGGCGCGAGTAGGAGAAGATGCCCCGGGGAGAAGGCCGGGAAAGGAGGTGATGGTGGAAGGGAGCGGGAGAGACATGGCGGGAAGGGAGCTGTTCCCAAGTCCGGCGAGTACCATCTCGCCAGGAGTGGTCATCGCGCGAGTAGGGGTAGCGAGACCGGCGGCAAGAGGGTCCCCTTTTTGCGTGCTAATCCTGTCAGCTCCCATCCAGGAAGGCTTCCGAGAACCCGAGATGAAATACTATGTAGGGAAGGATGACCCCCTCCATCACTTGCAGTGATTTGAGGATGCAGTTTCGATCAGGCCCATGACGGATGCGTTTAAGTGCCGCCTTTTTACGATCACTCTAAAGGACAAAGCTAGGGACTGGTTCCATCAACTCCCGACAGGCTCGATATACTGCTTCGAGGAACTAAGTAGGAGCTTCCAGCTCCAGTTCTCCACATCTAAGAAGAGGAAAAGGAACCCGGAGTCGATCTTTTTGATTAAGCAGAAGGCGGATGAGTCGCTGGCTCAGTACGTGGATAGGTTCCAAGAAGAGATTTTGGATATACAGGAGGTACCAGGGTTTGCCCTCCAAATGGCCTTTATTGTTGGACTACGGTAAGGGTTCTTCAAGATGAGCCTCACCCAGAAGGCGCCGCTGTCTTTTGAGGGATTGATGGAGAAGGCGGCGAAGGAAATAGCGATGGAGGCGGCAAACCCAGCTTTTGCGAAGAAATTGGCAAGGCTTACCGAGGTGGAGTCGAGGGAGTCAGGTGGGAGACAACAGGAGGTAAGGAGAAGAGAGGAGCCGAGGGCGCCGACGTATCAGGAGCTGGGGTGGAGGCAACAGGCAGGACCGGCCCCAATGTAAGGTAGAGGATTTCCCCAAGGGGGGAGGAATCAACAAGGAGGATCGGGAAGGTTTCACTAGCAAGGGTGGGGATATGGTCATAGACCGACCTTGCCCCCTCCGCAGCAGGCTATGGCCATCGACCGAGGAAGAGGAAGAGGCCGGGAGAGAGGAAGAGGAGCAGGAGCAAGGAGAAGGAGGAACCCTCAGGAAGGAAGGCAAGGGCGGGGGAGGTGGCATTGTCATATTGTGACTTCCACGAGGAGGAAGGTCACGCAACGGCTACCTGCCCAGATTTCTTGGAAATAAGGAGAACTCGAGGGGCAGGAGAACAGCAAAGACCGGTACAGATAGAGGAAGTAACAGCTACAGGGGAAGAGGATCGATGTGTGGATCGAACAGATGAAGGGGATCGCAGAGGAATTGGAGTGATTAATGGGGGGTGGGGGGTGGGGATAGAGGCGGCCCGAAAGGCGAGCCTTCACACTATGTACCGCCGAAGCGTCGCCTCGACGTCACAATCCCCACCCCCAGATGAAAAGATTACCTTTTCAAGGAAAGACATGCCGGACCATGAGGACCCCTTTTATGACGCGCTGGTGATACGGACCGCCATCGAGAACTTCACGGTGTCACGGATCCTAGTAGACAATGGGAGTTCGGTGAACGTGATTTTCAAAAAAGCATTCAATGCAATGAGGGTGGAGGCCCGGAGGGTGTTGGCGGCGGATGGACCACTGTTTGGGTTCTCAGGGGAGAGGAAAGAAGTCGAGGGGGGAGTGGGACTTCAGGTGACCCTGGGAGGGTTGTCCCGGAATTGACACTTTGTCATAGTGGATGCCCCCAGTAGTTACAACGCTATCTTTGGGCACCCCTTGATCAGCGCTTTCAGATGCGTTCCATCATCATTTCACCAGTGCTTGAAGCTGAATTCAGGAGGTACCCAAATCAGGTTATGGGGAGATCTAAAGGCCGCAAGGGAATTCTACGTGATGGCAGTGAACACCATCTCCTGGCAAGGAGATGCGGAGGAGTTGGGAAAGAGGATGGAGCAATTACAACAAGAACGGGGATGCGGAGAAGAGCGAGGAGAGGAAGGTGCCGGAGGAGAGGGAGAAGTAGTAGTGGTTGGAGGCATTGCGGGGGAGCCAGAAATGGCGGGAGGGGAGTTCGGGGAGACCGGGATGGTAGAATAAAAGGAGAAGGAAGGAGCTGAAGGAGAGGGAGAAATGGTGAGGAACGAAGACATGGTGGAGAAGCTAGAAGTGGCTAGAAAGGAGGGAGAAGAGACGGAGGCGGCAGAGGAAAAGGAGCCAAAAGAAGAGGAAGGGAGGAGAGAGAAAAGGAAGATGGAAGAAGCCGGACGGTCGCCCGGGGAGGGGGCCCAGCCAGAAAAGAGAAGGGCCTCACGACAGGAAGATGAGGACGCAAGCAAGTGGGAGATGGAGCAGCTGGGGGAAGAGATGATGATGGCCAACATGGAAGGCGAAGCCAAGGAGCAGGACGCGCAGGCAGAGCAGGAAGGGGAGGAAGAGCCATCGAGGCTGAAAGCGGCCGTGGAGGTCCTCGAGGTAGAGATCCATACCAAGGAAGGCAGAGAGGAGAAGATAAAAATCAGCGGCGAGCTCAGCCCGGAAGAGCGTGAGAAGATCAGGGCCTGCGTGCAGAAAAATATTGACGTCTTCGCGTGGAGCGCCGCAGACATGGCAGGGGTTGATGCAGACGTCGCCTGTCACTGCCTCAATCTCGACCCCAACACTCGCCCTATACAACAGAAGAAGAGGGCCATCGCCTCCAAGATGGACGGACCTATTAGAGAGGAAGTGGAAAAATTACATAAGGAGTGGTTTGTGTCCGCCTGTAAGTATCCGGGGTGGGTGAGTAATGTTGTAATGGTCAAAAAAGGGGAGGGTAGGTGGAGAATGTGTGTGGATTTTTCTCTTTTAAATAAAGCATGCCCCAAGGATTGTTACCCGCTGCCCCGAATCGACGCGTTGGTTGACTCAGCCGTCGGTTTCCCTTTTATGAGTTCCTTGGATGCATTTTCTGGATATCATCAAATACGCATGCATCCTCCGGACGTTAAGGACGTCACCTTCGTCACGGAGGATGGATGCTTCTGTTTTAATATGATGCCTTTCGGTTTGATAAATGCGGGAGCAACCTATCAAAGAATGATTGATCGGATCTTCCGAGAACAGAGAGAGAGGAACCTCGAGGTGTACGTGGATGACTTGATGATCAAAAGCAAGAACCTCAGAGCTCATGTCCTAGATCTGGAGGAGACCTTTGAAACCCTAAGGAAGTATAAAATGAGACTCAACCCCCTGAAATGTGTATTCGGAGCCAATAGGGGAAAATTCCTCGGACATCTTCTCACTCCATCTGGAGTGGAGCCCAAACCCTAGAAAGTAAAAGCAATCTTAGAGTTGGAGTCCCCTAGAAATGCTAAGGAGGTTCAGCGACTCACCGGAAAGTTGGCCGGGCTAAGCAGTTTTCTCTCCCGAGCTGGAGAGAGATGCTCGTCTTTCTTTCGGACACTGCGAGAAGGCAAGAGGTTCGAGTGGACCTCGAAATGTGAGAAGGCTTTCCAGGCTATAAAACAACAGCTTACCCAGATGCCCTTACTCCAGGGACCAAGGGAAGCGGAGATCATGTTTTTATATTTGGGGGTAGGGACTGGGGCAGTGAGCTCGGTTCTTGTGCGAGAAGAAGGGAGGAAGCAATTTCCGATCTATTACGTGAGCAGGGTCCTGAAGAAAGCGGATCTCGGGTACACCATTCATGAGAAGTTAGCATTTTCCCTCATCATCTCGGCCCGAAAGCTCAGGCCGTATTTTCAGGCTCATTCCATTCAGGTGGTAACAGATCACCCCCTCCGTCGCATCTTGGAGGGGGTAGAACATTCCGGGAGGCTAGCAAAATGGTCAATAGAGATCAGTGAATTCGACCTCATCTTCGTTCCTCGGCTCGCCATAAAGGCGCAGGCGGTAGCCGATTTCCTGGTGGACTATGTAGTTGAGGTCCAGGAGACGGAGGTGTCACCTCGGGCAACCTAGAAGATGTTAGTGGATGGAGCGTCAGGAAGAAATTCCTTTGGAGGAGGGATGGTCTTGATCAGCCCGGAGGGGACCCGGATTGAGCAGGCCTTGAAGATTCATTTCACGATCACCAACAATCAAGCGGAATCTGAGGCGGTCATTGCGGGACTCAGGTTAGCCTGGGAGCTGGGCATACAAGACATTGAGGCCTCGACAGACTCCATGGTGGTGGCAGGCCAGATCAAAGGGGAGTTCGAGGTAAGGGAGCCCACCCACCAGCTGTATCTAGGAAAGGTCAAGGACATTATAGGGCAGTTCTGAAGCTTCTCAATTCAGCACATCCCGAGGGAGGAGAGCACTCAAGCTGACCAACTCGCCAAGCATGGCCCTCGAGTCGGGGGAATAATGACGGAACTCTTCAGACCGTCTATAGAAGAAGGGGAACTCATGGAAGTATGGCAGCAGAGGTCTTGGATGGAACCCTTCATCACCTTTTTGACATCGAGATAGTTACCCGCGAAGGAACTCGACAAGAAGCATACCAGATACAAATCGACGTACTACCTGCTGAAGGATGGGGTTTTATATCGCCTGTGTACAACCTTGGGCTCGCGAGAGGTGACCCAAGCAAGCAAGGAAGGAGGATTGGCGAGAGGGGAGGAGGCCCACCTATAGGTGGCGAGGGTTGTAGACATCCCACAGAGATAGGCGAGACCCCTTTAGGCGAGACCTCCTAGGGGGGCGAGATGGCCCACCGGGCGAGAGGCCGGCGAGACGGACGGGGTGGTCGTCTTGCCTGACAGTTCTTTCCCCACTCGCCACATGTGAAATAGATGTCTTTACCTTTTTACCCGGAAGGGAGTTTTACCTTCATGCCCCAGGTAATTTTACATGTCTACCCCGGGAGCTCTACATATAACTATCCAGAACAGCAGAGTTTGGCTGTTCGCAGACCCGGTCCAGGGTATTTTGGTCATTTCAGGTTAATTCAGAAGTGTTATTTGCAGAACAGATTCAGAGGCCTATAAATAGACCAGTAAAGGTGCCTGAAAGAGGTTGTTGAGCCTTTCAACTACGTTCCTCGCAGGCACCTAGCTCAGCACTAGCTAGGGAGGGGAAGACCTTCAGTTCTTCCGGGTAAGAGGTAGGACCTCCAAGCTGATCCCCCTTGGTCTGTTTTCAGGTCTCTGACTCTCGTCAAGAGGGTAGTGCAGGGAGAGTACGTGTGGGCTGCATCCTGTTTCGAACTTTAGGAGGGATCAGAAAGCTGGTTCCAACATTTTTTGGAGCGTATCGCAAGACCCTATCAGGTTTGCTGGCCAGATGTGTGTCAGAGGAGGAGGTTCCCAAGGTTCTGCAGGAGATTCACTCGGGAGAATGTGGGAGTCACTCGGGGAGCCGGACATTAGAAGGGAGGGTGCTGAGCCAGGGGTACTTCTGGCCTACCCTCAGGAAAGATGCAGAGGAATTCGCAAAAAAGTGTCAAAATGCCAGGAGTTCGCCCCCCTTCAGCTCCTTCCGGCCCAGAGGTTGCGGACCATCACAGCTCCCTGGCCATTCGCTATATGGGGGCTAGATCTGGTGGGCCCCTTTCCCCAAGCAAGTGGCCAAAGGAAATTCCTGCTAGTCATGGTGGACTACTTTTCGAAATGGCTGGAGGTGAAGGCGTTAGCTAAGGTAACCTCGCAGGTGGTCAAGAATTTCGTATGGGGGGAGATCATCTGCCGGCATGGGTTGCCCCTGGCCATTGTGACAGATAACGGACCACAGTTTGCAAGTAGAGAATTCGTGGATTTCTGCATTCGTTTGGGAATAGATTTCCGCTTTGCCTATGTTCATCATCCACGGAGTAATGGACAGGTGGAAGCAGCTAATAAGGTCATTATCAATCTATTGAAGTAAAAAGTGGAGAATTTGAGAGGGAGCTGGGTGGAGCATCTACCTTCAGTACTATGGGCCTTGAGGACGACACCAAACACCGCCACGGGGGAAACCCCGTTTAAGCTCTCTCATGGCTCAGTGGCTGTCATACCTATCGAATTTGATGTCACATCACCGAGAGTAGCAGTTGCGAGAGAAGGAGCCGAAGGTTGGAGAGCAAAGAAAAAAGAAGAACAGAGACTCTCATTGGATCTCGTGGAGGAGCTCAGGGATTTGGCAATGGTCCGACAGGATGAGGTCAAGCGCTGGATGGCAAAGTACTTCGACAAGCATATAAGGATCAGGCAGTTCGAGAAGGGAGATTTGGTCCTAAAAAATGTAGATACAGCAGGTAGAGGGGCCTCCGTGGGGAAGCTCAATCCCAATTGGGAGGGTCCTTTTGTAGTAACAGAAGTCTTAAAGTCAGGAGGGTACCACCTCCAGGATGTGGACTGGGTATCCCTCAAGCGAGCCCGAAGCGGTGATGATTTAAAGAGATTTTACCCGTAGCACCTTCTTTCCATTGCACTTTTTATTATTGTACAATGCTTACCATTTTGATGTGCTCGTTGGGTGTGATGAAAGCGTGGGCGACCTTTTAGGGCACCAATGTTGAAGGTGTTTTGGAGAGGAGACCGCGAGCAGACCCGCTAACTAGGCTCTCATCTAGCTGGCAGGGCTGTAGGCTCACTCGGTGGTTGGAGAAGGTTTGGAGAGGAGACCCCGAGCAGACCCGCTGACTAGGCTCTCATCTTGCTGGCAAGGCTATAAGCTCACTCGGTGGTTGGAGAAGGTTTGGAGAGGAGACCCCTAGCTGACCCGCTGACCAGGCTCTCATCTAGCTGGCAGGGCTATAGGCTCACTCGGCGGTTGGAGAAGATTTGGAGAGGAGACCCCGAGCAGACCCGCTGACCAGGCTCTCATCTAGCTGACAGGGCTGTAGGCTCACTCGGTGGTTGGAGAAGGTTTGGAGAGGAGACCCCGAGCAGACCCGCTGACCAGGATCTCATCTAGCTGGCAGGGCTGTAGGCTCACTCGGTGGTTGGTGAAAATTTGGAGAGGAGACCCCGAGCAGACCCGCTGACCAGGCTCTCATCAAGCTGGCAGGGCTGTAGGCTCACTCGGTGGTTAGAGAATATTTGGAGAGGAGACCCCGAGCAGACCCGCTGACCAGGCTCTCACCTAGCTGGTAGGGCTGTAGGCTCACTCGGTGGTTGGTGAAAATTTGGAGAGGAGACCCCGTGCAGACCCGCTGACCAGGCTCTCATTTAGCTGGCAGGGTTATAGGCTCACTCGGTTGGTGGAGAAGGTTTGGAGAGGAGACCCCGAGCAGACCCGCTGACCAGGCTCTCATCTAGCTGGTAGGGCTGTAGACTCACTCGGTGGTTGGAGAAGATTTGGAGAGGAGACCCCGAGCAGACCCGCTGACCAAGCTCTCATCTAGCTGGCAGTGCTGTAGGCTCACTTGAGGGCCAGTCTCAGGGTAAGAGCTTGTGAGGGGAAGGGTCCAAATTCATCAGAATGTTGGTGGAAAATCCCTAAAAAAGAGAGGTTCCAGGAATCAGGCCAGGGAAGAGGGTCCCTGGCCGACACTCGTCATGGGTGGTCTCACGCTTGGCGGGGGGACCTTCCTTATTCAAGGCACAAGTGAGCCTTAGAAGGCGGAACCTGCCAAGCGAGATGGCTGGTCTCTAGGGACTTCAACGCAGGAAAATCTTGCGGCGAGACGAGCGCTAACTGTCAGTTGATCTCGCGGATAGTATGGGCGAAGAGAGATCCAAAGTTTGTCTCGCGCTCTTGGCTAACTATCAAGCGAGACGACAGAAGATAAAAGCGGTGATTGAATAGCATCTAAAAAATTTTTCTCGCGCTTTTGACTAACTATGAAGCGAGACGGCGAAAGATAAAAGAAGTGATTAAATAGCATCTAAAAAATTTTTCCCGCGCTTTTGACTAGCTATTAAGCAAGACGGCCGAAGAAGGAAGCAGCGATTAATATTTAAAAGGCTTTACAAAATATCCTTGGGACGAGAACATCTCGCTTTCCTTTTTCGAAGATTTGTCTATCAAAATTACAAGTACTAGACGAGAAAGAAAAAAGGTAAGAGAAGCCACTGCAGTTGCTGATGCGCTACTCGCTGTCAGAAGAAGAGCTGCCGTCCGTCTCGCCATACATGCGAGGAACCAGGTCGCGGACAGTTACCGTCTCGGCATCCTCGCGCACCACCCCCAGCTCCTTCATCATTTTAAGAACAACCTCCGCCGCCTTGATGTTGGAGTCTCGGCAGATGGCGTCCACCTCATCTACGGAGTAGCGGGAAGGAACAGGAAATTTGTCCGAGGGGGGTGTCGCGCTGTTCCGGAGGCAAAGATTGTCGGCTTTCAACTTCTTGTTCTCCCCCTCCAACTCTTCAATGCGCGAGCGCATCATGTTGGCCGTCTCGGCATCCTGCGGGAGGAGAGCGAGTAAGGGGCTATAAAAAGAAGTAAGACTAGCAAAGCGACGGAGAGAACTTACCACGCCACCCTGGCCCTGCGCGAGGAGGTTGTCAGCAATAACCAATCACTTCTCTAGATCGAGGGATTTCTCCCGCTCCGTGGCGAGACCGGCCTCCGCTTCCTTCCACTTCCTGTTGTTGAAAACGAGGCGGCGCAAGACTCGGTGAGCGAGCTCCAGGGAGCGAAACTGAGAGTGGGCACTTTTTAGAATGAGATCCCGCGATGCCTCATTATCTGCGGGTTCGGAGCCAAGGCCGCCATACAGCCCAAACCCTAAGGAGAAGGCATGACTGGTGGGGGGGTCCTGCTCTTTCCAGGAAGGAAGGAGGGTGGACACCGACACGCGGTTGGCGTCCTTGTCCCATAAGAGAACCGTTTCGCCGACGTCATCATCTGTCACAGGCCCCATATTGTAATTGGGGTGCGAGGCGGGAGTTGGGCGGCTGGAGGAGCCAGTCTCTCCAGGAGGGAGCTGAGAAGGTTGAACATTGCTGGGGGCAACTGGCTCTGAAGAAACCGTCTTGCGGATGGGCTAGACGGGTAGTCGGGGAGGCGAGGGAGACGAAAGAGAGATGGGGGACAGGGACCCCGCTGGCTCTTTTCTTTCTTTAGCAAATTTTTCCTTTTTGACGGACACGGACTTTTTCTTCTTCTTTGGGCTGAGACGAGAAGTGCCCTCACCCGTGGGCCTCTTCTTGGGGGCAGGTGTCAATGTGTCCTTCGCAGCCTCCGCCGCCATACTCGCCAAGGCGAGAGCTCGGTTACTTTGGTAGGGGGGATGGACAGGGACCGTTCTCTCTCTTAGATAAGATGACAGTCAGCGGGAAATGAGAATTCACAAGGATAAAGAGGGAAATAGAAGAGTACCTTCGCCGGGGAAGATGGCGGGAAGCGAGTCGAGGTCTCGCCGAAGGAATTGGACCTCGAAATTCTTCCCTGCGAAGAAATCGCAGAGATCTTTCTCGGCACCCCCACCTTGGCGGTGTCATAATAGCATTTGGCAGGAGACACGGGGGCAAGAGGGATACCTCCCAGATCCCCACGGATGAAGATAAATCGAGTTAGCCAGTGGTGGTTCTTGTTCGGCGTCTCGCACACCTTCAGGCCTTGGCCTGTGAAATAAGAGATGTCGTCGTTCTTTGTGTGGTAGACAAACAGCTTGCGGAAGGCAGTTAAACTAAACTCAATGCGCTCTCGCCGCAGGTAACAGGCGAAAGCGATCAGCATGGAGATGGCATTGGGGTTGAATTGGGCCGGGACGACCCCAAAGTACTTCAGCACTAGCTTGACCTCCGGCCAGAGGGGAAGCCGCAGCCCCGCCTCGAAGTGCGAGACGGGGAAGGCCAGCTCATTGGGGTACAAGGTGTTGATGCATTCACCAACTTTGGGCGGGCGAGACAGATAACCGTCAGCGAGATACTAGCTGGCGAAACGAGCATTGTCTTCCTTTGGCAATCTACCGAGAGGGAAGTTGTGGTCCACGAACCGCTTTCCGCAATGGTTGCGCCCCTCGCCCTCTTCCATCTTTTTCTTTCCCATAGCGGGCGAGAAAGCAACAAAAGAAGGAGAGGACGGTTCAGAGAGAGAGGGATGCGAGATGAGGAGAGAGACGGGAGCCGCGATCAAAGAAACGACTTAGAGTAACAAAGCAGAGAAAGGCTTGGGTTGGAGATATTTATAAGGGATAAGCGAGAGAGGGGATTAAGCGGGAAAGTCAGGCGGCGGGAAATGAGGAGACACCCCGATACTTCATCTCTCTCTCTCTATCTATCTCACTTTCTCTCTAGAACTCAAGAGGCAGGGGCGCCGCAGCAATCTTTTCGAGGCAAGCCATCATTATAAAACTAATCGAAAAAATAGATAATCATGATCATGATGAAAAGACGACATGATATGACCAATATAGTACCAAAAGTTTAAAATAGATCATCCCGCAGAAGGGGACATCTCGCCCAAATAATTTTTATACAACGCGTCAGTAATCAAACAACTAAATTGACAGAAATACAAGGAGGACCTGTAGAGGGCAAGACGGGACTGCGATAGTTTAGTTCCGCACCCACTGCCAGCGGCCATCTTTACCTCCCGCGCATGGAGGGCGGCCAGGAAGATGAAAGGCGCGAGCAGCGATCACGCCGCGGTGTGCGAGACGAAGATGTTCGTCCGTCTCATTTAAGATGGCTTGGGGGTCAGTCCCGTCTAGAACCCCATCTGCTTCCATCCTGGCGGAAAGTCTGTGATAATCTGCTTCTATCCACTCCATGCGCCGGTCGGAGGCTTGCTTCTCCAGCTCCATCTCGCGGATTATGTGTGTATATTTACGGAACATCCTGGCTGTCCTCCGCTTCAATTTCAGGGTGTCCATAGTATCACCCAAGTAGTCCTCGATCTCTCCAGGATGAGGAAGAGGCGAGAGGGGGGGGGGGGGGGAGACGCGGGAGATTCTTCAGTATCAGAATCAAATTGGATGCCTGCGGAAAGAGCGAGAAATCACAAGCAAGGATGAGCCCACGTGAGTCGGATAAAAGAAGGCGAATCAACGGAAAGGCGAGATGGGATAAGATCTTACTGGGGATGCGAGGGTTCCCCACAACTCGCGAGAGGTTTTCTCTCCGCGAGGGGGGTGGGGAGGCTGCCTTGGGCGAGTCAGTGCACTGAGGAGCTTGGTTTATATTATCAGGAGGATTGGCAGGCACAGGTGAATCAGCAAAACTTCCCTGAAAAAGCGTAGTCAGCAGGCGAGACCAGAGAAGGGAAAGAGTAATGTGATTACCTGCTTCTCTATGGAAGAAGCAAATGGGTTGTCTGTTGAAGGGGCAGAGGAGGTTGCGCCCGCCGAGAGAGGGGCGCAGGCGGCTTTCGTCTTTTTTAGGCGAGAGGGCAGAGAGGCTAAGGGAGGAGTGCGCCCCAGATCCGGGAATAGGGCATCCATGTTGGCTTTATTTCACCTTCGCACAATCGCGAGGCGCTCGCAGAAACTTTGACTGTGAGACATTCTAAAGGAGGAAGAAACGAAGGCTAAAGGGTCCCAAATAAAGACTGGGATCTCATATTTATAGGCCCCATAGGGGGGACCCACCAAAGATTCAAATTAAGGAATCCTAGCATCGCGAGCCACGGTTGGACTATCTTTCCGAGGTTAGGGCAACCTCGAAAAGAGCGGGGATTGTGTACAACCTTGGGCTTGCGAGAGGTGACCCAAGCAAGCAAGGAAGGAGGATTGGCGACAGGGGACGAGGCCCACCTACAGGTGGCGAGGGTTGTAGACAGCCCACAGAGATAGGCGAGACCCCTTTAGGCGAGACCTCCTAGGGGGGCGAGATGGCCCACCGGGCGAGAGGCCGGCGAGACGGACGGGGTGGTCGTCTCGCCTAACAGTTCTTTCCCCACTCGCCACATGTGAAAAGAGATGTCTTTACCTTTTTACCTACAAGGGGGTTTTACCTTTATGCCCCAGGTAATTTTACATGTCTACCCTGGGAGGTCTGCATGTAGCTCTCCAGAACAACGGAGTTTGGTTGTTCGTAGACCTGGTCCAGGGTGTTTTGGTCATTTCAGGTTAATTCAGAAGTGTTATTTGCAGAACAGATTCAGAGGCCTATAAATAGACCGGTAAATGTGCCTGAAAGAGGTTGTTGAACCTTTCCACTATCTTCCTCACAGGCACCTAGCTCAGCACTGGCTAGGGAGGGGAAGACCTTCAGTTCTTCCGGGTAAGAGGTGGGACCTCCAAGCTGAGCACTCTCGGTTTGTTTTCAGGTCTCTGACTCTCGTCAAGAGGGTAGCGCAGGGAGTGTACGTGTGGGCTGCATCCTGTTTCGTACTTTAGGAGGGATCAGAAAGCTGGTTCCAACAATACAACTGAGAAGACTATGGATTGATTATAGCTTAAGGCTCCCCCTGAGATGTAGAATGGATCAGGGAAAACTAAGAGCCAAGCTTCAGGGTGATAGGTCTTCAAACTAAATCCTTGAACAACAATAGTATTCAGGATCTTCTTTGACAGATTGAACTGAAGTTGTCCTTTTGAAGTGTCCTGGAGTTCTTGAAGAAGGAAGACTCTTGATATAGGTATTGCTGTTCTTCTTCTTCAAGTGCTGATGAGCTTCTGATCAAGAACTTCTGTGTATCAGAAAAATGCTTCTTCTTTGACAGAGCAGATTATGCAAAATTGAATGTTTTTCTATAATCTCTATGTGCTTCTCTGTAAGCTGTGCTCTGTGTGAAGCTTTTTCAATTATTTTCTGTTGTTGATTCTCTTCTGTAAGTCTGTGTGTCACTATGTATACATTATTGTCTTCTTCTCTGTGTTTTGAAAATTTGAATGCATCTGCAATTAATGCTGACAGCCTTGAGAATAATCGGCATTGATATATTTCCCCAACTGTCCCGTGAAAAAATGGCAAGCAATAATACTGGAGAAGACCATAATTAATGCTCCTTCTAATGGATACATTCAGAGAATGTTAGAGCATTAATTACCCAGGAATTATATCATTAGAGTGGGGACAGAAGGTCGAAAATAACTAAGTCTGGAATCGTCGAACAGATAGCAGAATTCGTCGAACTGAGTTCACAGTTCGTCGAGCTGAGACATTGTATTCGCCGACCAGGCGGATTCTGTTCGTCGAGCTGAGTTCCATGATCGTTGAGCTGAAAACTGAACAGCTGTCTCTTTTGATCTTTGCCTATTCATCGAGCTAGTAAATGTGTTCGTCGACTGGAGTTCAGCAATTATTCTGGAGTTGCTAAATATCCTGTGTCAACACAATTACTCCTATGTGTCGACACAAGTATTCTGTGTGGTGTCGACATATCCTTTCCACAATGTCGACTGATGATCTTGGTGTCGAAACAAGTTCTTCTAGTGTAGACTTAGTTAATGTCGACATATACTCTGAGTGTCGACATTAGTCTTCTGGTTCCAGAGTTCGTCGGGTAGAGAACTGGGTTCTTTGACCTGAGACTGGAGAACATAGCCTCGACAGATTGTTGTGATAGTCCAAAGATTCGTCGACCGAAGAATGGTGTTCATCGAGCTAAGTCTGGAGAACCTTGAATTCGTCGAGCTGAAAATGATTCTGGACATAAACTTTTGAGGGTGGAATCCAAGGATCGTCGATCTGTAACTGAAGTTCGTCGAGTTCAGCTTAGAGAAAATATCTCTAAGATCGACGAGCTGAGAACGACTATCGTCGTCCTGAGTTCGACGAATGTCGAACTCATTTTACTTAGTCTCTTGAGAAATCTCTGAATCTTTAGGAAAACTCTATGTCTTGAGTCTCTGGCAGTCTGATGTTGGCTTGTCCATATGATGTTGACTCTTAGGACTTCGCCTAGACTCTAGGACACAACTTTGACCCTCGCTATACATGTTGGGTCACATTATCCTAAGTTAGTGAACCTAGCCCAAATCAAACTAGGGATCCAACAATCTCCCCCTATTTGGGTGAGGTCACTAATAAACTCAAAAATAAAAACATAAAGTAAACAAAGCAGGAAAAAGATATATCTGGTAGAGATAATTAACACATACAGCAGATATATTTACACAACAGCTTTGTTCAGACAATATGAAATAATTTAAGATAGAAAAACAGAAATAAAATGGTTCATATGTCACTTCTTCTACTTCTTCTCCTGATGCTTTGCATCCTTGCCCTTGTCTCCTGGCTTGGTAAAAACTATTTCCCTGTTAGGATTTAAGGCTTGTTCCATAGTCATTATCATGTCAGCAGCTCCTATAATCTTCAGAGATGTAGCTCTAGGGACCACTGCTTCAGGAGTAATTTCATATAATCATCAACATTAAAACTTTTGTTAGCCTTTTCAAACCTTTTCAGTTCTTCTCTCCTGTACTTTGACATTGTAGTGTATTCAGAAGTATCCTTCCCTTTAGCCTTTGCCTTTTTGATCATAGAGAGGCCTACTAGTTCCTGGAACCTAGCCATTCTAGCTGTGTTGGCTGTTTCTAGATCTTCATAAGGAATAGGAGGAGATAGTGGTCTTTTAGGACTTTCAGCTTGTTGATGTTGTTGCTGCTTATGTTGTTGTTGTTGATGTTATTTTCCTGAGGGTTGTTGCCTGTACTGGCTGCTTTCATGATGAGGTCTCCCTTGATGTCTTTGATATGTTTGAATGGGGGCAGACCTTTGAGAACTAGAGCTAGAAGCACTAGCTGCAGGAGGAGGAGGAGGTGGTGGATCTTTCCTATACCTTTGAACTAGTGGATGAGAGTATCTTCTACTCTTCTTCCTTTCCTTTTACTGATTCTTAGATAGCCACATCCATGCTGGAATCCCCTTGTATGGAGTTATCTTTTGAATAATGTAGTAAGGGGAGTCATTGTTTTGATTAGGCTTAGGAGCAGGAGGAGGAGGTGCTTTTCTTTTCTTTGAAACTTTCTTCTTCTTCTTTGTATCCTCCTCATCTAAATCCTCATCCTCATCTTCATCATCATCATTGTCAGAACCCTGAGGGTTATCATATAGATCATACAGAGCTTTCAAAGCTTTAGTAAAAATAGCAGGTTTTTCTAGAGCAGGAGCAGGAGTTGCAACAAGAACTGGAGTTTCAGCAGAAGTTATAGGAGAAGCTACAAAAAAATCAAAATTAACTTGGACAGAGCTTTCAGCTATTGCCTTATTTTCATCTACAATATCAGCCAAGATCAATTCATCTAGATCTGGCATGTGAGAGTATTCTATTACAAAAGTTGGTGCTAAAGATATTATTGAAGAAAAGGGAACAACCACTACTTCTAGAAGTGGAGTAACTACTGGCTGTGTAATAGCAAAACTGTCCCTAAGTTGCTTAACAACTTCTGAAGAGATGGGGGAAGTATATGGTATAATAGCCAAGGATGGGTTAGTGATCTCTGCTGGAAGATAATGCATATGTACAGCATCAAATATACTCAACAAATGTTCTAAATTAACTGTGGGATTAAGCATGAAATCACCAACAGTATTAGGCTCTTCAGAATCTGATTCATCAAAATCCAAATCAGTTTCAATAAAGTCAATCAAATATTTAGCTATGTATTCTGTACACTCTGTTGTTGTTGCTAAAGCTGGAGCATCTGCTGCTGGAGCTGGAGCTGCTGCCTCTGGAGATGTAGCTGCTGCCTCTGGAGCTGTAGCTGCTTCTTCATCATCAGGAATCTCCCCCTGCCTGGTTTCAGTGGGAACTGAGGCCAGGCCCCTAGCTGAGGATGGGGCAGCAGAAAGAGCAGAGATTTTGTCAGATAGAGAGGAGATGGTGGTAGCAAGAGGTGTAATGGCCCCTGCTATAAGGGATTTGAGGAGGGGAGTTAGTATAAAAATGATGGAAGATATGGTGGAGGGGTCCAGTGATTGAGTGGTAGATTGTGTTGCAGAAGGTGTAGAGTTGGGAACTATGGGATGGGTAGGAAATGAAGCATCAAGTATTTGAACATTCTGAGGGATGGTAGAAGTTGATGGGGATGGATGGGTGACATCTTGCATGATGATGTCTGTTGGTAGATGAGAAGATGGTATTGAAGTGAGATGTGGGGGAAGAGGAGATTGTGGTGGTGTAGAAATGTAGGTGTCATGAGGGGAATCAGGAGATGTTGGTGGCTGATTATCTTGAAGAGGGGAAGATGGAATGTCAGTGATGTCAATTGGTTTAGATGGACGTGCAGTAGGAACATGAGTATGTTGTTGTTGTGGTGGTGTTGAAGAAATAATGGGAGAGGAAGGAATTTTTGTTGCTGGAAGGGAAGATGGAAGAGATGGTGGTGTTGGATGAAGCTCTTCAACAGGTGAGGGAGTGGCTTTAACAGCCCTGGTGCCTTGAGAAGCTGGGGTGAAAGAGGTAGAAGCCTTAGTGGGCTTGGTTATTGTCCTCTCCCACCTACCAATTAAGGCACAAGTGAGCCTTTTACTGGCATTGATGAATATGGTCTAGGAGACCAGTGATTCAGCAGCCTTTTCCTTGAGGAAGATCCCTAGGACCCTTCCAAAACACACTTCTTTCTTATTATTTTTCTTCTTTATCAGATCAAAGAGGATCTAAGCCCAGTCCACTTGCTTCTTATTTATTACTACACACATGACCAAAAACTGATGCCTTGTGATGTAGTCATGGCCAGTATGCTTGCCAAGCAAGACCTTCCCAACAATGTCTCCCAGGAACTTGTATGCTGCAGACAAATGCTTCTTCAACAATTTATTTGGGTTGTCACCAGCATAACCCATCAGATTTAGCATCATATCAAACTCTTTAGAATCAATTTCTAATTCCTCTTTGCCATTTGTCAAACCAAATATTTCAGTTAAAACCGCGGGAGTTAAGGTGATAGTGTTACCCGCGATTGATCCTGTCATAGTATTGTCTTCAGAAGTGGATGAAGTATATACCCATTCTCTGATTTATGTTCCAGCCAGCGTTATCCTTATAGTCATCAGGTTCTTCAGATTCTGTTCTTCCAGGAAGTTCCATAATATATAGGAAGATTGGATCCGAGTGCTGGAACGATTCGAAGTCGACATCAAATCCAGTGTCAAACTTCATAGTGGCTAGAGCTCCAGCTGGAATCGCCATGGAATCAACTGCAAAAGAGAGAAACTGCGATGAAGTGCAAAAGAACAGAAAGCGCGTGATGGAGGTCGAAGAAAACCTAAATATAGGGTTTTCAAGAATATGAATCAACAGACTCCGTTCCACGAAAATAAAAATAATTCTTCGAACTGAGGTCGACGAAATAATTTTGAATGAAATAATTCATCGATCTTATCCAGAAGAATTGAAGACAGTTCGTCGAACTCCGTTCGACGAATATCTTCTGAAGAAAGTCCGTCGAACTTTGTTTGACGAAACTTGCTTCACTCACAGAGAGTTCGTCGATCTCCGTTCGACGAATATCTCTCAAACTTTCCACAGTTCGTCGAACTCCGTTCGACGAACTCTGGAAAATTCGTCGACTGTAGACAGAAATCAAATAAAGTCTTCTCCATTGATCATTCCAAGTTGATCCACAAAGAACATATGATTTCTCTCATCCAGAGGTTTGGTGAATATATCAGCCCTTTGTAAATTAGTGTAGATATAGATAAGCTTGATTTTTTTTGTCTACACACATCCTAATGAAATGATGTCTTATATTAATATGTTTTGTCCTACTATGGTGAACTGGATTCTGGGATATGGCTATAGCACTTGTATTATCACAGAGTAGGGTTGAATTATTTAAGTTGAACCCATAATTTAGTAGCTGATTTTGTATCCAAAGCATCTGTGAACAACAACTGCCTGCTACAATATATTCTGCTTCAGCAGTTGAGGTTGACACTGATGTTTGTTTTTTACAAAACCAAGATACTAATCTCATACCCAGGAACTGGCAAGTCCCTGAAGTACTTTTTCTATCTACCTTGTATCCAGCAAAATCAGCATCAGAGCATCCAATTAACTCAAATTCTGATTCAGCAGGATACCATAGGCCTAGATTTGGACAACTCTTTATATATATGTCAAAATCCTTTTTAGTAAAAGTAGATGAGATTATTTAGGGTTCACCTGGGACCTAGAACAAAGACAAGTGGCAAACATAATATCTGGCCTACTTGCTGTGAGTTATAATAGGGACCCAACAATGCCCCTATAAATTTCTGATCCACAGGTTTCCCTGGTACATCAGAGTCCACAACAGTAATGGTAGCCATGGGAGTTTTCCTTGCTGAGGCATCAGCTATCCCAAACTTCTTTATACGTTCTTTAACATATTTTGCTTGAGAGATGAAGATGCCATCAGGGAGCTGCTTCACTTGGAGGCCAAGGAAGTAGGAAAGATCACCCGTGCTACTCATTTGAAATTTGGAATGCATGAGGTCAGAGAACCTCTTGGATAATTTGGAATCTGTAGAGCCAAATATAATATCATCCACATAAATTTGTACTAATAAGATTTGGCCCTTATAATGTCTAGTGAAAAGAGTTTTACCTACAGTTGCACTTGTAAATTTATGCTCTAATAAAAAATTAGCTAAGGTCTCATACCAATCTCTTGGAGCTTGCTTTAGACCATAAAGAGCCTTATGCAATTTAAAAATATGAGAGGGGTAAGTTGGAGAAACAAAACCTGGAGGTTGTTCTACATAAACCTCTTCTTGTAGCACTCCATTTAGAAAAGCACTCTTCATATCCATTTGGAAGACCTTGAACCTCTTATGTGCTGCATAGGCAAGGAATATTCTTATGGCTTCCAACCTTGCAACAGGTGCAAAGGTTTGAACATAATCAATTCCTTCTTCTTGCATATATCCTAGAGCAACAAGCCTAGCCTTGTTTCTCACAATAACTCCTTGGGCATCCAGCTTGTTTCTGTAAACCCATTTGGTTCCAATAACTGGGTAGTTTTGGGGTCTTGGAACCAAATCCCAAACTCTACATCTCTCAAATTGATTTAGTTCCTCCTACATTGTAAGGATCTAGTGGGGATACTACTCAACATCATGAATGGAAAGAGGTTCAACCTGAGAGAGAAAATAGGCATGCATCAAACCTTGGGTAAGTTGATGCCTTGTCTGTACACCTACTGATATGTCTCCAATCACTTGAGATCTGAGGTGATCCCTAAGTATGACAAAATCAGTGGGTGGAGTTGGTTGTGCAACACCATTTGGAATTAATTCCTCCTGTGGAATTGTATTTGCTGTTGGTAGAGATTCATTATCTTCAACTTCTTCTTCTTCACTTTCTTCAATAGCTTGTGGAGAGGGATGAGTTGGCACCTCTTGGGTGAGGTTTAGTCCATCCAAGGTCTCACACAAGTGGGGTACCAGCAAGTTTCTATTGGTAGAAACTTTGTCTCCTTGTAATACATATTAGTCTCATCAAATGAAACATGAATAGACTCTTCAATTTTCAATTTTAATTTGTTAAAAACCCTGTAGGCCTTGCTTACTTGGGAGTATCCTAGAAAGACTCCCTCTTCAGCCTTAGCCTCAAACTTTCTAATGTATTTCTTGTTATTATTGTGTATATAACAGGTACAACCAAATACTTTAAAATAGTTTATTTTAGGTTTCTTCCCTTTGAGCAATTCATAGGGAGTCCTGTTCTTTAGTTTGTGAATTAAGCTCCTGTTCAGGACAAAATTTGCTGTGCTTACAGCCTCTGCCCAAAATGTTAGGGGCATGTAAGCATCTGCAAGCAATGTAACTGCAGCTTCAATGAGTGTCCTATTTTTCCTTTCAGCTACCTCATTTTTTTGGGGAGTTCTAGGAGCTAAGAAGGAATGTCTGATACCTTTCTTCTCACAGAACTCATGCATAAGAAGAGACTCGAACTCTGTGACATGATCACTTCTGATCAATGCAACATGAGTAGAGAACTCAATATGTATGGTCCTGAGAAAATCTGTAAGAACCTTGAATGTATCTGACTTTGATCTCAGAAAGAATACCCAACTTAACCTGGAGAAGTCATCCACTATAACCAAAGTGTAGGATTTCCCTCCTAGGCTTTGTACAGCAATGGGTCTAAAGAGATCCAAATGTAGCAAGTACAAAATCCTAGGTGAATCACTCTTATTAACAGATTTAAAACTAGTTTTAGTTTGCTTGCCTAATTGACAAGCCCTGTAGACACATTCCTTCTTATAGGGACCGGAAGGTAGACCTCTAATAAGGTTGTGCTTAGATAGCCTAGCAATGTTTTTCAGATTTATATGACCTAGTCTTTTGTGTCATAAGTCATTCTGATTACTAGTTAAGTTAAGTAAACAGATATCAGGTTTGGCAGAAAGAAAATTTACTAAGTATATGTTGCCTTGTCTACTTCGAGTTAAAACTATTTGGTTGTTTTTATCAATGATAGAACAAGTGGATGGGTTAAAGTATACCTGATAAACATTATCACATAACTGACTTATGGAGATGAGGTTATGCTTGAGTCCACATACATATGTCACCTTTTTGAATGTCACAGCTCCTATTCTCATTTCTCCAAATCCTTCTGACTGACCACATTTGGAGTCACCAAAGATAACCTTTGGCCCCAGCTTGGACTTGTAGTTGATTAAGATGTCCTTGATGCTAGTCTTGTGTTTGGAGCAGCCACTGTTCAGGTACCAAGTTTGATTTACCCTTGGACAATTCTTCACCTGCAATAGAAAATAGTTAATGGTTTTTGACCCAGGTTACCTTGGGTCCTTTGTATGGCTGATAAGAAAAGCTGGAAATAATAGAGAATTCAGGTTGGGACTTATATCCTAGGGGGTGATATCTCCTAGGTGGTATGATCCAGTCAGCTAGTGGATTAAATGGTTTCTTAGAAATATGTGAGTTGCTATTAGAATTGTAGTTTTGATTAAGTCTTCCTGGGTTCGACGAATTGATGTAAGCTCGTCGACCAGAGTTCGACGAATTGGGTTGATATCGTCGATATCTACCCAGAGAATGAACATGTTCATTCTCTGTGCCCCACGTTTGTCGACCTCTGCTCGACAAACCGTACAAAGTTTGTCAATCGCAGTTAGACGAATGATTATTATTGTAGTTTGCATTCAGAGATCGTCATTCTGAGTTCGACGATCTGTTCCTATATCGTCGATCTGGGTTCGACGATAACTACTGAACATTGTTATTTTTATCATTCTTCTGATTTTTAATTTTATCCTTAGCTTCAATTTGTTCTAGAATTTTATTAACCTTATTTACTTGTTCAGTGTTTTTCTTTTCTTTATCAGAGATGAAATTTACAGGTTTTGAAAGATCATTCCTTTGGATTAGGGTTGGTTCACTAGATATGGCTCCTAATCCTAATCTGTAGTTATTTGTTCTAGCATTAACTGTGCTGGTTATATCTAGCAATTTCAAATTTCTACCATTTAATGATTCTTCTAATATCTTAGCTTTGCTAAGTTCTGATTTCAGAAAACTGATTTGTTCATTTGCAGATTTCAGTTCACTGGATAGAGTTGCATTTTCAGAGGTCATTTTATCTAGATCATTTAATTTATCTCTGAGAAGTTTGATTTCCTTCTCAGAGCTTATCAAATCTAAGCATAGTGATGGGTGTTAAAACTCCAAAAATATTTACGGTCACGCGGCGACCCGGCGGTTTTATTTAATTAGAAAAGCGGATTGGATTTTATTTAAGAAAATGGGGCGCGCGTATTTATTTATTTGGATATAAAACGGATGTTATCGAGTTTTAACGAAAGGAGGCAAGTGCACCTATCGTGAGTAGTACAGGATATTCCGAGTGGAATATCGAGGTCGTATTATTCTCGGGGTCGGTTCGATTATTTCTACTCTTCCATGGAGGGGACTATTATTTTACCGATAATTAACTTGTCGGCTTATATTTTATATATAATAAAAAGATAGAAAATGGCAGAAAGAAAATGAAAGCATAAAAAGAAAGCTTGAAGGTGGTGCCGATGAAGAGCTTAGCTCGATGGCACCGAAAAAACAATTGAACTAAAATAGACTTTTAATAAAAAGAACTCCTAAATTTCTAATTAATTAAGGCGGAGACTTGGCCGTGGAGGTTCCACTAAAATGAGCTCACATAGTTATAGGGCTATCGCTCACCTGAATGCTAAGACTATTCGATCGAACGTTAGTCCGACGAAGGATTCCTCTTAACGCCCGCATTAGGCTAAGAACCCCGCTATTGGGTGGGGAACCCAATCCGGTAGAGTTGGCGCCCCTCCTCTCTCGAGGGTTAGTGCGGAACTCTCTTTGCCAAGGGGTGATCGGTCCATATGCACGGTCTCTCGGCTAGCTAGCATATGCACTACGGAAATAGGGCACACACATCGATTATGTGGTCCTACGCGTCATTTACCCCGGGCAAACCTTAAGTACTTTAAATTAATTAGAAAAATACGACCTTTAATTATTTTAAGCTATTTTATCTGTCCCAATGATCTTCGATACCGAGGGCTAAGAATGATTAGCCACTCATCAGAATGGGGACGGCTTGCGGGAAAAGCAAAAAATAAAGCTGTAAACAAAGTGGTAAAAGAAAGCAGTAAATGAAAGCAGGAAAATAAAGCAGTAAATTACAAGTCCTACTCAAACGAGTAAGACTGAAGAAAGCTGTAAATTGCGAGTCCCGGCGCAAATGCGTGGGCGGGAGAAAGAATGCGGGTCCTACTCAAATGAGTAGGACTAAAAAAATACAACACACGCATGTACTCTACATAAAGTAAAACTCACGCACACACTCTCTCGACATAAATGAAAACACACGCACACTGCAGGAAAGTAAAACACACTCCACACACTCTACTGAAATGAAATAAAAGCATTGCGCCATTTAACTCTTAACCAACAGGCGTAAATAAATGCGTATACCTAAAAAATTGCAAAAAACTAAGTTACCGAAAAATTAAAACAACTGCATTTCTACCGCTAGAATGCGGTAGAAATGCGTAAAAAACTGAAATAAAAATAAACCGCGCAAAAAGGTTTGCAAATAAACGCAAAATGAAATCCCCGAAAAAATTGAAATAAATACATTTCCACCGCTAGAATGCGGTAGAAATGCGTAAAAAGAGAACGAAAAAAAATAAAAGGAGCAAAAAGTTATTGAAATAAAAGCAAAAATGCAAATGCTTGAAAAATTAAAACGATTATGTTTTCATTCTTATAACTCCGTAAAAATGCTAAAAAAGTGAAAATAAACTGAAAATAATGAAAAGGTTTTACATCCTAAAAAGAAAAATCTAAGTTAAAAGAAATGAAAATCACTTTGAAATCAGTTTTACGGGTTTATAACAATGAGATAGAAAGCTATAAAAACCTAATCTAAACAAGTCTAAGTAATGTTAATGAAAACATTAAAGTAAAAAATCTATACTCATACACTCACACACGCCTTTTAAAGACGAAAAATAAAGTTAAAACAAAACATAAATAAGATTGTATAAGAGAGGGGCACATAGATGCATTCCAAAACCATGAAATGGGAAAAAATCTACATTTTTATTAAGTCTAAAAACGATTACAAAGATAATACAAAAATAAAAGAGAGAGAGGGAGAAAATCCCTTACAAGGGTTTGGAAATACATCTAACAGCATCTCCCCTATACAAAATGGATCCAAAAGGGGAACAGGAACTCAAGCAGAACACTGGTATTTATAGGGGAAAATTTACAAGTACACGCCCTCTAACACGGGCGTGTCAGGGGGCGTGTCGACACTATTCATGATGGCGGCCGGCGATCTGACTGGAAATTTGACTTCGGGCTGGACACGTGTCGGTCACGCAGTGGTCACGCCCCAGGTCACGGGCATGACTCTGGGCGTGTCAAGAAGGTGGATCTAGGCGCGAGTTGCGCTGAAAGTCGTCCCGCGGGTCTTGTCGGCCAGGTGGAGAAGTCACGCCCTAGGTCACGGGCGTGGCTCTGGGCGTGTCGGTTGTTGTCGACACTCGACAAACGTCGAGCGGAAAATGTCGAGTTGAAAATCGTCGAGCGGGAAGAGGTGTCACGCCCTAGGTCACTGGCGTGACTCTAGGCGTGTCGAGGGGTCGACGAACGTTGAGCTAAAAATGTCGAGTGGGTGGAAACGGGTTGGGTCACGCCCCGTGTCGGGTGACACGGGCATGACCCCGGGCGTGTCAAGCTTTTCTCTTCAAAATTTGCTGATTGACGGGATATTGACGTGTCACGCCCCTGTCACTGGCGTGACCAATTTGTCACGGGCGTGACTTGTCAATTTTTGGCAGTTTTTTGATATTTCTGAAACATAAAAATAAAGCAAGTCGGCAAAATTATTTACAAAAAAGGTGCAATTTATTAAGCAAAAATATGAAAAAAGGGCGAAAAGAAATGAAAACGACTAAATTAATGTACACAAAAATACGTATATTTACAAATCATCACATAGGTTTTTAAATTCAAATTTAAATTCATCAGATTCAAAATCATAAGATGCTATTACCTGATCTTCAGCTGACAGGTTTTCTTCATTATCAGATTCATTTGTATCTGATCTGCTACTGCTTGCACCAATTGCCATGAGGCAAACCTCCTTTGCCTTGGCCTCCTCTTCTTCTTCACTAGAGCTGGAAGATGTTGATTCATCTTCTGTGTCACTCCATGTTTCAACCACAAATCCTTTGTCCTTCGTTTTGTGCTTGTTGGAAGAGGGCTTGCTGTAATGCTTGCTTCTTGATTCTTTCTCTTTTCTTCTTTCCTTCTTTTGATTTTCAGGACATTCAGACATGAAATGTCCTAGTTTACTGCACCCATAACACACTACCTCTTTAGTGGTGGTTTTGTCATACCTTGGCTGGCTGCCATTTCTGGATGACTTCCTTTTGAAGTCTTTCCTTTCTAGTTTGAAGAATCCCTTTGAAAAGAGACTCATTAGCTCTTCATTGACTATTGGGGCCTCAGTTTCTTCAGCAGCCTTGAATGAAATGGATTGTTCTTTCCTTATTGGGGGAGGAGTCCGGTGTTCCACTGCTTCTCTAGACTTGATTAGCACCTCATATGACTTCAGTTTACCTAATAGAGATTCAGTTGAAATCTCATTCAGGCATCTGGCCTCCTTGATGGACCAGATCCTGGTGTCCCATGAGGTTGGGAAGCACATTAGGATCTTGTCATTCACTTCAGTCAAGGTGATTTTTTTATCTAAGGTCCTTAACTCACTAATGATGGAGCTAAGCCTATTGTACATCACTTCAACTATTTCTGCCTCATCCTTCTTGAAGTTTCCATATTGTGTGATGAGGTGTCATTCAAGATTTAACTTGTACAACCAAAAGAACCTCCTCTGATACCAATTGAAAGTGAGTGTTAGATCAGAAATACTCTAGAGGGGGTGAATAGAGTATGCTTAAAAATTTCTTAACTGCTATTACAACTTTTGCTGTAAATTAAAAGTGCAGAATTACTAAACTACCAAGTGATGAGTCCACTTTATATACCTATTTTCGGACTCATCTGGGCTAGTTTTCACATGGTTGCACTTCACTTTTAGTTCATTATCATATATATTTCATTCTGTCTTTATTTCCATAGGAAGTGCACATTTATGCCTGTGGTTCTGTATTTTGTTGTTTTTATAGTTTGTACTCCCTTTTGTGATTGTCTGGAATGTCTGCACAGATTAGTGGTTGGTTTTTCCTTTCGGTACAGGGGTCGTGTGCGTGTTCTGGGATGGTTGTGAAACAGGAATACTGCGCACGATCATGGGATCTAATGCGCACGACCACTGGTCGTGCGCCCCCGATCGTGCGCACTACTCTTCATTTTCCAAAATCAGCCTGGGGTAAGCGCACGACAACTGGACATACTGCGCACGACCACCGGTCGTGCGCCACTGATCGTATGTATTGATTCCTCATTTCTGGAGTCCTATCTGGGTAATCGCACGATCATTGGAATTAGTGCGCACGACCACTGGTCGTGCGCCACTACTCATGCTCGTTATCCCAGTTCGTCTTCCTGATATTCCATGCCAGTGCGCACGAGCACAGGACATAGCGCGCACGACCATTGGTCGTGCGCCTGTGATCATGCACATTGTTCAATTCTGTTTTTGTATAAATAGTGCAGGTCTCGCCCTAATCCGGAGGATCCGCAGATCGCTCACCTTCTCCGCCATTTTCCGCCTTCTCCGCCGTTCCCCTTCAACTTCAACCCTAGGGAGGTGCTCCGGGCAAGCTTTCACCGCCAAATCCAAGCCAGAGATTCCTCTCGGCCTTCTCCTTCATCCGTGAGCTTCAAGTAGAGTTTGACGACATAGCCATCAAGCAAAGGAAAGCTAGCAAACTTCGTCCGCGATCGTGAGACGAAGAAGACGGGCCATTGGAAGGTGGTGATAGCCCTTCTCTACCCCGGACGCAGTTTGTAACATCCCATGTTACTTCTAGACCCCTCAACTTAGATTGGGTTAGGCATGGGGTGAGATTTGAGGAGACCAGCTAGGTTTGACCCCAGGTAGTGGTTGGTAGCCATGTGGGGCCCACTATAAGACCATAGTCAAACTAGGTCAAACTAGCCTAAGTGGGGACCCTAGCCACACCATGACCCCACCACATTGCCCTAACCCTAAAGACAATCTAAGTGGCCCCTAGGGTTTGTCACTGGGTCAACATTTTGACCCCAGTTGACCAAGGTCAACCTTGGGCTTAATTTGGTCAAACCCACACCCATAGGCCTAATTAACCTAAGTGGGGCACCCCCCTTGACCCAAACCAAGTTGGGTGGTGCCACTAGACCCATTTCCACCAGGTGGGGTCAGTCCACCCACCATAGTTGACCAGTCAACCCCAAAAATCAAATTGGTCAACAATTTGACCTAAGGAATGAAATGAAGGCCAAGTCATTCCCCCTTGGACCAAGCCCACCAAAATTGGCCCATAGTCAGCCCAAGTGAACAAGACCAACCCTACCCCTCTAAATCAGGAGAGAGAATGCATGCAAGGGGGTAAAATTGGAAATTTTAGGAGAAGAGGAGAGAGAAAGAGGGATGAAGGAAATGGTGGCCACATGGCCACCCCATCAGCTGACTTAGGCTGCCCAAAACCAAGTGGCTGACCTCCCCTCTTCATTTCCAGCAGAATTCCAGAGCTGAGAGCCACATGGCAGCTGGGTGAAATCTCCAAAGCCCAAAACCGAGCTAGCATTGGAGATATCTCCACTTATAGCCCACCTCAGTCCAAACAGAGCTCACCATCAGCTTCAGAAGGCCGAGAGGAGTGGAATTCGACTACTTACTCATGGAAAACGGTGGAGAATTCAACTTTCGGGGAGGAGCTCGCCGGCGCACCACCACCACGGCAAACCGCCGCCTGACCCGCAGCCAAGCCCCGATTATGGTGCGTTTCACTTCACCTCTACCCGCACTAGCTTCTTAGATCAAATAGGCGAGAGATCGGGCTCAATTGAGCACGATGCCATGTGAGAAAATCGAGAGATTTCTAAGTTTCTGAAACCACTCGGGATCGCCGTCGCCGCCGTCTCCCGCCGCCCCATCGCCGGGAAATGATAGCCACCACCACCGTGAAGGTGATGGCACCATTGGCCGGAGGTGGCGACGCCTCAGCTGGCCGGAAACCGCCGGCAAAATCTCTCCAGGTCGGCTCGATCTCAGCCGTTGGCTGGAGGTAGACGATAACCGGATCCCGTCGATTCTTACTTTAAGATTCGTGCGCCGATTATTAATATAAATCAGATTAATATATGAATAGTGTCATTTTCTGTCACACTTAATCAGTACTTTTGCATGTTAAATTTAGGCCTCCTAGAGGCATTTCCAGACCTTAGACCCTCAATGAAAAATGTAGCCTAGGGTCTTACCTTTAAAATGCCACCCTAAACATACATTTTGGAGTAGTGTACAGCCCTGTAGGACATTTCTCTTAGGACTGGTCCTAGACTAGTTCAAAAATTATATTGGATGCCCTGGTCTCAATATTAGTCACCATGATCCCAAATTTTGGGCACATGCCAAAATTTAGGAATTTTTGGAAAATAGTGTCCTATAGTTTTTGGTAAAATATCAAAATTTAAATAAATGATATATATGGAGTTCTACTCCTCCCCATGGCCCCAAATTTTGGTGGTGGGTCAGTGGGGTCACCCTTGGTGCATGATAAAATTTTCAGCACCTTGGGATCACTGCATGTGGGAGAATCCACTTGCATGTGCTAGCCTATGTTAAGGCTTGGTGTGCAAATAGCAAAAATGCAAATTGGTGAATTTAGCCCAATGGTTGCATGCAAGAATTATGAAATTAATTATAGTGGCTCATTAGGGTAAATGTCACTCTTCAAATTAATAATGGAATTTTTGGAATCAAAATTCCATTTATTGGAATTTACTTTATAAATAGCTATTTTGGAATTAAAAATTGGAAAATAGGATTTATTCAAGTACAAATCCAAACAACATTACCAAGGCATAGATTACATCACATTTGACTTAGGAAAATTATGATTTCTCTGTTTTGAAGAACCTTGGAGTAGATACCCTAAATTTCCCATTTTACCCTTATCATGATAATTCTTGAAATGATATATTTATACCTCTGAAAAATTTGGGATTTATTCTACTGTCATAAAATGTTGATATTAGTTTATCATGAATTTCTCAGAATTTTATTGGATGCATTACTTGTGTTAAATTAGTACAATGGCATTTTGGTAAATACCTTATAATGGAACCCCATAGGCCATCTTACATTCAATTTTGATGATTCTCTGCCAATAGCCATAATTTAGTGTCTTAAAGGCTCTGTAATTTTTCTGGAATTTTTGAGTATATAATGCTTATACTTCATGTGTAAAATGGAATTTATGTGGGATTGTTATTAAATAGAAAATGACAATAAATAATTTAAGGAAAATTATGAAATTCTGAAGGCAGCAATATTTGGTTAATATACATCTCAGGAAAAATTTCCTAAGTCAGAGGATGCTTAATTAAATCACTTCATGTGTAAAGTGGCCGAGCATTTAAATTAAGAGAATTAATTAAATGACCATTTGGCCAGGAAAAATTATGAGAATCCTTAGAGTAGTTCCCTTAGTCCATAATACCTTAGGATAAATATTTAGAGGCAAGATGCCTTAAGTTTTGGAAGATCACATCTCTAGGGTAAACATAGGTCATGGTCTGCATATAACACAAATAGGTCTTGCCTTAGGGAATTACCAGGGGACTGATTATCGGCAGAAATAAGAGAGAGTTCAACATATGTAACCCTGGTGGGTAGAGTTTTTCTTAGTGAGGGATCAAAAGTGCAAGTCTTAACTAACAACTGGAGTGGGGATCGGCGGAAGACCGTCGGTTTTCCCGGTAATAACTTAAGTCACTAGGGTTATACTAAAGCAATAAGGAGAGCTGGGAAGATACATGGGTAGCCATCAACTAAAATAAATATCCTTGCGAAAGGGAACGCTGGGCGTAATCCCAACACAGTTCCTAGTGCCCCTTGAGAGCCCTTCACAGGGAATACCGGGGGCAGTCCTGGGATTAACCTTAAATCTCTAAGTATAATAAACCGTAGGCAAGAGTAGTTTAATAGGTTAGGACATTGTTGTACCTTCTCGCCCGTGTGTGGGCTGGAGAGATTCATGACATATGCTCACCCGTTTTGGGGTTTGAGGGAGTTGGTATAAAGGCACTGATGTGCGTTCTCACCCGTGTTTGGGTTTGAGGGATTCAGGACGGGTTTTGGTCCTGCGAGCGGAAGGCTCGGTATGAATTACTTGCATGTGCATAAATATCGTGGCGGGGCATGCGGTACTGGCCGTTCGTCACACCGATGGCAGTACGGTGCACCAGGCGGTTGTGGGAGTTAGAGGGGCCAGTGGGTTGTTTTACACTGCGGTCTGGAGGACGACCCCCGATAACACACATCCGACCCAACAAGACTGACGGGTTTTCAGCAAAGTACGTACGCGAGACTCTAGAGTGCACCTTGGACGTGTACAGAGGCGTATGAGAGGGGTCTAAGGCTTGGTAGTGTGCATACCGGTCTAGAAGCGGAGACGCCCGCTCCGCTGCTGCCGTAGCCACAGCGGTGGTACCCGAGAGTGATGCTAGCTCTCAAAAAGTGGGAACTAAAGGTCTGTGATCACAGAGTCGTTGTGTGTGAGTTGCACTTGCCTGCGCATAAAATTGCATCATATCATTCATTCATATTAGGTCATACGCTTCATAGATCCTTATCATATAAATTAGTATGGGCTCTTTTATATGATAAGTTAAATTTCCTGGAAATCCTAACTTATATATTTGTATGGGCATTTATATAAGTTAGGGTACGCTTGTGATGATAGCATAGTGGTAGCTTAGCTTATTTACTTGTTCATACTGCTGCTTCTTTACCTTTCATTACTGCACTACTTGTTACTTGTTACTTGTTACTTGTACCGTACATAGAATTGCTAGAGTAGATCTACAGTATTTATTACATCATTAGTTAGATATTGTCACCTGCTTCCACCTTGTTACCCCTTGTTGTCCTCCGCTTCGTCCTCCCGCTCGGTGCCTAGGAGCTGCGGGGCGAGGTGCGGAGGAAACGACTTAGTCTTTTTGACTAATGGTCGGTGACCAACTATTTTTAGGAGCCCGTGGAGATGGAGCACCAGCACGTCGAGGAGGCAGGGCATGAGGAGCAGATACCACTTCAGCAGGCTACTACCACTACTGCGCGTCCTCAGGTGGGACGAGTCTTGATGTTCTAGTTTAGCTTCCGCATTTACCATTTTGTGAGAGAGAGATTTGATGTACTGGGCATAAGCCCTTTTTACTCTTTCTTCTGTACTTTTCTGTGGACTAGTGATGTACTATTCATTTCCTTTATATGATTGTACTGTGACTTGTGGACTGATGGCATTTTATACTCAATTATACTTCTTATTTCTCATATTGGCCTACAGGTTTATGATCGTACTAGCCGGCAGAATAGGCGTGTTGCGGTGTCGACTAACCCGTGAGTTAGTGCCCCCGTAAGACGGCGGTTCTGGGCATAAGATCCGGTAGCCCTCCTTGGTAAGGGGGAGGGGGGTCTTACAAACTGGTATCACTTGAACAACGATCATATGAGAAAGAAGTCCACAACATGGGACCACCCCCGCCCCAGCATTAGTTTGCGGACAAACTATGCAGCGGAAGCAGTGGTGTGCCCATGTACAAAAGTCACAGAAATGGTCCACAAAGTACAATTTGATAGGCCAATTTTGCTTTAACCTTACCTTTATGCAACCTCCACAGGTCGCAGCGCCGCAAAATGTGGCTCCTCCCCCTCCAGCTGCCACTCCATTCCTACATACGGAGATGGGGCAGACCCTGACGGCGATTTTGGATGCCTTTAGAGCCCAACAAGTCCCGGCTCCACAGCCAAATCTGGGGTCGAGCTGGCTGAGTGCATTCAAGAGCCTGTCCCCACCGACGTACCGTGGGACAGAGGATGCAGTGAAGACGGAAGAATGGCTGGAGGCCATACACGAGATCTTAGCGGGCATCAGCTGCCCAGTCGGCCAGGCAGTACCTCTAGCCACCTCCGTGCTAGAGGCCCACGCGAAGAGATGGTGGAAGTCAGTCCGGGAGACTACTTATGCGGACTTTGAGTTGTCAGAGATTTCTTGGGAGGAGTTTGGCGATGTGTTCCTGGAGCACTTCGTCTCTGCTACGGACAGGGATGCTTTGGAGGAGAGGTTTTTGAACCTCAAGCAGGGGACCAGATCTGTGATAGAGTACCAGAGGGAGTTCTCCCACTTGGCCAGGTTCGCGGGGATTCAGGACACCGACGACAGGAGGTACGCAAAGAGGTTCTACCGGGGCCTCAGGGATGATCTGAGGCAGGCTCTGTTATTCATTTCACATGGCACATCCAGGCAGATCATCGAGATGGCGAAGAAACTGGAGGCTGACCAGCTGATGGTGCGAGCCGGAGGGAAGAGACCATTTGATGGATCGACATCAGGTGAGAGCAGTAGGGGCTCTCAGAGGGGCAGGACCATTGGATACAGGAGGGGTGGGGGACGTCGTCGTCCCAACTTCAGGCAGGAGCAGGGGCCTCCTCCAGCTTTGGCTCCCCCACCTCTACAGATGCACGATCCGAGGAGACAGGATGACCGAGGCCACCGACAAGTGGTTTGTTATGGGTGCCGCCAGCCAGGGCACATCAGGTCGGAGTGCCCGCACCGATTCCATCCCCCTCCTCCTCCTCCACCTCCAGTGGCCCCTGTACAGCAGGGCCGAGGACGAGGCCGAGGACGAGGCCGAGGCCGGGGATATCATGGCCGGAGGCGCGAGCAGGAGCAGATATACGCCTTGGACCTCACAGAGCCGAGGAATCCCGAGGAGGTCATTACAGGTACTTGAAGTTAGTTTTGAGTTTCCTTAAATTTTCCAATGATATATATATATAGTACCTGGAACCATAGGATAACAATTAACCTTCACATAAACAAACCTCAGGCATAGTCATGATCAGCGGCAAGCCTGCCCATACTCTTTTCGACACGGGTGCGTCACACTCGTTCGTATCCGAGGCCTTCATCGACGGACTCGAAGGCGTGGAGAGGTTCCCTGGACTAGAGATGAGGGTATGCCTACCCGATGGGTCGGAGCTGCGGACTACTGCACATTGCGACATGGAGGCCGAGATTGGCGGCAAGGCTTTTGAGGCGCCGGCGACTATTCTGAAGCTGCAGGACTTTGACTTGATCTTGGGCATGGCCTGGTTGCACCGGAACCATGCCCAGATAGATTGTCCGTCCAGGAGGATCACGCTGAGACATGGCGACTCTCATGTTATCGTTGAAGGTATCCAGCCTATCTGCCACCTACTATTATCTTCTATACAGGCTGTGAAGGCCCATGAGCAGGGCGAAGAAGTCTATATTGTCTGCTTCGAGATGGTGGGGACAGAGGCGACTATCTCAGATATTCCGGTGGTTCGGGATTTCTCCGACGTATTCCCGGAGAAATTGCCCGGGCTACCGCCTGCTAGAGACTTGGATTTCAGGATCCAGCTAGTGCCGGGAGCGAAGCCGGTGTCCCGAGCACCCTACAGGATGGCTCCTAGAGAGTTAGCAGAGTTCAGAACTCAACTGCAGGAGCTAGTCGAGTCAGGATTTGTACGGCCTAGTTCATCGCCATGGGGAGCGCCAGTTCTATTTGTGAAGAAGAAGGACGGATCACTGCGATTATGTATAGATTACCGGGAGCTGAACAGGTTGACGGTCCGAAACACCTACCCTCTGCCTGGGATAGATGAGTTATTTGACCAGCTACAGGGAGCATTCTGGTTCTCCAAGTTAGATTTGCGATCCGGCTATTATCAGCTCCGTATCAGGGAAGAAGACATACCGAAGACGGCTTTCAGTTCGCGCTATGGATTATACGAATTCACGGTGATGCCTTTTGGGCTCACGAATGCTCCTGCTGCATTCATGAGTCTGATGAACCGTGTTTTCGAGCCTTTCTTAGATCGCTTCGTGATAGTATTCATCGACGACATCCTTATATATTCTCGGACTCAGGAGGAGCATACGGAGCACTTGGCACAGGTCCTGCAGAGGTTGAGGGAGACACAGATGTACGCAAAATTTTCGAAGTGCCAGTTCTGGTTGCAGGAGGTGGCTTTCCTGGGGCACACGATCAGCGGGGCTGGGTTAGCTGTGGACCCGACCAAGATAGAGACAGTGAGGGATTGGCCGCGGCCGAAGACCGCATCTGACATCCGCAGTTTCTTGGGACTAGCAGGCTATTACCGCAAGTTCGTGGAGGGGTTCTCGAGGATAGCACTCCCCCTCACGTCCTTGACGAAGAAGGATACAGATTTTGTTTGGTCAGAGCGGTGTGAGACGGCTTTTCAGGAGCTGAAGGACCGACTCATCTCATCCCCCATTCTTGCGCTTCCATCCGAGAGCGAAGGATTCCAGATCTACACGGACGCCTCTTATCAGGGGATGGGTGCAGTCTTGATGCAGCACGGACACGTCATCGCTTATGCTTCGCGACAGTTGAAGAAGCATGAGCATAATTATCCAGTACATGATCTAGAGCTCGGGGCTATGGTTTTCGCCCTGAAGATATGGAGGCATTACTTATATGGGATTCATTGTGACATCTTTTCAGATCACAAGAATCTCAAGTATATCGATACTCAGAAGGACCTAAACCTGAGACAGAGGAGGTGGCTGGAGTTTCTCTGTGATTATGATTACAAGATCCACTATCATCCGGGAAAAGCGAACACGGTTGCGGATGCTTTGAGCAGGAGGGCCGGCACTTCTGGACCAGAGCCCCGATTGATGTCCATGGAGCTACTTCAGATGATGGAGGACATGCGCATTACCGTGGTGTCCGAGACTGAGCCAGATGTATATAGAGAGTATTTGAGCTCCGTGATCAGCTGCGATGATATACAGGAGCGCATCCGAGCACATCAGAGGCTGGATGTTGCGTTACAGCCGATTTTCAGTGCCCTAGAGAGGGGCAAGGTCGAGGACTACACGTTGCAGGATGATCTTCTTCGGTTCCGGGGGCGCATCTACATACCAGCAGGAGGCAGTATCCGGGAGGACATACTCCGAGAGGCACATTGCTCGAGATATTCAGTGCACCCCGGCATCACCAAGATGTGGGCAGATTTGCGGAGATCTATGTATTGGCCCGGGATGAAGAGGGAGATCACGGATTTTGTGACTCACTGCGAGACCTGCCAGCGTGTGAAGGCGGAATGCAAGAGCCCTGGAGGTTTACTACAGCCACTGCCAGTTCCAGAGTGGAAGTTCGAGGACATTGCTATGGACTTTGTACACGGATTGCCTCGCTCCCACTCCGGGCATGATTCTATCTGGGTTATAGTGGACAGATTGACCAAAGTCGCGCGGTTTATTCCAGTTCGGAAGGATGCCCCAGTTGCAGTTCTGGTGAGACTATTTGTGGAGCAGTACATCAGATATCATGGTATCCCCAGGACTATTGTTTCGGACCGTGATGGTCGGTTCACTTCGAGCGAGTGGAGGGCCGTACATGCTCACTTGGGATCTCGTCTTACCTTTAGTACCGCCTTCCACCCGCAGACTGACGGACAGACCGAGCGGACCATCCGGACCATGGAGGACCTGCTCAGATTATGCATATTGGATACGGGGAGGCCTTGGGAGAGGCTGCTGCCATTGATCGAGTTCTCGTATAATAACAGCCACCAGGCTAGCATCAGGATGGCTCCGTACGAGGCTCTTTATGGGAGGAGATGCCGGACACCGCTATCATGGGTACAGGATGTGGACACCAGGGCTCTGGGATCCGATTATATAGAGGACACTGAGGCTCAGGTTCGATTGATCAGGGATCGGCTACTGGAGGCCCAGAGCAGACAGGCAAAGTATTATGATGCTCGGCACCGGCAGGTGGAGTTCCAGGTTGGAGACAGGGTATTCTTGAAGATACGTCCGGTACACGGTGTTTCACGGGTACGGAGGCACAAGAAGCTCAGTCCACGATACATGGGGCCCTACCTGATCCTGGAGCGGATCGGCCCCTTAGCTTACCGACTGCAGCTGCCACCGGAGTTGGGTGCACTACATGACGTCTTCCATGTCTCTTCCTTACGGAGAGCTATCCTTCGGCCGGAGCAGCACATCACTACTACAGCCGGACCGGTAGAGCCTGACAGATCAGTGAGATTGGAGCCGATCCGGATTGACGATACAGCCATCTGAGTGTTGCGGAAGAAGAAGGTTCCCCTTGTGAAGGTGCTGTGGTCCAACCATGGACGGGAGGAGCACACTTGGGAGCCGAGAGATCTGATGCTGGAGCAACACCCGGAGCTATTCGCATCAGGTACATTTAAGTTATGCTTTTAAGATTCTTGATAATTCTTGCAAATAGAACCCCGTAGACCCAAACTTAAATTTCGGGGACGAAATTATTTTCTTGTTTATTGGAATTTATAACATCCCATGTTACTTCTAGACCCCTCAACTTAGATTGGGTTAGGCATGGGGTGAGATTTGAGGAGACCAGCTAGGTTTGACCCCAGGTAGTGGGTGGTAGCCATGTGGGGCCCACTATAAGACCATAGTCAAACTAGGTCAAACTAGCCTAAGTGGGGACCCTAGCCACACCATGACCCCACCACATTGCCCTAACCCTAAAGACAATCTAAGTGGCCCCTAGGGTTTGTCACTGGGTCAACATTTTGACCCCAGTTGACCAAGGTCAACCTTGGGCTTAATTTGGTCAAACCCACACCCATAGGCCTAATTAACCTAAGTGGGGCACCCCCCTTGACCCAAACCAAGTTGGGTGGTGCCACTAGACCCATTTCCACCAGGTGGGGTCAGTCCACCCACCATAGTTGACCAGTCAACCCCAAAAGTCAAATTGGTCAACAATTTGACCTAAGGAATGATATGAAGGCCAAGTCATTCCCCCTTGGACCAAGCCCACCAAAATTGGCCCATAGTCAGCCCAAGGGAACAAGACCAACCCTACCCCTCTAAATCAGGAGAGAGAATGCATGCAAGGGGGTAAAATTGGAAATTTTAGGAGAAGAGGAGAGAGAAAGAGGGATGAAGGAAATGGTGGCCACATGGCCACCCCATCAGCTGACTTAGGCTGCCCAAAACCAAGTGGCTGACCTCCCCTCTTCATTTCCAGCAGAATTCCAGAGCTGAGAGCCACATGGCAGCTGGGTGAAATCTCCAAAGCCCAAAACCGAGCTAGCATTGGAGATATCTCCACTTATAGCCCACCTCAGTCCAAACAGAGCTCACCATCAGCTTCAGAAGGCCGAGAGGAGTGGAATTCGACTACTTACTCATGGAAAACGGTGGAGAATTCAACTTTCGGGGAGGAGCTCGCCGGCGCACCACCACCATGGCAAACCGCCGCCTGACCCGCAGCCAAGCCCCGATTATGGTGCGTTTCACTTCACCTCTACCCGCACTAGCTTCTTAGATCAAATAGGCGAGAGATCGGGCTCAATTGAGCCCGATGCCATGTGAGAAAATCGAGAGATTTCTAAGTTTCTGAAACCACTCGGGATCGCCGTCGCCGCCGTCTCCCGCCGCCCCATCGCCGGGAAATGATAGCCACCACCACCGTGAAGGTGATGACACCATTGGCCGGAGGTGGCGACGCCTCAGCTGGCCGGAAACCGCCGGCAAAATCTCTCCAGGTCGGCTCGATCTCAGCCGTTGGCTGGAGGTAGACGATAACCGGATCCCGTCGATTCTTACTTTAAGATTCGTGCGCCGATTATTAATATAAATCAGATTAATATATGAATAGTGTCATTTTCTGTCACACTTAATCAGTACTTTTGCATGTTAAATTTAGGCCTCCTAGATGCATTTCCAGACCTTAGACCCTCAATGAAAAATGTAGCCTAGGGTCTTACCTTTAAAATGCCACCCTAAACATACATTTTGGAGTAGTGTACAGCCCTGTAGGACATTTCTCTTAGGACTGGTCCTAGACTAGGTCAAAACTTATATTGGATGCCCTGGTCTCAATATTAGTCACCATGATCCCAAATTTTGGGCACATGCATGATTAGGGCTTAATTACCTCCTGCCAAAATTTAGGAATTTTTGGAAAATAGTTTCCTATAGTTTTTGGTAAAATATCAAAATTTAAATAAATGATATATATGGAGTTCTACTCCTCCCCATTGCCCCAAATTTTGGTGGTGGGTCAGTGGGGTCACCCTTGGTGCATGATAAAATTTTCAGCACCTTTGGATCACTGCATGTGGGAGAATCCACTTGCATGTGCTAGCCTATGTTAAGGCTTGGTGTGCAAATAGCAAAAATGCAAATTGGTGAATTTAGCCCAATGGTTGCATGCAAGAATTATGAAATTAATTATAGTGGCTCATTAGGGTAAATGTCACTCTTCAAATTAATAATGGAATTTTTGGAATCAAAATTCCATTTATTGGAATTTACTTTATAAATAGCTATTTTGGAATTAAAAATTGGAAAATAGGATTTATTCAAGTACAAATCCAAACAACATTACCAAGGCATAGATTACATCACATTTGACTTAGGAAAATTATGATTTCTCTGTTTTGAAGAACCTTGGAGTAGATACCCTAAATTTCCCATTTTACCCTTATCATGATAATTCTTGAAATGATATATTTATACCTCTGAAAAATTTGGGATTTATTCTACTGTCATAAAATGTTGATATTAGTTTATCATGAATTTCTCAGAATTTTATTGGATGCATTACTTGTGTTAAATTAGTACAATGGCATTTTGGTAAATACCTTATAATGGAACCCCATAGGCCATCTTACATTCAATTTTGATGATTCTCTGCCAATAGCCATAATTTAGTGTCTTAAAGGCTCTGTAATTTTTCTGGAATTTTTGAGTATATAATGCTTATACTTCATGTGTAAAATGGAATTTATGTGGGATTGTTATTAAATAGAAAATGACAATAAATAATTTAAGGAAAATTATGAAATTCTGAAGGCAGCAATATTTGGTTAATATACATCTCAGGAAAAATTTCCTAAGTCAGAGGATGCTTAATTAAATCACTTCATGTGTAAAGTGGCCGAGCATTTAAATTAAGAGAATTAATTAAATGACCATTTGGCCAGGAAAAATTATGAGAATCCTTAGGGTAGTTCCCTTAGTCCATAATACCTTAGGATAAATATTTAGAGGCAAGATGCCTTAAGTTTTGGAAGATCACATCTCTAGGGTAAACATAGGTCATGGTCTGCATATAACACAAATAGGTCTTGCCTTAGGGAATTACCAGAGGACTGATTATCGGCAGAAATAAGAGAGAGTTCAACATATGTAACCCTGGTGGGTAGAGTTTTTCTTAGTGAGGGATCAAAAGTGCAAGTCTTAACTAACAACTGGAGTGGGGATCGGCGGAAGACCGTCGGTTTTCCCGGTAATAACTTAAGTCACTAGGGTTATACTAAAGCAATAAGGAGAGCTGGGAAGATACATGGGTAGCCATCAACTAAAATAAATATCCTTGCGAAAGGGAACGCTGGGCGTAATCCCAACACAGTTCCTAGTGCCCCTTGGGAGCCCTTCACAGGGAATACCGGGGGCAGTCCTGGGATTAACCTTAAATCTCTAAGTATAATAAACCGTAGGCAAGAGTAGTTTAATAGGTTAGGACATTGTTGTACCTTCTCGCCCGTGTGTGGGCTGGAGAGATTCATGACATATGCTCACCCGTTTTGGGGTTTGAGGGAGTTGGTATAAAGGCACTGATGTGCGTTCTCACCCGTGTTTGGGTTTGAGGGATTCAGGACGGGTTTTGGTCCTGCGAGCGGAAGGCTCGGTATGAATTACTTGCATGTGCATAAATATCATGGCGGGGCATGCGGTACTGGCCGTTCGTCACACCGATGGCAGTACGGTGCACCAGGCGGTTGTGGGAGTTAGAGGGGCCAGTGGGTTGTTTTACACTGCGGTCTGGAGGACGACCCCCGATAACACACATCCGACCCAACGAGACTGACGGGTTTGTCAGCAAAGTACGTACGCGAGACTCTAGAGTGCACCTTGGACGTGTACAGAGGCGTATGAGAGGGGTCTAAGGCTTGGTAGTGTGCATACCGGTCTAGAAGCGGAGACGCCCGCTCCGCTGCTGCCGTAGCCACAGCGGTGGTACCCGAGAGTGATGCTAGCTCTCAAAAAGTGGGAACTAAAGGTCTGTGATCACAGAGTCGTTGTGTGTGAGTTGCACTTGCCTGCGCATAAAATTGCATCATATCATTCATTCATATTAGGTCATACGCTTCATAGATCCTTATCATATAAATTAGTATGGGCTCTTTTATATGATAAGTTAAATTTCCTGGAAATCCTAACTTATATATTTGTATGGGCATTTATATAAGTTAGGGTACGCTTGTGATGATAGCATAGTGGTAGCTTAGCTTATTTACTTGTTCATACTGCTGCTTCTTTACCTTTCATTACTGCACTACTTGTTACTTGTTACTTGTTACTTGTACCGTACATAGAATTGCTAGAGTAGATCTACAGTATTTATTACATCATTAGTTAGATATTGTCACCTGCTTCCACCTTGTTACCCCTTGTTGTCCTCCGCTTCGTCCTCCCGCTCGGTGCCTAGGAGCTGTGGGGCGAGGTGCGGAGGAAACGACTTAGTCTTTTTGACTAATGGTCGGTGACCAACTATTTTTAGGAGCCCGTGGAGATGGAGCACCAGCACGTCGAGGAGGCAGGGCATGAGGAGCAGATACCACTTCAGCAGGCTACTACCACTACTGCGCGTCCTCAGGTGGGACGAGTCTTGATGTTCTAGTTTAGCTTCCGCATTTACCATTTTGTGAGAGAGAGATTTGATGTACTGGGCATAAGCCCTTTTTACTCTTTCTTCTGTACTTTTTTGTGGACTAGTGATGTACTATTCATTTCCTTTATATGATTGTACTGTGACTTGTGGACTGATGGCATTTTATACTCAATTATACTTCTTATTTCTCATATTGGCCTACAGGTTTATGATCGTACTAGCCGGCAGAATCGGCGTGTTGCGGTGTCGACTAACCCGTGAGTTAGTGCCACCGTAAGACGGCGGTTCTGGGCATAAGATCCGGTAGCCCTCCTTGGTAAGTGGGAGGGGGGTCTTACACAGTTGAGGACCGAGCTTGGACGCAGAATGACAACCCGATGATTCCATCCGTGAATCCTCAGCAAGGCTTCGGATTCGGTCGATCTCTTGTCTTGTACTTGCTTTCTTGTTGAATATTGGTGTTTAAACCTATTTATATTTATGAAGTATGCTTAGTGTGTAAATGTTGTGTACAATTATGTCTATGTGATTGTGTATTTTCGTTATATTTACTTGAGTTGTGTCATAGTCCATCCACCATCCATCCACCCTTGCCGCACTAGCAATTGCTAGTGGCGTGCGTTGCGAAGAGGTGCTCACGACCCTCATTCCGCTGTTCTAACCACCTCATCCGCTAGCCTTCTCGTCCATCCGCCTAGTGATTCGGTGCATAGCAGCCCGACTAGTCTTCCATCCCGCCTGGCGAAGCATCGCATAGCGGCGTTGCATAGGAGTAGTTATTAAGTTTTATTTTATGTTTTCTGCAATCCAAAACCCCCCTTAGTTAGCTCCGACCTAAGGACTTCAATCTCAAGTCCTCCTTGAAATTAACTCCACCTTACTGTGTTCCTTGTGAGATCGATACTTGGGAAAACCCCCATTTTATATTACTTGTGCGACCGGTTCACTGCCGTGATCTATAGCATCAAGTTTTTTGGCGCCGTTGTCGGGGAAAACAATCGTGTGAGTTTTTGGAGAGGGAGACGTGAGATTGCTTTCCTTTTCCTTTGTAAATCGCTTTTGTTTTGTTCTACTTCTGTTTTTCCTTCCTTTCTATTGTTTGTTTAGGCAATTGTAGTAATATATTGTTGGATTTAGTAATTTGCACAATTTATTTTGAATCTGCTATTTCTACACCATGTGGGGAAATTCGTATGCCCAATGTCGTTGGTGTGGGAAGCCTTCCCACGCTAGTCATGAATTCCCTACGAGAGATATTGAGCATAAGCCTCAGCGCACAATGCATGAGATGTTGTATTCATACAGCCTTTCAAACACTGTGCCCCGAGTTTATGGTCAATCGTCCTCGCCACATACACCATTCTACTATTCCTCTCTGGCCCCATAAGGACCGCAGCGTAATGGAAGAAAGTGTTTGTATTGCCGTAGAACAGATCATGTCCTGAAGGATTGTGCCGAGTACGTCCGTGTTATGGAAGAGGATGATGAGCTGGACATCCGGATCATCCCGACTCCTACCCTTGGTGGCAGACCTTCATCCTCTGGTTATGTATCCCTGTCACCTTCATTTGTTGAAGGGAATGATATGGACATAACCACCAGATGTGTGACTGATCTAGGCTTCGACATGGCTGAGCCCATCTCTCATGTGCATACATCTCCAAGCGTGGAGCCGATTCTTTGTGGGGAACCTGCGCTTGACTTTTATTCAAGCAAAGTTCTTCCCCCTTTTGTGCATTCTACTTCAGTCATCTCTGGCGACATTTTCGACGATGCAACACAAGTTGAGGCTTGTGATACATGGGTTGTTTCCACTCCCACGGAGGAGGACAACCTTCCTGGTGTCGAGGATTCTCCCTCGATACCAAAGGAGGAAGTCCAAGTCTTGGTCGAGGCCTCTATGGATCCAGCCGAGCCTTGTAGGATTGTCGAGATTACTGACGATATTTTTCTACCTCAGCCTTTGGGGAGTGAAACCGGGATCACTCCCCCGATTATTTCTTTATGTTCTTCGTCTCTTTTATTTCTTGACCCACCTTCCTTTTCTGAGCCTGTGCAGGTTGAATCTCCACGGGTAAGTTGGGTTGACGTTGAGCCTTGCGCTCAGGCTGTCGACGAGTACATCCTCTTGTGTGAGGAGGTTCCTACCTCCTTCACAGTGGAAGCCCCTGCCGTCACCTTCGCCCCCAACAAACTTGTGGTGGACGAAACCTTGCTAGGCAAGGATGTGTTTTGTGGTGAGAAGAGTGAGGACCAGCGCTCCTTCTCTTCTTACTTCCTATTTCCTCTACCTGTGTTGGGTAGGTATTACTATTTAGGTAGAGGGGTAACTGCTCTATCACCGTATCAGTACCCATTACCGAAACGGATATTGGAACAATTACCTGTGCACTTTTTATTTCATAGGCCTATAAGCTAGAACTGTTTAGAATTTAATAAGTCGTGCTGGGATGACAATAACCCCAGTACTTATCTTTTATTTCTGCATTTTATTTTTCTTGTCTATTTTAGTTTTAGCATTTCTTTTTGTATATTTTGTTTTGTTTTTGCGGAGCTCACCCCTGCAGGTATTCTTGGAAAATTGCATTGGCAGGGTTCTGATTCTTTGTATGGCGGGCCTGCTTCAGTTTCCACGCCTCTTCTGGTTTGCTCACTGGCTGAGCATGGGGTAAACTCTTCCCTTCGCTCTTTATGATTTTAATTTCTCTATCTTATGATTTGTTGCTTAGTTTACGTCTGGGGGAGAGATCTGTTACCTATTGCACGTACACATCTCATGTGCATACTAGAAGCCTTTATTGTTTTATTTTGCTTAGTTCATTGCATCACACACCACTGCACCCACATGAGCGCGTGCTTATCTTTTTGCGTGCTGCGAGTTAAACTCATTTCTTCGTTAGATTTGGGAAAATTATGGTGCTGGCTTAGGATTGTGAGACGGAGTAAAATGTTGGCCTTGTTGTGATCCTAGTCAACTGCTCTCGTCTCGTGTAGAAATTCGAGTAGATTTAATTTTTCTGTATGCTTATAGTGTTATATCTTTCTATTTGCGTAAAGACTTTTTATTCTACTCAAAAGTTGGTGAATCCGATGTGAATCCGACGGTAGCTTAGGGATGTGTATAGACGGTCGTTAGTTTTGTATTGCTCGAGTCGGGAGGATGGATAGTCTTTCTCGTTGGCTAAGAACTTGCCCCAAGCTATTCTTGAAGCATGGGTATATGTTAGTCATGCATGAGCGTGATGTAGGCCATCATTTTGGCCCGGTTGAGCTTTGTACCATTCCTAACGTCTTATCCTCGCTAGCCCCGTTGTGCCTACCTGATGTTTTGATTCAGCTCCACCTTTATTTCACCAAAGCCTCAAAGCCAACCCTAGTCTCACTCCCGAGTTGAGCTTTAGAGTTTTACATTTTCATTTTGGGATGTGATGTGGTGATTTCACTTGTGATTATGTGGATGTGCTCCAATGTTATATTTGCTGAATTGTGAAAATAAAATGAAGAGAACGAAAAAGAAAAATCTTTGTAAAGAAAAAGAAAAAAAAGTGAAATGGAAAAGTAAAATTGAAAATCATATTTAAGATGTGCTTATTTTTGGAGTAGGCGGTGCAAACACCCATAAGTTAAAAGTTTAGTTTGGTGGTGTGGTGTACCCGCATATATTTTGGTTAGCTGATGGATTCCCTTCATACTAGCTCCTTTGGGTTAGGTTCATAGCCTTCTTGTTTATCCTTGTTTACCTTACCAAAACCCAAGCCTCATCTCTTCACCTAAAGTCCTACTGATTCATGTGTGAACCAAACCAGTGCCGTGGAGAGAATGCGAAAGGGCAAGCATATGGTCACCGACATTGGTGGATTCCTTTGGAGGTTATCCGGAGCCCCGATCTTTGGCAATGCTCTCCTAGTGATTAGTCTACTTTCTCCCTACGCATGACCGGATGATTCACCGTGATTCCATTTTTGAGTAATAATAAAATTTTGATACGCATTGCGAAAAGTATAAACTATTTTGTATACTTAGAAATTTCTTCTATTATATTTTTACGCACGCGAGCATGCGACTTCGCATGGTACTCCGTATCGCAATTTCTTTGTTAAGTAGTATTTTTCCCTATCTGCTTAGATTTTGTTTGCTCGGGACGCGCAAACAGTTAAGTCTGGGGGTGTGATGAGTCCACTTTATATACCTATTTTCGGACTCATCTGGGCTAGTTTTCACAAGGTTGCACTTCACTTTTAGATCATTATCATATATATTTCATTCTGTCTTTATTTCCATAGGAAGTGCACATTTATGCCTGTGGTTGTGTATTTTGTTATTTTTATAGTTTGTACTCCCTTTTGTGATTGTCTGGAATGTCTGCACAGATTAGTGGTTGGTTTTTCCTTTCGGTACAGGGGTCGTGTGCGTGTTCCGGGATGGTTGTGAAACAGGAATACTGCGCACGATCATGGGATCTAATGCGCACGACCACTGGTCGTGCGCCCCCGATCGTGCGCACTACTCTTCGTTTTCCAAAATCAGCCTAGGGTAAGCGCACGACCACTAGACATACTGCGCACGACCACCGGTCGTGCGCCACTGATCGTGTGCATTGATTCCTCATTTCTAGAGTCCTGTCTGGGTAATCGCACGATCATTGGACTTAGTGCGCACGACCACTGGTCCTGCGCCACTACTCGTGCGCGTTATCCCAGTTCGTCTTCCTGATATTCCATGCCAGTGCGCACGAGGACAGGACATAGTGTGCACGACCACTGGTCGTGCGCCTGTGATCGTGCGCATTGTTCAATTCTGCTTTTGTATAAATAGTGCAGGTCTCGCCCTAATCCGGAGGATCCGCAGATCGCTCGCCTTCTCCGCCGTTTTCCGCCTTCTCCGCCGTTCCCCTTCATCTTCCACCCTAGGGAGGTGCTCCGGGCAAGCTTTCACCGCCAAATCCAAGCCGGAGCTTCCTCTCGGCCTTCTCCTTCATCTGTGAGCTTCAAGTAGGGTTTGACGCCATAGCCATCAAGCAAAGGAAAGCTAGCAAACTTCGTCCGTGATCGTGAGACGAAGAAGACGGGCAATTGGAAGGTGGTCACAGCCCTTCTCTACCCCGGACGCAGTTGAGGACCGAGCTTGGATGCGGAATGACAACCCGATGATTCCAACCGTGAATCCTCAGCAAGGCTTCGGATTCAGTCGATCTCTTATCTTGTACTTGCTTTCTTGTTGAATATTGGTGTTTAAACCTATTTATATTGATGAAGTATGCTTAGTGTGTAAACGTTGTGTACAATTATGTCTATGTGATTGTATATTTTCGTTATATTTACTTGAGTTGTGCCATAGTCCATCCACCATCCATCCACCCTTGCCGCACTAGCAATTACTATTGGCGTGCGTTGCGAAGAGGTGCTCATGACCCTCATTCCGCTGTTCTAACCACCTCATCTGCTAGCCTTCTCGTCCATCCGCCTAGTGATTCGGTGCATAGCGGCCCGACTAGTCTTCCATCCCTCCTGGCGAAGCATCGCATAGCGGCGTTGCATAGGAGTAGTTGTTAAGTTTTATTTTCTGTTTTTCGCAATCCAAAACCCCCCTTAGTTAGCTCCGACCTAAGGACTTCAATCTCAAGTCCTCCTCGAAATTAACTCCACCTTACTGTGTTCCTTGTGAGATCGATACTTGGGAAAACCCCCATTTTATAATACTTGTGCGACCGGTTCACTGCCGTGATCTATAGCATCACCAAGCAATGAATCTAAAGCACAAGCACATCAAGAACAAATGAAAAGGAGGCAACAAGATGACACAAGAATTTTATAGTGGTTCCCCAACCTGGGTACATCCACTATTCTACAACCCTTGGTAGGAATCCACTCAGGTTTTTGATCAGGTGCCTGACACCAATGAGCTTTTAATCAGGTGCTCAAAAACCAACCCAAGTCTTTTGATCAGGAGACTTGCAACCAAGGAATCACTATTGAAGGGAGATGACAACCCTTTACAGAGGTGGGGGTGAGAGATGATTTTATCTTCTCTTTCTCAATATACAACTGAGAAGACAGTGGATTGATTATAGCTTAAGGCTCCCCCTGAGATGTAGAATGGATCAGTGAAAACTAAGAGCCAAGCTTCAGGGTGATAGGTCTTCAAACTAAATCCTTGACCAGCAATAGTATTCAGGATCTTCTTTGATATATTGAACTGAAGTTGTCCTTTTGAAGTGTCCTGGAGTTCTTGAAGAAGGAAGACTCTTGATATAGGTATTGTTGGTCTTCTTCTTCAAGTGTTGATGAGCTTCTGGTCAAGAACTTCTCTGAATCGAAAAAATGCTTCTTATCTGACAGAGCAGATTATGCAAAGTTGAATGTTTTTTTGTAATCTCTATGTGCTTCTCTATAAGCTGTGCTCTGTGTGAAGCTTTTTGAATTATTTTCGGTTGTTGATTCTCTTCTATAAGTCTGTGTGTCACTCTGTATACATTATTATCTTCTTCTCCGTCTTTTGAAAATTTGAATGCCTCCGCAATTAATGCTGACAGCCTTGAGAATAATCGGCATTGATTTATTTCCCCAACTGTCCCGTGGAAAAATGACAAGCAATAATACTGGAGAAGACCATAACTAATGCTCCTTCTAACGGATACATTCAGAGAATGTTAGAGCATTAATTACCCAGGAATTACAGCATTAGAGTGGGGACAGAAGGTCGGAAATAACTAAGTCTGGAATCACCGAACAGATTGCAGAATTCGTCGAACTGAGTTCACAGTTCGTCGAGCTGAGACATTGTATTCGTCGACCAGACGGCTTCTGTTCGTCGAGCTAACTTCCATGATCGTCGAGCTGAAAACTAAAATGCTGTCTCTTTTGATCTTTGCCTATTCGTCGAGCTGGTAAATGTGTTCGTCGACTGGAGTTCAAAAATTATTCTGGAGTTATCAAATATCCTGTGTCGACATAATTACTCCTGTGTGTCGACACAAGTCTTCTTTGTGGTGTCGACATAGCCTTTCCACAATGTCGACTGATGATCTTGGTGTCGACACAAGTTCTTCTACTGTCTACTTAGTTGATGTCGACTTATAATCTGTGTGTCGACATAAGTATTCTGGTTCCAAAGTTCATCGGGCAGAGAACTGGGTTTGTCGACCTGAGACTGGAGAACATAGTCTCGACAGAATGCTGTGATAGTCATAAGATTCGTCGACCGAAGAATGGTGTTCGTCGTGCTAAGTTTGGAGAACCTTGAATTCGTCGAGCTGAAAATGATTCTGGACTTAGAATTTTGAGTGTGGAATCCAAGGATCGTCGATCTGTAACTAAAGTTCGTTGAGCTCAGCTCAAAGAAAATATCTCTAAGTTCGTCGAGCTGAGAACGACTATCGTCGACCTGAGTTCGACAAACGTCGAACTCATTTTACTTAGTCTCTTGAGAAATCTCTGAATATTTAGGAAAACTCTTTGTCTTGAGTCTCTAACAGTCTGATGTTGGCTTGTCCATATGATGTTGACTCTTAGGACTTGGCCTAGACTCTAGGACACAACTTTGACCCTGAATATACATGTTGGGTCACATCATCCTAAGTTAGTGAACCTAACCCAAATCAAACTAGGGATCCAACACTTTCCCATTTCTTGTAAATAACTTGTTAAAAACTTTTAAAAAAATCAAAATCAAAAATAAAAAAACTCAAAACTCAAAAAACTTAGAAAATTCAAAATCCAAAAAAAGAGAATAACTCTAAAAATCCAACAAAAAAAGATAATAACTTAAAATACAAAAAAATGATAAAAACCATAGAAACAAAAAATCTTTTGTTTATTATGGAACAAAATAAATCGAATATCTCATTCTTAACCCCTTTTTCGCTCTCCAAAAAATTAGTTGTGAGTTAATTTATAAGTGAATTTTATTCATTCTTTGTTTATTATTCGTTTATTAATTGGAGATCGATAGATTTGGATATCTGGGGTTAAGTTTTAAAGAATTTCTTATGCTTTTTTTTATTTAGATAAGGCACTTGTTTTCAGCATTACTTCTACTTATCTAAATAGTTGCATATTTATTTTGTTAGAAAATAACAACCTTAGATTTCATATTATGTTTACTCCAAGCTTTTTTTTGAAATATAGGAACGTTTGATTTATAAAGGTTGCATTTAAAATTTTTTTATTAAACCTAGTTTTCTTTCTGAAAAACCTATCACTTTTATTCATGTCTTACTTGACATTATTTTGATCCTTAAAAAACCCTATGTTAATGGGAATAAGATTTCGTTTCATAAATATAGGTATCCAATATTTGAAAAGATTATATGCTACAGAGTAAGAGGATAAAATTCATTACTCCTATACATATACATTGGGTTATTATGAGGTCGTTAAAAAACATTATGTGTTATGGAAAATAAGATTTCGTTTTCCTAACGTCCACATTCAAACCAAATTTCATTAGAGGTTTGAGCGAAAAAATATACCCTTGCCTCTAAATCTAAGCCTTCTTCATATACCACGATATCCTACTCCGCCAATTTCAAATGATTCTAGATTTAATTTTAAAATCTTTTGGAGAGCATAATTTGAAAATTAAATTATTTCCTTTAATTATTTTAAGCTAAAGTTTTCATAAATCCAATTTATTTTTGTTAACCTAAAAAATAAAATTTGTTACCATCTATTTGATTTTATCGAGAAGTTTTTAGCTGAAACTCTTTCTTTACTTAAATTTTTGTCATAATTTCGGACTTAACTGTTATACCTCGGATATTTATTTTGATCTTTCTTTCAATTAATTCAAGCGGTAGCTAAACTTAGGATTTCTTTAATTCCTTATAAGTTCATCTCCAACTTTTGCTCTGGAATATTAAAGCTTAAGTATGTGGGTATTTGATGAGTTGTAAATATACGTATTTTTACGTACAATAAATAAGTCATTTTAGTTTATTTTTATCTTTTTTTTAGTTATTTTCTTTAATATATTGTTCTTTTTTTGTAAAAACATTTCTAACTTATGTTTATTTTGATTTCCTGAATTTTTCAGGAAAATTTCCAAAAATTACAACTACACACTAGTGTACTTTGTGCCACGCCCGTGACCTAGGCGTGATACTTCAATTCCCGTGAAATCAGCTGCATTTGAAGAGAAAAGTGTGACACGCCCTATCACACGCATGTGTCAAATGTGACACGGCCGTGATCAAGAACCTTGTCATTCCAGCTCGATGAAATTTCGCTCGAAGATCGTCGACCGAGCTGACACTCCTATGTCAACATGCAACACGGGCGTGCACTTCTCCACCTGGCCCGTTGGACACGCCCTCCGACACGCCCGTGTCGACAGAGACACGGGCGTGACTTACACGTGGACCGCCCCGAAGTCAAATTAGCCATCAAATCTCCAAATCAGCTCATGAATAGTGCTGACATGCCCCCTACATGCCCGTGTCAGAGGCCGTGTACTTAGAAATTTTTTCCTATAAATAGAAGATTGTTATATGAAGTCCTGTTCTCCTTTTTGAAACCATTTTGTATAGGGATATGCTGCTTAGATGAGTTCTGATGTTATGTAAGGGATATTTCTCCCCCTCCCTTTAGCTTTTGTTTTAGTTCCTTTGTAACCCGTGTTTTTACGTAATAAAATGTTTTTTCTTCTCTTTACATGGCTTTCAATTGAATCTAAGCAACTGTCCTTATGCAATCTTATTTTCCTTTTGTTTTTCTTGTTTTATTTTTCTATATGTGTGTGTATGAGTATAGTTTGGTAAATTTGTGTTTTTCTTCCTTAATTTTACTTAACTCTTTAGCATTTATGCCTATTTTATAGCCTTTTATGCATTCCTATAGATCCGTAAAAATGTTTTCAAGGTGATTTTCATTTTTCACTAACTTAGATTTTCTTGTTAAGGTCATAAAATTTCTCGTTCTTTTCAGTTTATTTTAACTTTTTAACCACTTTTACAGAGTTATAAGAATGAATATATAGTCATTTTAATTTTTCGAGCACTTTGATTTTTGTTTTAACCTTTTGCTCGTTTAATTTTTTTGTCCTCTTTTTATGCATTTCTACTGCATTCCAGCGAGAAATGTACTCGTTTTAATTTCTCAGTAACCTCATTTTTTTTATTTTTTTTTCGTATGTGTGCGTACGTGTATGAGTTAGTATTTATAGCTTACTTTTATTTCAGTAGAGTGCTTGTGTGGGCTTAATTTCAGTTGAGTGCGTGTGTTTTTATTTTCAGTAAAGTGTGTGAGTATTTCATTTCATGTCGAGTGTGTGGGGTGCGTGTGTTTTAATTTTTGCAAAGTGCGTGTGTTTTAATTTCTGCAGAGTGCGTGTGTTTTAATTTATACAGAGTGAGTGTGTTTTAATTTCAATAGAGTGCATGGGTGTGTTCATTTATTTTCTCCTACTCGTTTGAGTAGGACCCGTTTTAATTTTCTTCCTACTCATTTGAGTAGGACTTGTGTGTGTGAGTTTTTAAATTCTTTAGAGTGTGTGCGTGAGTTTAATTTCTGTAGCATGCATGAGTGTGTGCATTTGTTTCCTCCTACTCATTTGAGTAGGACTCTCTTTGATTTTCTGCTCACTCGTTTGAGTAGGACTCGCAATTTTCTGCTTTCTTTCCTGCTTTCCTTTAATTGCTTTCTTTTTATTGCTTTCATTTTCTCGCTTTTTCCCGCAAGCCGTCCCCATTTCGATGAGTGGTTAACCGCTCTTAGCACTCAATATCGAAGAGCATTGGGACATATAAAATTGCTTTAAATAATTAAAGGTCATGTTTTTATAATTAATTAAATAACTTAAGGTTTGTCTCGGGTTTACGAAGCATAGAACCATATAATCGATGTGTGGGCTCTATTTCCGTAGTCCATACACTAGCTAGCCGAGAGGTCGTGCGTATGGACCGATCGCCCCTTGGTAAATGGAGTTCTGCACTAACTCTTGAGAGAGGAGGCGTGCAAACTCTACTGGATTGGGTTCCCCACCCAATAGCGGGGTTCTTAGCGTAATGCGGGCGCTAAGCTCTTCATCGGCTCCATCTTTAAAGCTTTTCATCGGCTCTACGATCAAGTCTCCACCTTAATTAATTTGAAATTTCGGATGTCTTTTTATTAAAAGTTTATTTTAGTTCAAATTTTATTCGATGCGGTTTCGCTAAGCTCTTCATCGGCTCCGTCTTTAAAGCTTTTATTTCCTACCATTTTTTATATATAAAAATATCCTGACACGTTAAAATATCGGTAAAATAATAGTCCCCTCCAGGGAAGAGTAGAAATAATCAACCCGACCCCGAGAACAATACGACCTCGATATTCAACACCAGAATATCTTGTAATACACGCGATAGGTGCACTTGCCTCCTTTCGTTAAAACTCGATTTCACCCATTTTATATCTAAATAATAAATCTGCGTGCTGCGTCTTTCTAAATAAAATTAAATCCGCTTTCTCTAAATAAATCGTCTGGGGCACCGCGTGACCTAAATAAATTTTTGGATTTTTAACCCTCATCAAGTTTTTGGCGCCGTTGCCGAGGAATTTTTCGTGTCGTTATTTCGAACTCTGGAAATCTATTATTTTTACCAATTTTTATTTATATATATATAAAAAATTGGCCAACCAAAAAGATTACTGCTAATAATAATACTAATTATAATAATAATAAAAATACTTAAAAAAAGAGTTTATTTTATACTTATTATTATTTCATATATATATTTAATGATACAAAAAAACATAAAAAAACATAAACAAATTTTAAAAAACTATAAAACTAAAAACCTAAAAAAAAATTATAAAACCCAAAAAAATCAAATCTAAACAATAAAATAATGAGAAAACTATAAAATCTACAAAAAACTTTTTTTTATGAAAACATTAAAAATCTAAAAACTCTAAATACTAAAAAATCTAAAAAACTAAAAACTCCCAAAAAAAATCTAAAACCAACCAAAACTCTAACCACTATAAAAAAACCAAAAAACTCTAAAACAAAAAAAAATAACAAAAATCTAAAAATTAAAAAAACCAACTAAAATAACTACTTCAATATATATATATATATATATATATATATATATATATATATTTATATATATAATTTTTTTATTACAAATATATATATATATAGCAAAAAAAATTCCATTCCTAAAAAACCTCAAAACATTCTGAATATATATTTTGCTTTAACTTATTTTATTTCTTTTCAAAATACCCAAAAGAGTTTTACCAAACAAAAATATACTAAACACAGGAAATAAATAAAATTTTTTACTATTAAAAATTATATATCTATTTCTCGTTTCTGCGCGCTTCACGCTCTTGTGCGCGATAGGGGATCGTATTTCTGTACACGCTCATAAGATACGACATTAGCTACTTTCGAGTCATATACCTACTTGCCCCCTACCTCCCGCAAAATCTTGGCCGACTTTATCTTCTTTGTTTTTTTTGTTATAGTTTTGCTATTTCTTCTAAATAATGCAGGGTTATTAATAAGGGGCCTCCCCGACCTCATCTCAGGGAAGTTCCTACCCCCCTTCCTCTTTATTTATGTACATCCTACATTCTATTTTGTTATCGTTCCTCATGCTTATCTTGCAACATTGGGGAAAATGTTGGAACTAATTATAGGGGTGTTCTCGTTACTCATATATTTCTTTTTTCGCATTTGTATTTTTTGTACTAATTAAAAATAAAAAAAATATTACAAAAATTAAAACTTCAAATAATTTTTTTTGCTTTTTTTATATTCAAAAACTCAAAAAAAATTTCATAAAACACAAAATTTTAAAAAAAAAACTTAGAAAACAAAACATTCAAAAAAAGTTTTGTTTTTCACTTTGTACATTTTTTGTAAACAAATAATCTTTCTCTTTTCCCCCTATCTTCTTTGTACATAACATCTCTTTCTTTCCCCTTTCTTCTAAATAACTTGTTAAAAAATTAAAAAAAAAATCAAAATCAAAAATAAAAAAACTCAAAACTCAAAAAACTTAGAAAATCCAAAATCCAAAAAAGGAGAATAACTCTAAAAATGTAACAAAAAAAGATAATAACTTAAAATACAAAACAATGATAAAAACCCTAAAAATAAAAAATGTTTTGTTTATTATGAAACAAAATAAATCGAATATCTCATTCTTAACCCTTTTTTCACTCTCCAAAAATCTAGTTGTGAGTTAATTTATAAGCGAATTTTATTCATTATTTGTTTACTATTCGTTTATTAATTGGAGATCGATAGATTTAGATATCTGTGGTTAAGTTTTAAAGAATTTCTTATGTTTTTTTTATTTAGATAAGGCACATGTTTTCAGCATTATTTCTACTTATCTAAATAGTTGTATATTTATTTTGTTAGAAAATAACAACCTTAGATTTCATATTATGTTTACTCCAAGTTTTTTTTTGAAATATAGGAATTTTTGATTTATAAAGTTTACTCTAAAAATTATTTTTATTAAATCTAGTTTTTTTTCTAAAAAACCTTTCACTATTTTTTCATGTCTTACTTGACATGATTTTGATCCTTAAAAGACCCGATGTCAATGGGAATAAGATTTTGTTCTGTAAACATAGACATCCAATATTTTAAAAGATTATATGTTATGGAGTAAGATGATAAAATTCATTACTCCTATACATATACATTGGGTTATTATGAAGTTGTTAAAAAATAAAAAAAAATTATATGTTATGGAAAATAAGATTTTGTTTTCTTAACATCCACATTCAAACCAAATTTCATAAGAGATTTGAGCAAAAAAATATACCCTTGCCTCTAAACCTAAGCCTTCTTCATATACCACGACATCCTACTCTGCCAATTTCTAATGATTCTAGATTTAAATTTAAAATTTTTTTGAGATCATTATTTGTAAATTAAATTATTTCCTTTAACTCTTTTAAGGTAAAGTTTTCATAAATCCAATCTATTTTTGTTAACCGGACAAATAAAATTTTTTGCTATCTATTTGATTTTATCGAGAAGTTTTTAGCTGAGATTCTTTCTTTATTTAAATTTTTGTCATAATTTTGGACTTAACACTTATACGCCGGATATTTATTTTGATATTTCTTTCAATTAATTCAAGCGGTAGATAAACTTAGGATTTCATTAATTCCTTATAAGTTCATCTCCAACTTTTGCTCTAGAATAACAAAAGCTTAAGTATGGGGGTATTTGATGATTTGTAAATATACGTATTTTTACATACAATAAATAAGTCATTTTAGTTCATTTTTTTCTTTTCTAGTCATTTTTCTTTAATAAATTGTTCCTTTTTGTAAAGACATTTCTAACTTAAGTTTATTTTGATTTCCTGAAAGTTTCAGGAAAATTTCCAAAATTGCAAGTACACGCCCGTATACTTTGTGTTACGCCCGTGACCTAGGCGTGATACTTCTATTCTCGCTAAATCAGTCGTATTTGAAGAGAAAAGTGTGACACGCCCTGTCACACACCCGTGTCAAATATGACACGGCCGTGACCAAGACCCATGTCATTCTAGCTCGACGAAATCTTGCTCGAAGATCTTCGACCGACCCGACACGCCCGTGTCAAGATGTGACATGGGCGTGTACTTCTCCACCTGGCCTGATGAGATAGCACGGCGACAATTCAACACAACCCGTCCCAGATCCACCTATTGGACATGCCCTCTGACAAGCCCGTATCGGCAGAGACATGGGAGTGACTTCCACATGGACAGCCCCGAAGTCAAATTAGCCGTCAAATCACCGAATCAGCTCATGAATAGTGCTGACACGCCCCCCTACACGCCCGTGTCAGAGGGCGTGTACTTAGAAATTTTTTCCTATAATTAGAAGCTTGTTGTATGAAGTCCTATTCTCCTTTTTGGAACCAGTTTGTATAGGGATATGCTGCTTAGATGAGTTCTGATGCTATGTAAGGGATATTTCTCCCCCTCTCTTTAGCTTTTATTTTAGTTCCTTTGTAACCCGTGTTTTTACGTAATAAAATGTGTTTTTCTTCTCTTTACATGGCTTTGGAATGAATCTAAGCAACTCTCCCTATGCAATCTTTTCTTTCTTTTGTTTTTTTTGTTTTATTTTTTTTTTGTTTGTGTATGTGTGTGTGAGTATAGTTTGGTAAATTTGTGTTTTTCTTCCTTAATTTTACTTAGCTCTTTAGCATTTATGCCTATTTTATAGCCTTTTATGCATTATTATAGATCCGTAAAAATGTTTTCAAGGTGATTTTCATTTTTCACTAACTTAGAATTTCTTGTTTATTGTCGTAAAATTTCTCATTCTTTTCACTTTATTTTCACTTTTAACCACTTTTACGTATTTATAAGAATGAATATATAGTCATTTTAATTTTTCGAGCACTTTTATCTTCATTTTAAACTTTTGCTCGTTTAATTTTTTGGTACTCTTTTTATGCATTTTTACAGCATTCCATCAGTATAAATGTATTCGTTTTAATTTTTCAGCAACTTCATTCTTTTTCTTTTTTTTCATATGTTTGCGTCCGTGTATGAGTTAGTATTTATAGCTTACTTTTATTTCAGTAGAGTGCGTGTGTGGGCTTAATTTCAGTTGAGTGCGGGTGTTTCAATTTTCAGTAGAGTGTATGAGTATTTCATTTCATGTCGAGTGTGTGGGGTGCGTGTGTTTTAATTTCTGAGAGTGCGCGTGTTTTAATTTCTGCAGATTGCGCGTGTTTTAATTTTTACGGAGTGAGTGCGTTTTAATTTCAGTAGAGTGCGTGGGTGTGAGAATTTATTTTCACTTACTCATTTGACTAGGATTCGCTTTAATTTTTCACCTACTCATTTGAGTAGGACTTGTGTCTGTGAGTTTTTAAATTCTGTAGATTGTGTGCGTGAGTTTAATTTCTATAGAGTGTGTGAGTGTGTGCATTTATTTCCTCCTACTCGTTTGAGTAGGATTCGCTTTGATTTGCCGCCCACTCGTTTGAGTGGGACTCGCAATTTACTGCTTTCCTTTTACTGCATTCTTTTTATTGCTTTCATTTTCTCACTTTTTCCCGCAAGCCGTCCCCATTCCGATGAGTGGCTAACCACACTTATCCCTTAGTATCGAAAAGCATTGGGACAGATAAAATTGCTTTAAATAATTAAAGTTCCTATTTTTATAATTAATTAAATAACTTAAGGTTTGCCTCGGGTTTACGAAGCGTAGGACCACATAATCGATGTGTGGGCTCTATTTTCGTAGTTAATATGCTAGCTAGCCGAGAGGCCCTACGTATGGACCGATTGCCCCTTGGTAAATGGAGTTCCGCACCAACCCTCGAGAGAGGAGGCGTGCAAACTCTATCAGATTGGGTTCCGCACCCAATAGCGGGGTTCTTAGCGTAATGCAGGCATTAAGAGGAATCCTTCGTCGGACGAGAACCCGGTCGAATAGTCTTAATGATCAGGTGAGCGATAGTCCTAGAGATATGTGAGATCATTCTAGTGGAACCTCCACGGCCAAGTCTCCACCTTAATTAATTTGAAATTTAGGATTTCTTTTTATTAAAAGTTTTTTTTAGTTCAAATTTTATTCGATGTGGTTGCGCTAAACTCTTCATCAGCTCCATCTTTAAAGCTTTTATTTTCTGCCTTTTTTATAAATAAAAAAATCATGACAAGATAAAATATCGGTAAAATAATAGTCCCCTCCTGGGAATAGTAGAAATAATCAACCCGACCCCGAGAACAATACGACCTCGATATTCCACATCGGAATATCCTATACTACACGCGATAGGTGCACTTGCCTCCTTTCGTTAAAACTCCATTTCACATGTTTTATATCCAGATAATAAATCCGCACCCCCCCCCCCATCTTTCTAAATAAAACCAAATCTGCTTTATTTAAATAAATCGCTCGGGGCGCCGCGTGACCTAAATAATTTTTTGGAGTTTTAACCCTCATCAGTAGGTCAGGTTGTGAGAGCCTGGTTGGTTAGGTTAAGGTCCTACCTGGGAGCGACGAATGATCGTCCTTCCCTGGTGAGAAAGTCCAAATACACTTAGGAATAGTTCAAGAGTAAATCAGTGAGTTGGGACAAGGGTAGTAACCAATAACAATAAGTGTCTTAGGAAAGGGAGCTTTGGGCTTCAGCCCATCATTCTTCTTAGTTTCCTCGAGAGCCCTTCACAGGGAATGCCATGGGCAGTCCAAGGTTAACGTAAACAGTAAGAGTAAATTGATTACAAGAGTAATTAGTCTATACTAAAACTCCACTTACACTCACTTATAGTTTCAAGGTTATTAGTTTAACTTGGTCATTCGAGCGGTAAGCTCGGTGGTTTTAGTAGTGGGCAGGTTAGCCCGACGAGCCGATGGCTCGGTAGGTAGTTTTGATGGACGGTCTAGTCCGAGGAACCTATGGCTCAGAAGTTCTTGTTTGCATGTGCATAACATAAGGTGTTGGGTCTTTGTTACTTGATAGTCGTTCACGCAGACGTCGGTACGTTGACTCTGGGATTCTTGTTCACACTTAGCCAAAGAAATACTGGTGGTTTTACCATCAAGGTACGTAGAGGATCCATGGTTTGTCCTTCACGTTGAGGCGTACAAGGTCTGGGTTGGGTAGCATGAATGTTGGCCTAGTTGTGGGGTGGCCCGACCCACTGCATCCGTTTGCCACAATGCGAGGTACCTGAGAGTTTAGCTAACTCCAAAATAGGGGAACTAAAGGTCTATGCCCATAGAGTCGTGTGCATGAGTTGCACTTGTGTGAACATAACATTTCAACCGCATAACATTTCACTATACTCACACTTGCATAAAACCTGACACCCCATCATATAACCTGGTATGGGATAGCTTATACGATGTGAGCCTTGCAAAAGACCCCTTACCTTGTAAGTTTTATGGGCATTCATATAAGTTAAGGTTATTCTTCAATATAGTTTGCTCTCTTACTGTTCTTACTTTACTGCCTTACTTTAGTATTATCATATTACTATTATCCACCTTTATAGCTCTGTGATGTCACTGCTGGTTTAGGTCCACCGCCATCTACTTTGACACTTATCCACCTCAATATCTTCCCTATCCCCCTTCCAGTACAGTTCCTAGGAGTCGCGGTGAGAGGCATGGATGATAGTTTGCTTAGTATTATGACTAACGGTCGGAGGACCATATTTTTTTCAGGGGCTCCGGATGGGAGACATGCAGTAGCCATAGAGGCAGCAACAACAGGGTACGGTGGACATGGTAGTGGGCCAGTCTAGCATAGGAACACGCACTTCTAGCTCCGTAAGTGTTTAGTTTTATTAGCTTCCGCGAGTGGCCTTGTAGTGAGGATTCTGATATAACAGGCATAAGCCAGTTTATCTTTTTGCTCGTCTTTTTCGATACTTTTCTTATTCTGGGACATGTTGTGATTCATGCTATATATTTATATGTGATATGTTTTGTGGACTTGGCTTTTACTGTCTTCTTTTATAAGCTTCGGCATCTTTGGTGATTCTGTTATGCCGACAGGGTTGGAGATTCGTATTGTCAACCTTTCCGAGAGAAGGTGTCACCGCGAAATGGCGATTCTGCGCGTAAGACCTGGAAGTGTAGCAAAAAATGTGGACTTACAAACTGGTATCAAAGAAAACATCGATCCAAAGAAAAAGAAGTCCACAAAACCCTGGGCCACCCCGCTTGGGATTAGTTTGGTTACAAACTAGCAGCTAAAGCAATGGTGTGCCCATAAGGGGAAATCACACGCAAAAGTCCAATCTCTTTTCTTCCTTTCCTTTATCGTCTAACAATTGGAATTATCCTTTGTTACCAACTACGAACCCTACTCCCTAGCAGTGGCATTTCAGGCTCAGAATGTGATTGCACCCCCTCCAGCTCTGGCTCTGTTCCAATAGATATAGATAGGCCAAACTTTGACTGCTATTCAAGAGGCCTTTATGGCTCAGCATGCTTCGGCTCGTCATCCAAATCCCCGGGCAAACTGGCTGAGCATCTTCCGGGCATCTTAGTTGATGGCTATAAATCTGGCTCCGGCTCCTCAGTTGATGGCTATGGAGCTGGTGCGTATGTTGGAGGAGATGTAGATATGCCTGGTATCCAAGGATGATCCAGAGTTATACAGTGAGTACCTCGCGTCGATGAGTACCACAGATGACATCCGGGATCACATCAGGGACAGGCAGAGACTAGATGCGAGGATGGAGCCCATCTTTAGAGCCTTGGAGGAGGGCACGGCTAGGGATTATTCACTGAGAGATGGTCTGCCTTGTTTTAGGTGCAGAGATTATATACCGGCAGGAGGCTGGATTCGGGAGGACATCATGGCAGAGGCTCACTGCAGCAGATACTCCGAGCACCCATGTATCACGAAGATGGCAGCAGATCTGAAGAAGACCATGTTTTGGCCATGCATGAAGAAGGAGATCACATATTTTGTGATGCATTGTGAGGCTTGCCAGCTAGTGAAGGCAGAGTGTAGGAGTCCGTCCAGGTTACTACAAACACTTCCAGTGCCGAAGTGGAAGTTTGAGGATGTAACCATGGACTTCATACACGGGCTACCTCGATCGCATGCAGGGCATGATTCGTTTTGGGTCTTCATCGACAGGCTAACAAAGGTGTCCAGGTTTTTCCCAGTCAGGAAGGATGCTCTGGTAGTTCATCTAGTGCTGAAGTTTGTGGAGAAGTTTGTGCGCTATCATGGAGTGCCCAAGATGATCGTGTCGGATCAGGACGAGCGTCTTACGTCCAAGGAGTGGAGGTTAGTTCATGCTTACCTGGGATATTGGTTGACGTTCAGCATAGCCTTCCACCCTCAGACAGATGGACAGATAGAGAGCACCAACTGGACTTTGGAGGATCTTTTGCGCTTATGCATTCTGGATCGCGGGGAGCCTTGGGAGAGACTATTGCCACTCATCGAGTTATCCTAAAACAACAGACATCAGGCCAGTATATGCATGGCCCCATATGAGCCTCTGTATGGACAGAGGTGTCAGACCCCTTTATCTTGGGTCCAGGACGAGGACCCCAAAGCTCTTGGCTCAGAGTTCATGGAGGATATAGATGCTCAGGTGAGGCTGAATCGGGACAGGATGTTGGAGGCACAGAGCAGGCAGGCCAAGTACTATGATGCGCGACATCAACAGATGGAGTTTAAGGTACGAGACCGGTTGTTCTTGAAGATTTGGCCGATGCATGGAGATTCACAGGTACAAAGGCAGAAGAAGCTCAGTCCTAGATACATGGGGCCCTACAAGATCCTGGAGCGGATCGGCCCCTTAGCCTACAGGCTGGAGCTTCCGCCAGAGTTAGCAGGACTGCATGACGGCTTCCACGTCTCTTTCCTTTAGAGAGCATTGCTACAGCCTGTGTAGCTGATCTCTGTTACAGATGGCCATTGGCGTTAAATCAGTCAGTCGGCATGGAGCTGGTCAGGATTGACGATACAACGGTACGAACCCTACAGCGCAAGAAGGTCCCATTGGTCAAAGTCTTATGGAGGAACCATGGGCAGGAGGAGTACACTTGAGAACCACGGGACCTGATGCTGCAGAAGTACCCGGGACTCTTTGAGGCAGGTATAATTTCAACCTTCTAAGGGATGTTACATAATTTTCCTTTTTTTCTAGAACCCCGCAGGCCTAACCTGAATTTTAGGGATGAAATTTTTATTTTTATGTATTGAGATTTGTAACATCTCTCAAACAACTAGACCCCTAAGAGCGATTTTGTAAGAACCACATCCGTTCATATAATATATACTAGAAGGTCCGGCCGGGGCCCCACAGCATATACCACAAAACAGACGATGAAGCTACGGAGTGATACCAGAGTACCACAGCGCTCCTAACACATTGCATTCTAGCGGAAGCATATACACTTGAACTCCTCTCTTGAATTTCAAACATATAAAACTCCACATTTTATAGATTATAGGAAAGTCTTATAACATGTAACATCGTTGGCCTTATGGCCTTACAGAGCTTTCAAACAGTGGCCCAAACATTGGCACGCAGGCTGGCCACATCAAAGAAAACATAACATGTACATTCACAATAGCCTTCGAGGGCTAGCAGCGGCAGCAGCAAAAGCAGTAGGGACTTCAACCCTTATGCGTCCCGCTCGGTTCTCCAGCACCTACACAGGGACATTCCACCCAAGGGTGGCAAACAGAGGCAACAGTCATCATTCAGCTGACCAAATTATAACGACCCTACCCCTTTTCCGGGGCAGCGATAATCTTCCCTGCAGGCATAACATATCACAAGCATGGCTATATATCTCATATAATGTGCTATCACGCACACATGCCATCATAACCGTTAGCCACCCGGCCTAACGGTCCGTGCACTCAGGGCACATTCTTGGTGTACTGGCAAATCAGTTGCCCACCACCATATCAGGGTCACAGCCCAACGACAACTCACTTGAGCATTTACTCCATGGCGTGCAGCCGAAGTTTTATAGTCTTAGTGAACCGGGATTGGCCCGTAGCCCCCCATTGTCTCACGGCGTGTAGGCCTAAGACTCTTGCTATGCGCTCCAACAGACCTCACCTCCTGGTCTCACGTCAGACAGACATAACGCAGGTCGGATCCTCCACCCCCCGCTGCTCAAATCGCCTTGCCATCACCGAGCATGACGTACTCACGGCTAAATAAAGTCACGGGTAGGTCTCACCAATCCTGTTCTGGCATTCAAGACTGGGTATTTCTATTACACCCATTCATCTCACAACATTAGCGGGTATTTCCTGGGCACACCAGTACTTCCTGCTACTCTCTTCGTAGGTGGACGCCGCAAATATTACAAATATCAGGGGTCTTTCCTGGCTACCATGCCAGTACTTCCGGTTACTAGCTTCACAGGTGGACTCCCCATGAACATTAAGCATTCCAAAGGGTATTTACTGGAATTCCAATCCAGTACTTCCTTCAACTTCCTTTCACAAGTTAAACCCATCAGCACAAGCATTGTACGGGTATTTTCCTGGACTACCACTCCAGTACTTCCTGCTACTTTCTTTCACAGGTCCAACCCGTCGACTCCTAAACTACAAGTTTATCACGGAGACTTCTCTGGTTTGTATTCAACATCACCAAAGCAGACCAACCTGTCCAGATGGGCTTCGTACAACATGCCTATTTCGTACTCCATTTCCGGATCTATATGCCAATAAAGTGGATTCCATGAATCAACCCAAAGACTCCAAAAATAAGCAACCTTTTGGTCGGGGAATCACATACATATGCCAAAAGGAAGCCTTCACATGGCTAGGAAGAAAGGTCGTTACCCTTGAAGACCTCTTTGGTGTCATGTGCTCTAAATTGGCTAGGAAGATCCGCAACAGCTTTTCCTCCGCAACGCCGACCTCAGATCTCCTGTAGGAAAACCGCAGCACCACCGGTGATCAGCCCCCTCTTCTCCCCCTCCTTCTTAGTCTCTCTTTATCTCTCTAGAAGTGTAGAAAGAGAAGACTAAAAGCCAAATGAGTTTCCCTAACCCAATCTCGGTCTTGAGAAGACAGGGTAGCCTCCCAGCACTTGGATCAAGGCTGAAGGAATGGATGGCCACGATTTCACCAAAAATCATAAATTTTGCCTGACACGGCCTGTGACATGCTTGTGTCCATGGCCGTCTTCCCTAAGCGGTGCTCAACCGACATACCCAATCAAGTGACACGCCCATATGACACGCTCGTGTCATGGGCCGTGTCACCCGACACGCCTTCAGACACGCCCATGTCTGTCACCGTGTTCATCAGGCTAAAAAATCTCAAAATCACCCGAGACTCACACAGCCTGTGACATTCCCATATCCCAGGTCGTGTGCCCATACACAGCACTAGACACGCCCCAGCTCATACTCGTCGGGTTGAGTTCGTCGACCGTGCTGACACGCCCTATGACATGCCCGTGTCACAGGCCGTGTCCGAAGCACTCGATGATCGTCGACCAAATTGTGTCAACCACTCGTCGACTGTTCCTCCCAAACACTCGTCAAACGCAGGACATGCCCTGGGACACGCCCGTGTCCCAGGCCGTGTAACCCCAAAATTGAGCCTGCTGAAAAATGGGCTATTACAACCCACCCCTCCTACAAGAAATTTCTTCCTCAAAATTTGTATACAGGAAGGCAAGCAGCAACCAAACATTTTTATAACATGAAATGTTTATGTTACAATAAAATTTTCACTATGCAATTGCTACAAAAATAGCTTGGGAAACTCCGTTCGTATGGTCTGCTTTCGCTCCCATGTAAGCTCCTCACGGCCGCACTTGTCCTACCGGACTTTAACCATGCTGACCGTCTTGTTCTGCAACTATTTCTCGGCTCGATGCTCGATCTAAATGGGTCTAACCCTCGTTGTTTGCCCATAATCCACCGGCACACGATCATCCGTGATCACTTGAGCTGGAGCTTTAACGGCCTTCCACAGCACCGAGATGTGAAACACATCATGTAGTCCACTCAAGTCTGCCGAAAGAGCTAGCTGATACGCAGCTTCTCCTATTCACTCAACCACTTCAAATGGACCCAAATATCTTGGACTAAACTTTTTCAAACGTCGAATCTGGGATTCGCCTTTGAAGGGCTTGATCTTCAAGTAGACCCAATCGCCTACCGCGAACTCCACGTTCCGGTGCTTGGCGTTGTAGTACTTCGCTTGACGATCTTGGGCTATGAGTAGCTTCTCTCGAATAGCACGAATGGTTGTGTTTGCTTCATCGACTTCATTACTCTTATAAACTCTTGCTTCGCCCGCTTCTACCCAAGCCAAGGGAGTACGACAATTCCTTCCATATAGAGCTTCATACGGTGCCATACCAATGCTCGCCTGGTAGCTGTTATTATATGCAAACTCCACCATGTAGAGATGATCTTCCCATCTCTTTCCGAAGTCTAGGGCGCACATCCTGATCTTGTTCAGTTTGGCCATCCATTTGGGGATTAAAGGCCATACTGAAAGTCAACTTCGTGCCCAACAGCTGGTGAACTAGCCTCCAATCCTTTGACGTGAATCGCCCATCTCGATCACTTACGATGCTCCGAGGAACACCGTGAAGCCGTACAATCTATTCCACGTACAGCTTTTCCAAACTTTCTACCGAATCATCTCGCTTGTTTGGTAGAAAATGTGCCACTTTCATCAGCCGATCAACAATCACCCAGATGGAATCGTTCCCTCTTTGAGATCTCGGCAACCCATGCACGAAATCCATAGAAATATCGTCAAAGTTCCACTCTAGAATCAGCAACGACTTCAAATAACCGCCCGCTTTCTGGCATTCTGCCTTCACCATAGCACAGGTTTGGCATTTGGCCACATAAAGAGCAACATCTTTCTTTAGCCCTAGCCACCAAAATAGCTTTTTCATATCATTGAACATCTTCGTGCTCCCTGGGTGGATTGAGTACTTCGTATAATGTGGTTCATACATCAGTTCTTCCCTCAATTTACCCACATTTGGGACGCACAAACGGCCCTCTTTCCGCAAAAGACCGTTATTCCAGGAGAACTTCTCTTCTGGCCCAGCTTTCGCATAACGTAGGAGATCTTCATCCAACTCTGTTGCCCGTCAAACTCGGTCCGCAGGGTCACATTGCACCTCCGTCAAGTTCGAACATGCATTGGCAGTGGCATTCTTGTCAACACAAGAAATTTTTAACGCTTCCAGCTCCTGGATGAGACGTTCATCATGCCTTTGCAACCAAGCTGCTCTTGTTGGAGTCCGTCGACTCAAGGCATCCGCGACAACATTCCCCTTCCCGGGAGTATAGTGAATCTCAAAGGTATAGTCCCCGAGGAACTCCAACCACCTTCGTTATCGCATATTCAAGTCCTTCTGCTCTAATATGTACTTCAGGCTCTTGTGATTTGTATATATCTCTATCTTCACACCATAAAGATAGTGTCGCCATAGCTTTAGTGCAAAGATAACCGCCGCCAACTCAAGATCATGGACGGGATAGTTCCGCTTGTGCACTTTCAGCAGGCATGAGCCATAAGCAATCACCTTTCCATTTTGCAGAAGTACGCAACCTAAGCCGCTCCATGAGGCATCGCTGTAGATTACAAATACATCAGTACCACATGGCGATGACAACACAGGCGCCGTGGTCAACTGAATCTTCATCTCTTCAAAATCTCACGCGCACTCTGGCGACCAAATGAACTTCTGCTCTTTTCTCATCAACGTGGCTAGCGGCAAAGCAATCCGCGAGAAGTTGTCAACAAATCTTTTGTAGTAGCCTGCTAGTCCAAGGAAGATCCTTACCTTGGCCACTGAAGACAACACCGGCCACTCTTGTATGGCCCTTATCTTCGCTGGATCCATAGCTATGCCCGCCCCACTCACTGCATGGCCCAGAAAAGCCACTGACGATAGCCAAAACTTGCACTTCGAGAACTTGGCATAGAGCTGATTTTGCCTCAATGTATTCAACACCAACCGCAAATGTTTCTCATGATCGGCTTTCGATCTCAAGTACACCAGGATATCATCAATAAACACTATCACAAACAAATCCAGGTACTCGTGGAATATTCGGTGCATCAAGTCCATAAATACCGAGGGCGCATTGCACAGTCCAAACGGCATGACCGTGAACTCGTAGTTCCCGTACCTTGTTCCAAATCCGGTTTTGGGAATATCTTCTTCCCGGATCATAAATTGGTAATAACTATATTTCAAGTCCTACTTCGAGTAGACGGACGATCCCACTAGCTGATCAAACAGCTCATCAATCTACGGAATCAGATATTTATTCTTCTCGGTTAGCTTATTCAATTCGCGATAATCAATACATAACCGTAAGCCACCGTCTTTATTCTTCACAAAAAGCACAGGGGTGCTCCAAGGAGACATGCTTGGGTGTATATACCCCTGCTCCATCAATTCCTGCAGTTGGACTTTCAACTCCGACATTTCTTTTGGCGCGACACGATATGGCGAGCGGGCCACAGGTATCGCACCTGGCACCAACTCGATCGTGAAGTCAATCTCACGCTGGGGTAGTATCCCAGGGAGATCCTTGGGAAACACATGAAAATTCTGACACAATCGGAACATCACTCACACTGGCCTTAGGATCAACAACCTGAATCAAGGCGCAGTAGCACTCTGCACCCTTCCGAACAGCCTTTAAGACTTGGAGTGCAGACAACAACATCCCGCCCACTCCTCGCATACCCGCGAACTTTGTCTTCTGTTTGGTATTCTGGCCCAACGTGATTTCTTTGGACTGGAAATCAATCAAGGTATGTTGCTCCGCAAGCCAATCCATACCAAATATCACGTCAAATTCCGATATCAACAATACAGATGCAGTCAAACTGAAATCCCGACTTCCTATTAGGACCGCCACATCGCAAGCTTGATCCGCAAGCATCCAACAGCCATTTAGCAACACCACTCTAACGCTATCTGTCTTCACACGACTAGGTATCCCAAGCGCGTTATAAACTCGCGAGACAGAATAGAATGCGATGCACCTGTATCAAACAGTGCACGCACCAGCGTGTCCCGAATCATCACAAAACCTGTGACAATCATGTCACACACACAAGCCGCATCTACAGAGGCATTAAGCAAAACATAAAAACAATAAAATACTCAAAACTAAACACATAGCTGTGACGACGTCACTTTGCTTGATGGCCTCCTGCATGCCAAGATTGTAGACTCGGGGCTGCGCCTGAGAGGCAGAGGATTCCACCACCGCCTTTCCTTTTTTCGCATATGACGCTCCCGCCTTCTTTTCACCCTTTGGCGGCACTCGAAAATCTCGAGCTATATGCCCGACACGTCCGCAATTTAAGCATGTACGAGTATCCAGCTTGGAGGTGGCCCCTGACGTTTCTCTCGATGCAACTGAAGAAGGAGCTTGTCCCGCCGTCTTGGGCCTCTTGCCCCATTTCTTCTTATAAAATGACTTCATCAGTCGGGGCAACTTAAACTTTGGATGTGACACAGCCAATGCCCTCTTACCTTGCACTCTCTTCATGTCTTTTTCCAGCGCGCTTGCAGTGTCGACCAATACCTGGAAGCGTTGGTTCACCGAACTAGAAAGCAGGAACCTCAGCTCATCCCGCAATCCTTCGTAGAACCAATTTGTCTTCCTCTGCTCATCAGCAAAGATCGAACCCGCATACCGCCCTAAGCGTTTAAACTCATGCAGGTAAGCTTCCACACTGCCCTCACCTTGCGTCAGCCTTTGGAATTCATTCTCCATGGCAATCCGTTGTGCCGCAGGAAGGTGCTTCGCGAGGAAGAGTCGAGAGAATTCTTCCATCGATACTTGTGTTCAGGGACGACCCGCCAAGTGATGCAGCTCCATCTCATCCCACCACAATATAGCCTCTCCTTCAAGAAGGAAAGTCGCTAAGGTGACTTTCTGATGCTCCTCTGTTCCAATCGCCGTCATGATCCGCTTGATGCTCGATAACCAATCCTCAGCCTGTGCAGCAGCTCCCACTCCCGAGAACGTCGGCGGGTGAAAACTTATAAACTGTGTCAACTGCTTCTCAGTAGCTTGAGGATTCACAACCACAACAGGTTCTGGCCTCGCCTCCACCTGTTCTGGCCTCACGGCCGGCTGCGCCTGCCCTTGCGCCTGCCCAACCGGATGTCCTTGAACCATGGAAAACAAAGCCTCAGCAATTTGTCGCACGGTTTCTGCAGATGGCGGAGGTGTAGGCACCACAGTTGGTGTCGTACTTTCAGCCGAACGCTGGGGCTCCGATTGCCCTGCACCACTCCGAGTCACCTAAAGGTGACAAGACACACACATTAGAGGCCTTACACAAGCAAACAACACAAAATAGGAACATGCAGGTTCCTCAAACACAAAAATTTGCATTCCTATCATGGAAATTCAGGAGTTCAAACGTATTACCGTGGTTCGCACAGACACGTGCTCGCCACCCCACAAAAGAAGTCGACCACGACTTCGAGAGGGAAAGACCAAGGCAGCTGATACCAAAAATGTAACAACCCCATCCGTTCATATAATATACACTAGAAGGTCCGGCCGGGGCCCCACAGCATATACCACAAAACAGATGATGAAGCTACGGAGGGATACCAGAGTAACACAGCGCACCTAACACATTGCATTCTAGCAGAAGCCTATACACTTGAACTACTCTCTTGAATGTCCAACATATAAAACTCCACATTTTATAGATTCTAGGAATGTCTTACAATATGTAACATCGTTGGCCTTATGGCCTTATAGGACTTTCAAACATTGACCCAAACATTGGCACGCAGGCCTGCCACATCAAAGAAAACATAACATATACATTCACAATAGCCTTCGAGGGCTAGCAGCGGCAGCAGTAAAAGCAGTAGGGACTTCAACCCTTATGCGTCCCGCTCGGTTCTCCAGCACCTGTACAGGGACATTCCACCCAAGGGTGGCAAACATAGTCAACGGCCAGCATTCAACTGACCAAATTATAACGACCCTACCCCTTTTCCGGGGCAGCGGTAATCTTCCCTGCAGACATAGCATATTACAAGCAGGGCTATATATCTCAAATAATGTGCTATCACTCAAACATTCCATCACAACCGTTAGCCACCCGGCCCAACGGTCCGTGCACTCAGGGAACATTCTTGGTGTACTGGCAAATCAGATGCCCACCACCGTATCAGGGTCATATCCCAACGACAACTCACTTGAGCATTTTCTCCATGGCGTGCAGTCGGAATTTTATAGTCTTAGTGAATCGGGATTGGCTTGTAGCCCCCCATTGTCTCACGACGCGTAGGCCTAAGACTCTTGTTATGCGCTCCAACAGACCGCACCTTCTGGTCTCACGTCGGACGGACATAACGCGGGTCGGATGCTCCACCCCCCGTTGCTCAAATCGCCTTGCCATCACCGAGCACGGCATACTCGCAGCTAAATAAAGGCGCGGGTAGGTCTCACCGATCCTGTTCTGGTATTCAAGCCTGGGTATTTCTATTACACCCATTCATCTCAAAATATTAGCGGGTCTTTCCTAGGCACACCAGTACTTCCTACTACTCTCTTCGCATATGGACACCGCAAATATTACTAATGTCCGGGGTCTTTCCTGGCTACCATGGCAGTACTTCCTGTTACTCGCTTCACAGGTGGACTCCCTATGAACATTAAGCATTCCAAAGGGTATTTCCTGGAATTCCAATCCAGTACTTCATGCTACTTCCTTTCACAGGTCAAACACATCAGCACAAGCATTCTACGGGTATTTTCTTGGACTACCACTCCAGTACTTCCCGCTACTTTCTTTCACATGTCCAACCCATCGACTCCTAAACTACACGTTTATCACATAGTCTTCTCCAGTTCGTATGCAACATCACCAATCCAGACCAACCTGTCCAGATGGGCTTCACACAGCATGCCTATTCCGTACTCCATTTCCGGATCTATATGCCAACAAAGGGGATTTCATGATTCAACCAAGACTCCCAAAATCAGCCACCTTTTGGTGGGGGAATCACATACATATGCCAAAAGGAAGCCTTCACATGGCTAGGAAGAAAGGTCGTTACCCTTGAATACCTCTTCGGTGCCATGAGCTCCAAATTGGCTATTAAGATCCGCAACAGCTTTTCCTCCGCAACGCCGGCCTCAGATCTCCTGTCGGAAAAACGCAGCACCACCGGTGATTAGCCCCCTCTCCTCCCCCTCCTTCTTCCTCTCTCTCTCTCTCTCTAGAAGTGTAGAAAGAGAAGACCAAAAGCCAAATGAGTTTCCCCAACCCATTCTCGGCCTTAAGAAGACAGGAAGGCCTCTGAGCCCGTGGATCCATGCTGAAGGAGTGGATGGCCATGATTTCACCAAAAATCAAAAAGTTTGCCTGACACGGCCTATAACACGCCTGTGTCGATGGCCGTATTCCTTAAGCGGTACTCAACCAACTTACCCAATTTAGTGACACGCCCATGTGACATGCCCGTGTCATGGGCGGTGTCACTCTATACGCCTTCAGACACGCCCGTGTATGTGGTCGTGTTCATCAGGCTGAAAAATCTCAAAATCACCCGAGACTCACACGACCCGTGACACGCCCGTGTCCCAGGCCGTGTGCCCATACGTGGCACTAGACACGGCCCAGCTCACACTCGTCGGGATGAGTTCATCGACCGTGCTGACACGCCCTATGACATGCCCGTGTCATAGGCCGTGTCCGAAGCACTCGACGATCGTCGACCAAATTGTGTCGACCACTCGTCGATTGTTCCTCCCGAACACTCGTCGAACGCAGTACACACCCTGGGACACGCCCGTATCCCAGGCCGTGTCACCCCAAAAATGAGCCTGCTGAAAAATGGGCTGTTACAGATTTTGTCATGGCAAGGGCATGACAAACACTAAGAATCCCCAGAAGACCTAGTGAACCTAGAAAAGAAGATGAGACCACCATGGTCTGCAATTAGCATATTTCAAATGCTATAACTAGGGTTTAACTTTAGGGTTTTAACTTGACTCTAGGACCCTACCACAATTTCCATTGCCCTTTAGGGGGGCATAGGATCACTAAGGACCCATTGGGGTCAATCAAGGTGGCTAAGTTGACCCAAGCCAACCCAAGCCCTAACTTGGTCAAAGTACCCTTCCTAAGGGTCAAGTGACCCACACGATGCCAGACCCACCTCACAAAGGTCTCCCTAGACCTTAGGAGAGGCCAAGGGGTCATTAATCACCCCCTAGGGTTAGTTAGGTCACCCAATGTGGCATACGGTTGAGCTACCCCCTTTGAGTTAAGTTAACCCAAATAGGCTAACTCAAGCCAAGGTGACAAAAATAATCCATCAATTTCGGGGTTGTAACTTGACAGAATTAATCCTTCAATTTGGCCAATGTGACTAGGAGAGAGAAAATATCCACTTGCCCTTTAATGGAGGAGAGAGAAATTAGGAGGAAGATCATTCATGGCCAAGGGAGACTAAGGGCCCCTCTATTCACATCCAAAGCTTTGATTCTATTCCACATTCAGTGTAGAGAATACCAGGGGTCAGTTTGGTGGCGTTCAATGGCCGGAATAGTGTAACTACCCATGGCTGAAACCTCTTCATTAGCCATTAATGGAGCCATGAACAAAGACCCCTCCACTCCCCATTCTGATTCTTTAAAAAGACTCCCAGACCCAGAGGAGTCGTTTACACTCTTCCCTCGATTAAATCGAGTCCTTCCACAGTACTGTTGTAGAACTCTGGCGAGTCCTCCACTTATGCTCTCTCGGCAAGTGTATCGATCGCTGTCAAGTAATAAAAGTGAGGAGTTTAATCCCCGGAGATCGATCTCACGAGGAGTGCAAGTATGGAGTATGGTTTTTCTATTGGAAAAGTGATTGCTAGTGTTAACGTGGCAAAGGGGGATTAGTTTTGGTTTCCTAAGCTTAATGATAATAAAACTAATGCGGATCGCCGTCACCGCGTTGCTTTGGTGGATTACTACGGAGAGTAGTATGGACGATGGACAAAATAGTGAGGGTGACAATTACCTCTTCGTCACGCACGCTTCTAGCAATCGCTAGAACGGCACAATCACAACAAGCACATGAAAAACTGAAGCTTAACAACACAAGCAATGATTAAGACATAACAACATATCGACATGCTAAAACATTAAGCAAAACATTGTTCTCAAGCAACATTCCCACTATCACAAGTTCAGAATGAAGTAACCACAAGAAAAGGTGGAGAAATACAATCGAGCGCACGAACGCTTTCTGAGATTCACGAATGGAGTCAAGGGTTGTCGGGCCTTATTCGAGCTCACTCTACGGATGACGTCCGAGAACTAAAAAGGGTTGTCACTTCCTTCGAATATCTCGTCTTCTTCGTGAATGATCGCTGGGCTAGTTCTGACCGAAGAACTCCGCAAGTGCAGCAACAATGAGCTCGGATGGTAGCTTGGAGGTTAGAGAAGATGAAGGTGGCCGGAGACGCAACTATTGCAAGCTTTCTGAGGAGAAACGGTGGCTGGATCAACTCTCTAAGGAGGAGAGAGAAAATGGTGGCTAGAGGCGAGTTTTCCTGATCGGAGGAGCGGAAATGGAGGGGCAGCGGAGCTGGATCCTTAGAAAGAGGAAATCTGCAACGTAAATAGAAAAGTCAGAAAAAAATGGTCACGCACGGTTTGGCGCAGGGCCGTACGCAAACTGTGCTATATAAACTTTCAGGATAGACACGAGGAAGGAGAAGGGTTGACCCGTGCATTTTTAGTCGCGAACTGGAAGTTCCGCCCGTGCGAGAAGGACATCACACGGGTAGCGACAGAGCGCTGGAAAATAGGGACACACAGGAAAACCATGTGTTCTACTCGCGCACGGGCGTTGTTGCCCATGCGTGAATAAATCGCACGATTAGCCACAGCAAGGAACAAACAAGAAAGCTACAGGAAAACCGTGCGTTTCCTTCGCGCATGATTTCGAAGAAACCGTGCGTCAACTGTGCGTGAGGATCGTCGAACTCATCTCGACAAAATTCGTCCGGTTGAACAAAAAGCACGATCTAGCGCAAACCGTGCGGGAAGAAACGCACGACCGTGCATTTTCCTTGAGATAGAATTCCTGTCTTGGGGGAAAACACACCAACTGCACAACAAAACCAAAGCTGGAGCACAAGCTCCCAGCACCAAATACTGCAAAGAAAACACCTGTAAAGTGCCACGAGGATCACCATGTGCATACCCCCAATAACAGAATGTGCAATTGCAGACCCTCGGGCCAAAATAGTGCACAAAATGGTCCATGACCGAATGATGCAAATATAACTGATATCTGGTTGAAATACAGTGCACGAGTGAGAAAACCAGCCCAGCTGAGTCCGAAAAACCCTATAAATATCAGACTCATCACACCACAAGACTTAAACATTTGCTCGTCCCGAGCAAATCATCCCTCTGTGCACTAGAAAATAGCTAGCTGACATAGAGATTTCAAAAATAAGGTAAAGGGAGAAATCAAATACTCATGGGTACAGAAAATATAATAGATAAACTTTTTAATTATGCAACGAAGTTTATAGAATTCGACAAGTGTAATTAAGTATTGTAACTACTCAAAAATAGAATTCTGGAGAATCGTTTGGTCATCCGTAGGAAGAAAGTAGGCAGGACACTAAGTTGAGCATTGCCAAAGACCGGGGCTCGGGACCACCTCCAAAGGAATCCACCAATATCGGTGACCATATGCTTGCCCGTTCACACTCTCTCCACAACACTAGTTTGACTCTAGCGCAAATCTGCAGGACTTTAGGAAGATAATGGGGCTTAGGCGTATACGTAAGTAGGGATGCAAAAGGTAAACAATGTCTACCCACAACCCAAATGAGCTCATTCAAAAAATCATCTCGCTAAAAAATACATACAGGTGCTCCACACCACCAGATTTGGACTTGATAAATGGGTGCATGCACTGCCTACCAGCACAAAATCTCAAATGGAATTTTTATTTAAACTTTTTCTTCGTTCATATCAAACTACTTTCTTTTTCTTTTTTTCTTTTCTTTTTAAAAATTTTTTTATGTCACATTCAGCCACATAATCATGAAATCACCTCACAAACACAAAACAGCACCTCAGCAACATCACCAAATGCAAGAAGTGATATACTAATAGCTCGAGCTAGGGGCGTGCCACTGGGATAAGCTTGTAGGCTTTGGTGATCACGGAGTGGGGCTGAATCAACAGGAGGGGTAGGCTCAAAATAGGCTAACAAGGATTAAGTTAGGACTTGGTACAAGGCTCAACCGGGCCAGAATGATCGCCTAGATCACGCTCACGCTAGACTAACCGTGCACCAATGCTTTGAGAGTAGCTTGGGGAAAGTTCTTAGCCACCGAGAAAGATGATCCTTCCTCACGACTCGAGCAATATGAGGCTAGTGGCAGCTACACACATTCCTACATTATCGTTCGATTGCTCCAGATAACACAGTTTTCAGTAGTACAACCATTATTTACAAATGCAGAAAAGCATAAATCTACGAGCATAAAAAAATTAAATATATACTATTTCTACACATCATGAGTCCTCGATTAGGAGCACTGCACGAGTTTCACACTACCCTATCCTACAATCCTAAGCCAGCACCACTATCTTAAAGTTAACATAAAAGAAATAAATTAAACTTGGGCCGAGCTCGTGCTTAAGTGCGCGCTCATGTGGTGTAGGTGCACAATGCTGTCATGATAAAATAAAAACTGAAAATTAAAATACTCTTGTGGTATGCTAGTGCATGCAAAGGTGACTCGCAAAACTTTCCCCCACCAGACATATACTAAACAATATATCCATGATTTGCAATAAAATTAAAGAAATGAAAGTTGTGGGAGAGGTTACACATGCTCAGCTAATGAACATACCCGAAGATTGGCGTTAAACTTCAGCAATAAACATACGGCCCAAACAAATTTCACCTGCAAAATAGAATATCTCCAACCACAAAAAGCTATACACAAATATGCACCACAACTAAATTGCACAAATTTAAAGCAAGTAGCAGCTTAGGTCATCTCCCATAAGCCCTTTTCTTTACTGTCCTTAAGGTGGACCAAATACCTTTATTAACAGTTATACAGATAATGTTAAAAAGTAAGAGTTCAGAATGCATTAAAAAGTCCAAAGTTACACACAACATGAAGATAAATAAAGTAAGAAACTGAAAGAGAGGGGGCCCCGAAGATCCTTCACTCTTCAGCTGAACGCTGACTTGTGGTAGATCACCCCAGTCACACGAGATGAGGGCGAGGTGAAGGCTTCAGGGCCAAGGGAAGACGTGTCTCCCCTACCCCTAGCCTCGTCCTTCTTACATCGATGGGAAAAATCTGATGCCTTACGTATAAGAAGTTCTTTTCTTTTCAAATTAACAGATGGGGATCGCCAGGGTGGTATATCCACCCCAACCAAATCAGCAACAAGCCTATCTTTATCATCGGAGGGCATCCTTTCCTCACCCATGGCGGGTGAAAGATCAGCCCAAGTCACATGTTTCACAGTTTTACAACATTCATTAATCTTAATCAAAGTTTTTAAATCTGTTTCCTGCACGCTCCCAATAGCCGTGCACAGCCCCCGTTCCTTTTTTTCAGCAACTTGTTTCACGTCAAACAATTCCTCCTTCGCTTCTCCGTTCTCAATCATCAGCAGTCATTTACTTGCACAGCCTGGTCTTGCTTATTCAGCAAAACATCTGTCTCATCAGCTCTAGATATATCATCAAATAATAAAACATTTAATTCCAGCAGTTTTTTAGATTCACTCCGGATTAGAGTTCGAATTGATGGCGATAGCGGTAAATCAACCTTGGAAGCCAAGGTGATGCCGCATGCATTAAAGCACAGTGTCGCTTCACTGGATTTAAGGAACGGAACCCCAAGAATAGGCTTTGAATTATTTCCTATGGGTACCAACACCTGGAAGTCGGTAACAACCACAGCCCCGTAAAGTTTCACCTCCACCTCTTTAATCACCCCATCAGTTTTAACCACCGACTCATCAGCAAGCAGAAGTGATTTCTGGATATTATTTTTGACATTTAAATTAAGCTTCTCGACATCTTGCAGAGCAAGAATGTTGCATGACGAACCTGAATCGCAAAGGGCTACCGTCTCAATTTCATTAATCTCACAATCGACAGCCACTTCATTAATACTGCACTCCTCTGCCTCCCCAGCACTCCTCCCTTGCTCACGGGGATTCTTTTCTGTGTCGCATGGGAGCTCGCCATGAGTATGCTCGGAGAACACATGGGCTAGTTGCCCCAGCTAAGTCTTTAAGTTCCTCATAGAAGCAGTTTGATTGGCCATGTTAGATTGGGCCATCTCAACAAACCTTTACATCATTTCTTCTATAGCACTCCTACGTGCCCCTTGCCTGCTCTGATTATAACCCGGATGTGGCGGTCGCGGTTTGATATTGGAGGCTTGATCATCAAATTGATGTTGGCCTCCATGCCATCTTTGACCTGGGGTATTTTGATTCCACGAGAAATTCAGATTATTTCTCGCGTTTTCGTTATAAGAATTATTATAGGGCGCAATGCGGTTTTGACTGATTATAAAATTAACACTTTCATCAAAGGTTATACCTGCCGGTTCTGCAAATGACTCTCCAGCTGGGCATTCAAAAGTGTGGTGGTCGGGATTTCCACATCCCTGGCATGATATGCCCCCAACCGGAGCCGGAGGAGTAGTCGATCTGGTCAGCAGCCATCATCCATCCATCATAGGGTGGCTTGCTTCGGCTTGCTGCATCACCGCATTCACATCAAATAGATTTTTTACCCCTCTATGGGAATTTCTTCCCGCATTCCAGTATGTGCTATAGGAGGCCATGTCTCGAAGAAGCAGCAAAGCCTCTTTTGGAGAAAGGTTCATAATTATGCCGCCTGCTGCTGCGTCGATCATAGCCCGGTAGTTCAGCTCGACAACAAAATAGAATATTTCTACAAGATTCCATGACTCGCAGCCGTATTAGGGACAATGACAGTGCAGGTCAGCGAAATGCTCCCATGGCTCAGACAATGTCTCTTGGTCCAGCTGCCGAAACATAGCAATTTCCCTTCGGGCATTCACAATTTTGTTCACTGGGTGGAACTTGCCCAAAAACTTAGAGGATAGAGCCTCCCATGTGGTAGCGGTCCCAGGGGAAATTGTGTGAAGCCAGGTCTTAGCCATATCCCTCAGAAAAAATGGGAATAGCTTCAGCTTAACTACCTCATCAAAAATTACAACATATCAGAAGGTGCCGCAAATCTCTGAGAACTACGCCAGATGGAGCTGTGGGTCCTCACTCGGCAAACCAGAATACTGCGTATTATTTCTGATCATATTCAGAATCGCGGGCATTATCTCAAAATGTATGTTGGCAATGGCTTGTATGAAGCCTGGATAAATACTTCCCACAATCGGGGTAGTGAAATCACACATCGTCCTAACGCGAGGTTGGACCACCTCCTGACCCTCAACAACTTTATCACCTTGGCCATTTCCTACATGGCCCAAGTCTTCCATTCTAACATCAGCAGCAGCATGCACGCGAGCTCTCCTCGCTTGTGCGGTCTCAAGATCAGCTCCCAAATTTTCACCCCTATTACCATGGTTAGGATCTGTCATACAACAAGAAAAATCTATCAAAGTGTCAAACACTTGCAAATTTTTCCAAAAGAAAAATGCCAAAAACTTGATTTTCTCTCGACAAGTGTGCCGATCGCTGTCAAGTAATAAAAGTGAGGAGTTTAATCCCCGGATATCGATCTCACGAGGTGTGCAAGTAGGCAATTTGGTTTTGCTATTAGAAAAGTGATTGTTTGTGTTAACGTGGCAAAGGGGGTTTAGTTTTCATTTCCTAAGCTTAATGCTAATAAAACTAATGCACGTCGATGTCACTACATCGCTTGGGTGGATTTCTGTGGAGAGTAGTATGGACGATGGACGAAACAGCGAGGGTTCCAATCACCTCTTCATCACGCATGCTTCTACCAATTGCTAGAACGGCACAATCACAACAAGCACAGGAAAAACTGAAGATTAACAACACAAGCAATGATTAAGACATAACAACATATCGACATGCTAAAACCTTAAGCAAAACATTGTTCTCATGCAACAATCCCACTATCACAAGTTCAGAATGAAGTAACCACAGAAAAGGTGGAGAAATACAACCGAGCGTATGAAGGTTTTCCTAGATTCACGACCGGAGTCAAGGGTTGTCAGGCCGTGTCCGAGCTCGGTCTACGGATGACGTCTGAGAACAAAGAAGGGCTGTCACTTCCTACGAATATCCTGTCTTCTTCATGAATGATCACTAGGCTAGTTTTGTGTAACACCCCGAAACTCAAAAGAGGGATGTGTAGCGTTTTGAGCCAAGTTTGGGACTTGGTAGGGGTCACATGGCCTGGGACACGGGCGTGTCCCAGGGCCGTGTCATGCTCGGGTTCGACGATTGCCGTGTCGTCAACGAAAATGCAGTCGACGATCGTCGAGATAGCGAACACGGCCTGAGACACGGTCGTGTCCCAGGCCATGTCCTACTCGGGTAGTTAGCCGAGTTGTGTCGGGAGAGAAACACCTCCTAGAGCCCAAGCGTGTTCGGGTTTGACAGGGGCGTGTCAAATGTGACACGGGTGTGTCGAATACCCATGTTCTCCTCGGGTTATGTTTGGTCTTATGTCGATGGAGGAACACGCCCCGCAACATAGGCGTGTACTGAATGACACGGGCGTGTCAGGTGTGACACGGGCGTGTCAGGTGTGTCACGCGCGTGTCGAGATACCGTGTCCTGGTCTGGAGGTGACGGTATCAGAATCGATTGAGGCACAAGACCTTGGATACGGGCGTGTCACAAGCCGTGTTCGGCCCAGGAATCTGATTTTAAGTACAAATCGTGGTTGTACGTTTCCTTCTTTTGGGATCCAAAGGCCCAGGGCTGTTCTTGCTGGGATATAATCGGGAATAGGGTTAGAAACCCTCATTCCTTTTTCTGTTTTCTCTTTCTAAGACTTCTAGAGAGAGGGGAGAGCAAGGAATAAGAAGGAGGAGAGATCCGGCAGCCAGTGGAGCTTCAGAGCCCCAAATCGCAAGCCGAGTTCAGATCTACGGAGGCGAGGCCGCTGCGGTGCTTTTCATCCGTCTAGATCTTCATGGCATCAAAGAGAAATGCAAGGGTAATGATTCTCATCTTGGACATGTGAATTCCTCTTTCTTTCTGCACAGTAAACCCGCTCTCGCAAGTGTGCGGTGAGTGTGAGGTGTTCCTTCGGGTGGATATGAATAGTCCCCACTTGTTTTGCATGTAGAGTCCGTAATCGAAGTACGGACATAGGCATGGTGTGTGAAGCCTACCCATACAAGTTTGACTGGATCGGTGATGTTTCATTATGCATGGATAGCCGGAGAATACTCTGTGTTAATGGTTGTTTTCGGGTTTTCTACGTGGTAGATTGCAATAGAGAAACTTGGGGACTAACTCCAAGGTACACCCAAAAATCTGGGCAGAAGCGTGATTCTGCCATCTTGGTGGCCTGGGAGCCAACTTACACATAACTGGGTTATGTAATGTATGTGATCGGTTTGGGACTCGGGGAAGCTTGACCCACACATATGGTTTAAATTGACGTTGTGGTGTGAGCAACGGGTAAGACGGAACCGTACCCGCTCTATGTCGTTCGGTTAGAGAGACCTAAGGTACGTGGTACTCACCGTTTGCATAGATGGAGGGTCTTAGGAATAGGACGGTAAGACTATAATGCTCACGAGATTTGCCGTCCAAGGGGAGGTGGTGAGACCGCGGATTTTGACCGGGTTCACCGAAAATGTGCCCTGAGAGCACGGGGTGTGTGGCTATGTGATCCTAAGCCTGTGATGATGTGTAATTTCACTACAGTTAAGCTATGCTAATAAGGTGCAGGGAAGGAGCATCACCGCGTCGAGTTTAGGGGCGGGGTCGTTATAATTTGGTCAGCTTTAGCTGGCCGTTGCTTTTGTTTGCCACAGCTTCGGTGGATTGTTGCTTGCAGGTACTGCGGAGCCTAGTGGAAAATAGTGGGCAAAAGCCCTTGTTGTTGAGCATACCCTCGAAGGCCTAGATTTGAATGTTTACTTTTATTCTCATGTGTCACCGGCCTGTGTGCCGAGGTTTGGAAGACACTTTTATTTTAGTAAAGTCTTGTAAGGCCATAAGGCCAAGTACTTGTGTATTTGTACGTTCATTCCCTTTGGGTTTATGTAGTGGACATTCATGATGTGGCTGGGTTCTTAATTTACAACTTTTAAATTTTTTCCACGAGAATGTACTCTGTTAGGACATTGGTTTTTGAAAGGATGGTTCCATTGCGTAACCCTTCGGTCTGTCTGTGGTATATGGCGTCGTACTCTGGCCGGACCTACTGCTATATGCTATGCGACGGATAGGGGGTGTTACAATTTGATATCAGACTATTGGTTTTGCTTAACTTAAATGAATTCGTGGACGAATGCTTTTTAGGGGTGGTAAGCACATGTGTGTGCATCATCGTTATAACATAAAAAGAACCCATGAATGTCCACTTAGGAATGAAAATACACATATGTGAGGAACCTGTGTGTTCCTATAATTGCTTTTTGCAATTTTGTTCAGACACTTAATGGTGTTTTGTATGACTATAGGTGACCAGGAGTGGTGTAATGTCGTCAGAACACTCGCTTTTTGAGGAATACAATGCACCCAGCGACGTGCTAGAGACCCCTCCTTCATTTGAAACCATAAGAAGGGTCATTGAAGCGTTGTTCTCTATGACTAATGCACAACATGGAAGGATTGTGCAACTCTTTGCCCCTGATGTGGCTCCAACGCCGGGTGGAGTGATGGAGCAATTGACATTTGGTAGACCATCGGGTCTGTAGTTGAACATGCATTTAGTGCAGGGAGCGCACTCAGTTGACGAATATTTGAAAGCATTTCCTATAATAAGCCACTACCCATTCTTTGAGTTGGAGAACGAGGAGTCTATAATCGATATATTTTATAATGGTCTGCATGGCGAGCTGCGAATTCTACTGCTAGGACCAAAACTATTGGGATTCCGAGCATTGGTGGATTCGGCTAGATCTTTGGAAGTAGAGATCTTTGGAAGTAGATTTGAGGAAGACTCACCAGATGCCAGTGAGCAGGGTATCAAACTTTGCAAGTCCTTTGAGTGCTGCATCTCGCAGAATGCTGAAAAAGGGGGCTACAACATCGACTAGCAAAGCTACTTACACTTGTCATACTTGTGGCAAGAAAGGGCACTTTGCCCGAGATTGTCGAGATGGTGCTTAGAAGACAAAGAAAACTATGTCAGGAGCAGTTGAGGACTATAGTGCAAAGGAAACGGTGTTCAAAATGCCGAGCTCCTCAAAATCCGTGTTCCATTAGTGGTATAAGAAGCCTGGGACTTCGGGTCCAGCCCCTTATTACGGTGTGTCGAGGGAGACTACGAGCCGAACCCCGGGCGCATGCTATAACTGTGGACAGCCAGGACACTTTGCCCGAGAATGTTGGAGAGGACATCCAAAGTCCAAGAGGAAGCCTATGGCAAGGTACAAGGAGAAGGGCAAGGCGGTGGAGTCAACCACATCCCATTATGCTCCAGCCCGGCATATGATGTACAATTTTGGCCTACAGGAGGCCATAAAGCAAGCAGACGTGGTGATAGGTATGAGTTAAATTTATAGCAGTTTAGCTTTAGATACTTGTTGCCCTTGCGCTTGTTAGCTTAGAACTGTTTGTGCTAGGCTTTATTTTGCCTTTAGATTATCCGGCGAGAGCACCGTTCGATTCGGGAGCTTCGCACTCCTTTTTGTCCAAAGGATTTATATTGCGGATCGGAGTACCTCCTTCGATGGCAAAGGACAAACTGGATGTGTTGTTGCCAAATGGGTGCTCAATGCGGGCGGGTAGAGTTTGTTGCGTTTAGTTATGGATTTGGAGTCAAGAGTTTGACTTGCAAGCGTCGCTACTGCTGATAGTAGAGTTTGATGTGAACTTTTGTATGGGTTGCCTCTCGGAGCGGCGGGCATCAATGATAGCAAAAGCAAGGGGGTCAATTGGGCTCTAGTGAGACGACTTTTGCAGTCTTGAAGGGATCGAGCAAGACTTTGATGTCTGCTCTTCAGGTGTTTAAAGCGGTTCGTGCTGGTGTAGAGTTATACTTCACGCTAGTGGAGGCTTCGAAGCATAAGCCTACTTTGGATAGCATCCCAGTGGTATCTGAATACCCTGATGTGTTCCCTGGCGATATCCCTGGAGCCCCACCTCAGCGGGAAATAGACTTCACTATTGAGTTGGTGCCAGGTGCCAAACCTATGTCACACTCTCTATATCGGTTAGCGCCCAAGGAGATGGCAAACCTGAAGGTTCAACTTCAGGAGATGTTTGAACAGGGTTATGTGCGTCCAAGTTCGTTGCCTTGGAGCGCACCGGTCCTTTTTGTGAAGAAGAAGGATGGAAGCTTGCGACTCTGTATTGATTATCGAGAGCTGACCAAGTTAACGGAGAAGAACAAGTACCCGATCCCAAGGATTGATTATCTGTTCGATAAGTTAGTCGGGTCATCGGTGTACTCAAAATTGGAGCTTAAGGCCGGGTATTATTAGCTGAGGATAAGAGAAAGTGATATCCCCAAGACAGATTTTAGTACGAGATACGGGCATTATGAGTTTGCGGTCATGCCGTTTGGGCTGACTAATGCGCTGTTAGTGTTCATGGATCCGATGAATAGAACTTTTAGAGAGTACCTAGACCACTTTATGATCGTCTTCATCGACGATATATTGGTGTACTCGTAGAGTGAGGAGGATCACTCTAAGCATCTGCATTTGGTGTTGGAGACACTGAGGTGGAATCAACTGTATGCCAAATTCTCAAAATGCGAGTTTTGTTTGTCCTCAGTAGCGTTCCTTGGTCACATAGTTAATGGAGAGGGAATTGCTGTGGATCCGGCGAAGTTTGTTGCTATACAAGAGTGGCCTGTGCTGTCTATGGTAGCGGAAGTCCAGAGTTTTCTAGGGCTTGCCGGCTATTACAGGTGCTTCGTGGAGAACTTCTCGCGCATAGTGTTACCCCTCACGACTCTGACGAGCATCCCAGTTTGTTTGGACCCCGGATTGCGCACAAGCTTTTGAAGAGTTCAAAAGTCGGTTGACCACGGCGCCTATGCCGAGTTCGCCGAGTGGGACCGAAGGCTTTGAGATCTACAGGGATGCTTCAGACAGTGGATTAGGATGCGTCCTACTGCAGCACGGAAGTGTGATAGCTTGTGGCTCGCGTCAGCTGAAAGTACACGAGAGGAATTATCCGGTCCATAACTTGGAGTTAGCGGCCGTGATATTTGCCCTGAAACTATGGAGGCATTACTTGTACGGTGTGAAGGTCGATAACTATACAGACCACAAGAACCTGAAGTACTTGTTGGATCAAAAGGATCTAAACATGCGACAGCGGAGATTGATGGAGTTCCTGGGGGACTACACATTCAAGATTTATTATGTGCCTGGGAAAGGCAATGCGGTTGCGGATGCGTTGAGCCGCAGGGCCCTTGCGTAAGGCAACTGTTTTTCGGTTCATGATGAGCATCTGGTTTGGGAGTTGGAGGCATTGGAAACCTCTTGTGTTGACAAGCAGACTAGTGCTGAAGCGCATTTGAACTGGATAGTAGTTTAGTGTGACCTAGTTGATTGGATTCGGCAGGCTTTGGATTTGGATGGCCACGTGAAGCAAATCATGGTTGAGGCTTCGGATGTGTCAAAGTCCCAATTTGATGTTGTGGATGGATTGCTATGGAAGGACAGTCGTCTGTGTGTCCCAAAGGTAAGCAACCTGCGGCTGGAATTGATGTATGAGACTCATCATACCAAGTACTCGATTCACCCGGGGAGAACGAAGTTGTACCGTGATATGAAGAAATTGTTCTGGTGTCCAGGACTTAAGAAGGATGTGGCACTGTACGTGGCGTAGTGTCAAACATTATTTTAAGGGGTTTCTTGAAGTCCTTTCCTATTCCGGAGTGGAAGTTCGACGACATTACAATGGACTTTGTGCATGGTTTTCCAACGTCGCAGAAGGGTAATGTCGCCATCTGGGTGATCGTAGATCGTTTGACGAAAGTGTCACACTTTATTCCGCATAGGAAGGATGATTCTATGGAGAAATTGGCAAAATTATATGTGGATAACATTGTTTGGCTTCACGGTGTACCCCGCAGCATCGTGAGTGACTGATATGGACGGTTCACGTCCAATGATTGGAGGTTGGTGCAACAGATGTTGGAAACAAAGCTAAGTTTCAGCACAGCCCTTCATCTGCAGACGGTTGGTCAGACCGAAAGAGTCAACAGGACGATGGAAGACGGTCTTTGCATGTACGTCCTGGATTTCGGGAAGCAGTGGGAAGATCAGCTGTATTTGGTGGAATTTGCGTATAACAAAGCCACCAGGCGAGCATTCAAATGGTGCCCTTCGAGGCCCTTTATGGTAGGAGATATATCACGCCATTCTCATGGTTGGAAACGGGTGAGTCGAAGCTATGCAAGCGACAAGAAGTTGAAGATGTAACCTCGTTGGTACGAACCATTTGAGAAAGATTGCTAATCACTCAGGACCGGCAAGCTAAGTTTAAAACCCCCATCTATCGAATGGCATATAATAGAAGGTCCAGCTGGAACCTGACTCCATATACCAAGGACAGTTGGAAGGGTTATATAAGAATATCAAAAATCCAACTATAACTACTCGCCCTAACACAGAGCATTCTAGCGGAAGCTTTTAAACAGTTGGAAAGAACCCATAATTGAATAACAACTATCATGAATGTCCACATACTACTATAGGAATGAAATAATAAATACACTAAAAGTACTTGGAATTATGGCCTTACAAGAGTTTACTTAACAAATTAATGATTTACATATATCGGCTCGTAGGCCGGCCACACATGAAAAAAAACAACAATTCGCTTTGGCCTTCGAGGGCTAGCTCAGCAACGTGGGCTTCAGCCCGCTATTTGGTACTTGGCTCCGCGGCACCTGTAGGCAACATTCCAACGCATGGTGGCAAACAAAGTAACGGTCAGCCAAAGCCGACCAAATTATAATGACCCCGTCTCTTACTCAGGACGGCGGTGCTCCTTCCCTGCATTTCATTAGCCCAGCTAAACAATAAAGTGCAAACATACTTCGCCACAGGTGTAGGATCACACGGCCAAACACCCCATGCACTCAGGGCACATTAACGGTGAATCCGGTAAATTCCGTGGCTTCACCACCATCCCCTGGATGGCAACATCGTGAGCATTTTTTAGTCTCTCTGACCACTGTCTAAGACTCCCAGCTATGCCAACGGCCAGTCCCTCTTTGGGTCTCTCGCACCGAACCACATAGCCCAGGTCCGATTCCACTTGCCCGTTGCTCACTCCAGATAGTCACCTTAAGACGTATGCACGGCCAAACTTCTCTCGGATCCCAAAACATTCCAAACATCACATAACCCTATTATGTTCAAGGCTGGCTTCCCGGCCGCCAAGTTAGCAGAACTACGCTTCCGCTCAGTTGTCCGGGTGTGCCTTGGAGTTAATCCCCAAGGATCTCTGCTGCAATCTAGCATGTAGAAACCCGAAAACACAAAACACGGCGTCTTCTCCGGCAAACCATACAATATGTAACATCACCGATCCAGAAAAACATGTACAGGTAGGCTTCACACACAATGCATATGTCCGTACTTCGATTCCGGACTCTCTATGCAACACAAGGGGGACTATTCACGTTAACCCCAAGGAACACCGCACAGTCACCGCACACTCGCGGGAGCGGGTTTCCTTATGCAAAAGAAAGAGAGCTTCACATGATTAAGTAGAGAATCGTTACCCTAGTAGTTTGCTTATGCGTCATGAGAATCTATCCAGATGGAAAGATTCGCAAGGGAATATCCTCCGCAGATCTGGTCTCGGTTCTCGATTCGGTGCTCTGATGCTCCGCCGACAGCCAGAATCCTCCTCTTCCTTCGTCCTTGCTCTCTCCTCTCTCAAACTCATTAGAAAGAGAAAGCTTAAGAGAAAATGAGGAATTAATCCTGAATTCTCAGCCTTAACAAAGCAGGAACACACCTGGGCTGTCCGATCTTATTTAAAGAAAATGAACGGCTCAGATCCGCCCAAAATTCCTAAATCCTGGTCCAAACACGGCCTTGCACACGGCCGTGTCCCAGGCCGTATGCCCCGATCAAGGCATGATCGTCGAGCACAGAAAAGGTCACGGGTCGATACACGCCCATGTCTCTACCTGACATGCACGTGTCGTTCCCTGACATGCCCTTAACCTAGTGGCGTGTCACAAATAACCGCCACGCCAACCGTCACATCCCTTGGGAACACGGGTGGTGACACGGGTATGCACACGCCCTTGTCATTCTTGACACGCCCGTGTCGCTGCCATGTTTCCTGTCATGTCCTTTTCTGGACACAGTAGGCCAACATAGAGAAATACACGGCCTTGGACATGCCCATGTCCTAGGCCGTATACCCCTATTAGGGCACCAAAGATTCCTTAGGACGCGACCAGTTCGATTACGATTTCGGGGCGTTACAATTTGGTATGTAGATATTCATGATAGTTGTTATTCAACTATGGGTTCTTTCCAGTTGTTTAAAAGCTTCTGCTAGAATGCTCTGTGTTAGGGCGAGTAGTTATAGTTGGATTTTTGATATTCTTATATAACCCTTCCGACTGTCTGTGGTATATGGCGTCGGGTTCCAGCTGGACCTTCTATTATATGTCATTCGACATATGGGGGTGTTACAATTTTGTATCAAAACTCGTTATCGATCTTCTATATTTGAATTCGTGGGTGAACTCTTTTAAGGGGTGGTGAGCACATGTATCTGCATCATCGTTATAACATAAAGGAACCCATGAATGTCCACTTAGGAATGAAAAAAACACTTGTTTTGTGGAACCTGAGTGTTCCAATGATTGCTTTTAGCAATCTGTTTGTCGCCTAATCAAGGGTTTATACTATTATAGGCAGCTAGGAGCAGTGCTGGGCAATCAAAACGTTCGCGATCGGCAGAAAGTAGTGCACCGAATGACGTGCCTACAACGCGTCCTTCAGTAGAAACCATCAGATTGGTGGCTAAAGCAATCTTTGTTATGATAAATGCCCAACCTGTAGGGCAAATGCACCACACACCACCTATTAATGAGCAAGAACCGATTAGGGTGGCAGAGCTGGGAGTGGTAGAACACCTGGCAGTTGATCAAGTAGCACCAAGGAGAGATACGGAGAAGCAGCTCAAACATGTAATAAGCTTTAATCATTCGATGTTCTACGGGATTGGAACGCCAACTCAAGCTGAGGATTGGCTCTCTATGATAAAGAAAGTCTTGACGGCCACGTTAACTGAGGATTGGCAGAAGACCACCATAGCGACCTTCCTATTGGCCGGTGAGGCGAGGTTGTGGTGGGACAAGTTGGAGGTTCACCTCTTAGTGGGAAGGAAACTTGCAGACGTGCCTATGGAGGAATTCTCAAGGTTGTTCTTGGCTAGGTATCTATCCTCTGCTCAGAAGCATGATATGGAGAATCAGTACCTTGGTTTGAATCAGGGAAATAGAAGCGTGGATGAGTATCTCCACGAGTTTACGCGGTTGGGTCGTTATGCTGGTGCTACGTTTACTGAGGAGGAGCAGAAGACCAACAAATTTTATGAGGGTCTATGTGGAGACCTACAACTAATCCTTGCTGGGCCTAAGGAGCAGGGCTTCCTAGCCTTGGTCAATTCGGCCCTTTCATTGGAGAAGGTCGTGATGAAAGTGCAAGAGAAGAAGGACCCAATGGAAAAAAAGTCAGAGTTCAAAGTGCCAAATGCAAAGTCGGGTTTCTGTAGATGAAACAAGAAGCCGAAGACTTCGAGCTTAATCCCTTCGTCTGGTACGACCGGGGCAACCACAAGTCAAGTCCCAGGAGCTTGCTACAACTGTGGAAAGATGGGTCATTTTGCTCGTGAATGTTGGAGCGGACATGCAAACTCCGAGAGGAATCTTGGAGCAACTTATGAAGAAAAAGGGAAGACGGTGGAGTCAACCGCGTCCCACCATGCTCCAGCCCATCCTAGAGTATATAATCTTAGTCTGCAAGAGGCCATAAAACAAGCTAACGTGGTGACAGGTATGAGTTATGTTATAGCAGTTTAGCTTTATGGAGTTGTTACCTTTTTATATGTTAGCTTATAAATGTTGGTGCTAGGCTTTGTGTTGATTTTCGATTGTCCGGAGAGAGCCCTATTTGATACGGGAGCTTCGCATTCCTTCTTCTCTGAAAGATTCGTAACGCGCATCAGAGTCCCTTCCTCTATGGCAAAAGATAAGTTGGATGTGTTGTTACCCAATGGGTGCTTAATGCACGCTGATAGAATCTATGTGGTAAAGATACGGAGGGGGAATAGGAGTTTGATTTGCGAGCGTCGGTACTGCCGTTAGTGGAGTTCGACGTAATCTTTGGTATGGACTGGCTATCGGAGCAGCGAGCATTCATTGATTGCAACCGAAAGGATGTTAAGTTGGGACTAAATACTGATTAGGAGACCACATTTGCGGGCATGAATGGGTCTAGTAAGATTTTGATGTCGTCCCTTCAGGTGATCAAGTAAGTTCGGTCTAGGGCAGAGTTGTTTGTCTCATTAGTGCAGACTTCAACTCCTAAGCCAAGTCTGCGTAGTTTTCATTTTTGTCTGAGTATCCTGATGTGTTCCCAGATGATCTCCTAGGAGCCCCTCCTCAGCGAGAGATTGATTTTACTATTGAGCTGGTGCCGGGTGCCAAACCGGTGTCACGCTCTCTGTATCTGATAGAGCCAAGAGAGATGGCGGAGCTGAAGGTGCAACTTCAAGAGTTGTTGGAGCAAGGGTATGTGAGTCCAAGTTCGTCGCATTGGAGCGCACCGGTCCTCTTCGTTAGGAATAGGATGGTAGCTTGTGACTCTGTATTGACTATCGGGAGTTGAACAAGCTTACGGAAAAGAATAAGTATCTGATCCCAAGGATTGATGATCTATTTGATCAGTTGGTCGGGTCAACAGTATATTCGAAGTTAGATCTGAAATCCGACTACTACCAATTAAGGATAAGGTAAAGCGACATCCCAAAGACAACATTCAACACGCGGTTTGGGTATTACGAGTTCACGGTCATGCCGTTTAGGTTGACCAATGTGCCATCCGTGTTTATGGATCTGATGAATAGGATGTTTAGAGAGTACCTGGGCCATTTTGTGATAGTATTTAGCGACGATATCTTGTTGTACTTGCAGTGTGAGGATTATCACTACAAGCATCTGCATATGGTGTTGGAGATGTTGAGAAGTAATCAGTTGTATGCTAAGTTTTCCAAGTGTTAGTTCTGGATATCCTCGGTAGCGTTCCTTAGTCATATTGTTAGTGGAGCAGGGATAGCGGTGGATCCGGCGAAGGTAGTGGCGATACGGGAGTGGCCTGTGTTGTCTATAGTGGCGGATGTCCAGAGCTTTCTGGAGCTTGCCGGCTACTACACGCGCTTCATAGAGAACTTCTCGCGGATAGTGCTACCACTCACGTTGTTGAAAAGGAAGGAACAAAAGTTTGTGTGGTCACTGGAGTATGAGCAGGCTTTTGAAGAATTGAAGAGGCGGTTGACCACGATGCCTATTTTAGGTTTGCCGAGTGGGACCGAAGGGTTTGAAATCTATAGTGATGCTTAGGGAAGTGATTTGGGTTGTGTTCTGCTACAGTATGGTAGCATGATAGCCTATGGTTCACGATAATTGAAGGTTCATAAGAGGAGTTATCCGGTTAACGACTTGGAGTTAGTGGCCGTGATATTTGCTCTAAAGCTGTGGAGGCACTACTTGTACGGTGTGAAGGTCGATATCTACATCGATCATAAGAGCCTGAAGTACTTGTTAGATCAGAAGGACCTGAACATGAGGCAGCGGAGGTGGATAGAGTTCCTGGGAGACTACACCTTCGATATACATTATGTGCCTGGGAAAGAAAATACAGTGGCAGATGCATTGAGTCACAGGGCTCCAGCGCAGGCCAACTAATTGTCGGTACATGATGAGAGTTTGGTCAGTGATTTGGAGGCATTAGAGATCTCCTGCGTCGACAAGAAGTCTGGTTCCGAGGAGAAATTGTATTGGACATAGGTGCAGTATGACCTAGCTGATAGGGTTCGGCGGGCTTTAGTTCAGGATAGCAACATGAAGTAGATCTTAGGTGAATCTTTGGATGGGACAAATTCCCAATTTGCTATTGAGGATGGACTACTAAGGAGGGACGGTCGCCTATACGTCCCTAGTGCTGATAATCTTCGGGATGAGTTGATGTACGAGGCTCATCATACCAAGTACTCAATCCACTCGGGGAGCACGAAGATGTATAACGACATGAAGAAGTTGTTCTGGTGGCCAGAGTTAAAGAAATATGTAGCACTTTATGTTGCCAAGTGCCAAACATGTGCCTTGGTAAAGGTGGAGTGCCAGAAGCCCGGAGGTTTCTTGAAGTCCTTGCCTATCCGAAGTGGAAGTTCGATGACATTTCTATGGAAGTTGTGCATGGTTTGCCAAGGTCGCAGAGGGGAAACGACGCCATCTGGGTGGTCGTAGATAGATTGACAAAAGTGTCACACTTCATCCCGAACATGAAGGAAGATCCGGTGGAAAAGTGAGCCAAACTCTATGTAGATAATATTGTTCGATTGCATGGTGTGCCCCGTAGTATTGTTAGTGACCGAGATGGATGCTTCACGTCGAATGACTGGAGGCTGGTGCATAGTCTATTGGGAACTAAGCTGAGTTTCAGCATAGCCTTTCATCGACACATAGATGGTCAAACCGAGATGGTCAACAGAACGATGGAGGACATGCTTCGCATGTGTGTCCTGGATTTCGGAAAGCAGTGGGAAGATCACCTGTACATGGTGGAGTTTGCATATAACAACAGCTATCAAATGAGTATTGTAATGGCGCCTTTCGAGGCCTTGTATGGGAGAAAGTGTCGCACGTCGTTGTCTTTGTTGGAGACAGGCGAGTCGAAGTTATTCAAATGTCAAGCGGTGGAAGATTCCACTTCAATGATACATACAATTCAGGAACGGTTGAAGATCGCTCAGGACAGGCTGGCAAAATACTATAACGCCAAGCATAGGAACATGGAGTTCGGTGTTGGCGACTAGGTGTATTTGAAAATAAAGTCGTTCAAGGGTGTCTCGCGGGTTCGACGCTTGAAGAAGTTGAGTCCGAGATACTTTGGAATGTTTGAAATCCTGGAGCGGGTTGGCGTAGCAGCTTATCGATTGAAGCTGTCAGTGGAGTTGAGTGGGCTACACGATGTGTTCCACATATCGGTGTTGCGGAAGGCGATGCAAGAGCCTTCACAGGTCGATACGGTCGATCAAGTGCCGGTTGATTACGGGTTGACGGCAAAGGTCAAGCCAGTACACATTGAAGACTTTGAAGTCAAACGACTCCGCAAAAAGGAAATCTGAATGGTTAAAGTCCATTGTGATAACTGCGGGTGTGAGGAGCTTTCATGGGAGCGAGAGTGGACTATGTTGGAGGAATACCCCGAGTAATTCCACTCAGCTAACATTAACATTTATGTGTACCTTTAAAAAATTTCGGGACAAAATTCTTTAAGGGGGGGGGGGGGAGGGGAGATTTGTAACGCCCGGAAAATCGTAATCAAACTGGTCGCATCCTAAGGAATGTTTGGTGCCTTAATAGGGGTACACGGCCTGGGACACAGGCGTGTCTAAGGCCGTGTCTTTCTCTGTGCTGTCCGGCTGTGTCCAGAAAAGGATACGGTAGGAAACACGGCAGCGACACGGGCGTGTCAAGCGTGACACGGGCGTGTGCATACCCATATCACCACCCGTGTTCCCAAGGGACATGAAGGTTGGAGTGGCGGTTATCTTTGACATGCCCCTAGGTTACGGGCGTGTCAGGGAACGACACGGGCATGTTAGGTTGAGACACGAGCGTGTCTCGACCCGTGTACTTTTCTGTGCTCGATGATCATGCCTGGATCGGGGCACACGGCCAGGGACACGACCGTGTGCAAGGCCTTATTCGGCCCAGGATTAGGAATTTTGGGTGGATCTGAACCGCTCATTTTGTTTAAATAAGATCTGACAGCCCGGGTGTGTTCCTGCTTTGTTAAGGCCGGGAATTGAGGATTAATTCCTCATTTTCTCTTAAGCTTTCTCTTTCTAAGGAGTTTGAGAGAGGAGAGAGAAAGGAGAAAGGAAGAGGAGGATTCCGGCCGCCGGTGGAGCATCGGAGCACCGAATCGAGAACCGAGACCGGATCCGCGGAGGAAATTCCCTTGCGAAGCTTTCCATCCGGATAGATTCCCCTGGCACAAAATGAACTACTAGTGCAACGATTCTCTACTTGAGCATGTGAAGCTCTCTTTCTTTTGCATAAGGAAACCCGCTACCACGAGTGTGTAGTGAGTGTGCGGTGTTCCTTGGGGTTGATGTGAATAGTCCCCCTTATGTTGCATATAGAGTCTGAAATCGAAGTACGGACATAGGCATTGTGTGTGAAGCCTACCCGGACATGTTGGTCTGGATCGATGATGTTTTATATTGTATGGTTTGCCGGAGAATACTCCTTGTTTTGTGTTTTCGGGTTTCTACAATGTAGATTACAGCAGGGATCCTTGGGGATTAACTCCAAGGTGCACCCGGAAAACTAAGCGGAAACGTAGTTCTGCTAACTTGGCGGCCGGGGAGCCAGCCTTGAACATAACTTGGTTATGTGATGTTTGGAATGTTTTGGGATCCGAGAGAAGCTTGACCCGTGCATACGTCTTAAGTTGAATATGCGGAGTGAGCAACGGTCATGTGGAATCGGACCTGGGCTATGTGGTTCGGTGTAAGAGACCCGAAGAGGGACTGGCCGTTGGCATAGCTGGGAGTCTTATACAATGGTTAGAAAGACTAAAAAATTCTCACGAAGTTGCCATCCTGGGGATGGTGGTGAAGCCACGGAATTGACCGGATTCACCGTTAATATGCCCTGAGTCCACGGGGTATTTGGTAGTGTGAGCCTACACCTGTGGCAAAGTATGTTTGCGCTTTATTATTTAGCTGGGCTAATGAAATGAAGGGAAGGAGCACCATCGTCCCAAGTAAGGGGCAGGGTCGTTATAATTTGGTCGGCTTTGGTTGACCGTTACTTTGTTTGCCACCGTGCGGTGGAATTTTGCTTGCAGGTACTGCAGAGCCAAGTACCAAAAAGTGGGCTGAAGTCCATGTTGCTGAGCTGGCCCTCGAAGGCCAAAGCGAATTATTGTTTTTATTTTTGTCATGTGTGGCCGGCCTGCGAGCCGATGTATGTAAATCATTAATTTGTTAAGTAAACTCTTGTAAGGCCATAAGGCCAAGTACTTTCAGTGTATTTGTTATTTCATTCCTATAGTAGTATGTGGACATTCATGATATTTGTAATTAAATTATGGGTTTTTTCCAACTGTTTAAAAGCTTCCGCTAGAATGCTCGGTGATAGGGCGAGTAGTTATAGTTGGATTTTTGATATTCTTATATAACCCTTCCGACTGTCTGTGGTATATGACATCGGGTTCCAGCTGGACCTTCTGTTATATGTCATTCGATAGATGGGGGTGTTACACTAAGTACTATAATGCCAAGCATAGGAATGGGGAGTTCGTTGTCGGCGACTGGGTGTACTTGAAGATTAAGCCGTTCAAGGGTGTCTCACGGGTACGACGCTTGAAGAAGCTAAGCCCGAGGTACCTTGGACCGTTTGTGATTCTGGAGCGGATTGGTGAAGCAGCTTATCGATTAAAGCTATCGGCAGAACTGGGTGGTCTACACGACATATTCCACATATCGATGCTACAGAAGGCAGTGCAAGTGCCTCTGCCAGTGATTGCGGTCGATCAAGTACCGGTTGATATGGGATTGATGACGAAGGTCAAGCCCATTCGCATTGACGACTCGAAAGTCAAGCGACTGCGTAACAAGCACATCAGGATGGTCAAGGTCCTTTGGGATAACTACAGTCGGGAGGAGCTCTTGTGGGAATGAGAGCAGACCATGCTTGAGGAGTACCCAGAGTTATTCCACTCAGGTACCGTTTAAGTTTCGTTTATTTCTTTTCCTTTCTCTAATTTTGGGACGAAATTCTTTTAAGAGGGAGAGAGTTGTAACGCCCCGAAACTCAAAGGAGGGACGGGTAGAATTTTGAGCCAAGTTTGGGACTTGGTAGGGGTCACACAGCCTGACACACGGGCATGTCCCAGGGCCATGTCATGCTCGGGTTCGACAATGGCCGTGTGGTGGACGAACACGCAGTCGACGATCGTCGAGACAACAAACATGGCTTGAGACACGGTCATGTCCCAGGCCGTGTCCAACTCGGGTAGTTAGCTGAGTTGTGTTGGGGGAGAAACACGACCTAGAGCCCAGGCGTGTTCGGGTTTGACACGAGCGTGTCAAATGTGACACGAGCGTGTCGAATACCCGTGTTCACCACGGGTAATGTTTGGTCCTATATCAATGGAGGAACACGCCCCACAATACAGGTGTGTAATGAATGATACGGGCGTATCAGGTGTGACACGGTCGTGTCTAGAGCCCGTGTCCTGGTCTGGACGCAACGGTTTTAGCATCGATTGAGGCACATGGCCTTGGACACGAGCGTGTCACAAGCCGGGTTTGGTACAAGAATCTGATTTTAAGTACGAAACGTGGCCGTCCGTTTCCTTCTTTTGAGATCCAATGGCCCAGGGCTGTTCTTGCTGGGATATACCTGGAAATAGGGTTAGAAACCCTCATTCCTCTTTTGGTTTCTCTTTCTAAGACTTCTAGAGAGAGGGGAGAGCAAGGAAGAAGAAGGAGGAGAGATCTGGCCGCTGCTGGAGCTTCAGAGCCCCAAATCGCAAGCAGAGTTCAGATGTGTGGAGACGAGGCCATTCTGGTGCATCTCATCCATCTAGATCTTCATGGTACCAAAGGGAAATGCTAGGGTAACGATTCGCATCTTGGATATGTGAAATCCTCTTTCTTTCTGCATAGGAAACCTGCTCTCGCGAGTGTGCAGTGAGTGTGAGGTGTTCCTTCAGGTGGATATGAATAGTCCCCCCTTGTTTTGCATGTAGAGTCTGGAATCAAAGTACGGACATAGGCTTGGTGAGTGAATCCTACCCGGATAAGTTTGTCTGGATCTGTGATGTTTCATTATACATGGATAGACGGAGAAGACTCTGTGTCAATGGTTATTTTTGGGTTTTTTACGTGGTAGATTGTAATAGGGAACCTTGGGGACTAACTCCAAGGTACACCCGAAAAACTGGGCAGAAGTGTGATTCTACCTTCTTGGTTTCCTGGGAGCCAACTTGCACATAACTAGGTTATGTAATATGCGTGATCGCTTTGGGACTTGTGGAAGCTTGACTCGTGCATATGGCTTAAATTGACGTTGCAGTGTGAGCAACAGGTCAGGCGAAACTGTTCCCACTCTATGTCATTCGGTTGGAGAGAGCTAAAGTACATAGTACTCGCCATTGGCGTAGATGGAGGGTCTTAGGCATAGGCCGGTAAGACTATAATGGTCACGAGATTTGTTGTCCAAGGGGCGGTGGTGAGACTGCAAATTTTGACCGAGTTCACCGAGAATGTGCCCTGAGAGCACGGGGTGTGTGGCCATGCGAGCCTACGCCTATGATGATTTGTAATTTCACTATTGTTAAGCTATGCTAACAAGGTGCGGGGAAGGAGCATCGCCGCCCCAAGTTTAGGGGCGGAGTCATTATAATTTGGTCATCTTTAACAGACCGTTGCTTTTGTTTGCCACCGCTTCGGTGGATTGTTGCTTGCAGGTGCTGCGGAGCCTAGTTGCAAATAGCGGGCAAAAGCCCTTATTGCTGAACCGGCCCTCAAAGGCCTAGATTTGAATGTTTGCTTTAATCTCATGTGTGACCGCCTGCGTGCCGAGGTTTGGAAGATACTTTTATTTGAGTAAACTCTTGTAAGGCAATAAGGCCAAGTACTTGTGTATTTGTACATTCATTCCTGTTGGGTTTATGCAGTGGACATTCATGCTGTGGCTGGATTCCTAATTTGCAACTTTTAAATTATTTTCGCTAGAATGTACTCTGTGTAGGACGTTGTTTTTGGAAGGATGGTTCCATTGCGTAAACTTTCGGTCTGTCTGTAGTATATGGCGTCGGGCCCCAGCCGGACCTACTGTTATATGTTATGCGACAGATAGGGGGTGTTACATTCTGAGCGAACAACTCCACAAGTGCAGCAATAATGAGCTCTGATGGTAGCTTGGAGGTCGGAGAAAATGAAGGTGGTCGGAGACGCAACTATTGCAAGCTTTCCGAGGAGAAACTGTGGCCGGATCAACTCTCTAAGGAGGAGAGAGAAAATGGTGGTTGGAGGCGAGTTTTCCCGCTCGGAGGAGCGGAAATGGCGGGGGAGCGGAGTTGGATCCTTGGAAAGAGGAAATCTGCAACTTAAATAGAAAATTCAGAAAAAATGTCACACACGGTTTGACGCAGGGTCGTGCGCAAACCGTGAGATATTAACTTTCAGGATAGGCACGAGGAAGGAGAAGCATTGACCCGTGCATTTTCCTTCGCACACAGGAAGTTCCGCCCTTGCGTGAAGGACATCGCACGGGTAACGACAGAGCGCTGGAAAATTGGGACACACAGGAAAACCGAGCATTCTACTCGCACACGGGCACTGCCTCCCGTGCGTGAACAAATTACACGATTAGCCATAGAAAGGAATAAACTAGAAAGCTACAGGAAAACCGTGTATTTCCTTCGCGCACGGTTTCTTCGAAACCGTGCGTCAACCGTGCGTGAGGATCGTCGAACTAAGCTCGACGAAATTCGTCTAGCTGAATAAAAAGCACGATCCAGCGCAAACCGTACGTGAAAGAAATGCACAACCGTGCGTTTTCCTTGAGACAGAAATCCAGCCTTGGGGGAAAACGCACCACCTGCACAACAAAACCAAATCTGAAGCACAAGCTCCCAATACCAAATACTGCAAAGAAAACACCAGGAAAGAGCCACAGGGAGCACCATGTGAATACCCCCAATAACAGAATGTGCAATTGCACACCCTCGAGCCAAAATAGTGCACAATATTGTCCATGACCAAACATTGGAAATATAACCGATATCCGGTTGAAATGCAGTGCACGAGTGAGAAAACCAGCCCAGATGAGTCCGAAAAACCCTATAAATATCGGACTCATCATCCACCGCAAATGGAGACCTGGCAATTGGCACAACTGCTCTCCACCCAGAAGGTTGATTTCTACCCATCTCCCTCAGTTCTAGGATCCTAGATCAAATAGGAGAGATATAGAAATCAATTGAGCCCGATCAAGTGAGATTTTTCCCAAATTTTTCGGGCTTTTCTCACCTCTCGGGTTCTCCAGAAATAGCCTCTCCGGCGGCCGTGCCGCCGCCTGGCGATAGCCAACACCTCAACGAAGGTGGTGGAGGTGCTTGCCGGACGGGGAGATGGCCGGGTGGCTGGCGGAAGCGCTTGAAAAGGGCTCCAGGATAGAGCAATCTCAGTAGTCAGCTGGAGGTTGAAGATGACAAGCTACCGCACGATTTGTGCCAAGAATCGTGTCGCCTTCGATTTAATCTTAGGATTAATTAATTCCTTTTATTTGATTTCTACCTCATTAATTTCAATAAATCTTTCTATTTATTAAAAATACTTAGAGGATTCTATAGAAAAAGTGCTCAACACCAAAGTTGTATCCCTTGAGGTTGATTTTAAATTTAAATTTGTTTCAACCAATTTGGATCAGTGGTCTGACCTCAGCACCCAAAATGGTGCAGTCTATACTTAGGGCTAGTCAGATATTAAAATATGTGCCCCACATAACCTCATGTACAAATGACTTGAAATTTGGGCAGGGAGTCAATCTTATCTATACCTAGGACATATCCAAAAATGAGAATTTTTGGAGAAAACATTTCTATAGTTTTGGTAAAAATTTTATAATCATTGTATAGTTTAATTAAGGGATCTAATTACCTCACCGACCAAAAAAACTTTGGTGAATGGTCTTAGGGGTCATCATGAGTCACCGGTTAAAGTCTCAACTGATTTGAGTATGATTTTATTGTGTTTTGATGTGACTAAAGTTTGGGCCCATAAGGGTGATTTTAAGATTTAGGATTCTTGGGGCATGGAGGGGCCAATCCTCATCCAAAGGGGTTGGGGCTCTGGCCAGAGTCCCAAGGTCAGTAGGGTCACCCTCTCTTAGAATTTGGGGTGAGTTAGGGTGGTTGAGTCCTAGTTCCCTAGTTCAAGCCTTGGATTGAGCTTTTTAGGGTTTGTGAAGGACTTAGGGTGTTTAGTCCTTGTTTGGACTTGGGGTTTACCCCATGGGTTTCTAGGGTAGAGTAATGCCCTAGGGTTATTGTAAGTGGTAGGTGGACTCTTGTACCCCACTTAAATAACTTTATGCCCATTACGCCCTTGCACCTTAAACAATAATTTAGGGGTCCTATGACCTTGGATTTCTATGGGATGATGGTAGGAGTCATTTTTATAGTCATATTTATCTCTGGAATATTTTACATATTGTTTGGGATGAGTTTATAAGTAGGTTCCTTCGTAAAGTGCACTATCATGGGTTTCCTTGAAGAATTTTATATATGTCTTTCTTACCTCGAAATTGCATGATATTTAGTCAGTTATGATTTAAGACCATAACAAAGCTCTAGAAATTTTAGAATTAATTTTAGATCAATAATTGGAGTACTTCATTCACAACCTATCAAGTTGCTCTATCTATTTAGAAATTTATTATGAATTAACATCTTACTGTAAACTCATGAAATTTTGTCAGATGAACTTCTATGACATTGTAAAGCTCTGTAAATTTTTTGTGGAATTTTTGGTAGTTGTTTATAGGGGTTGTTTCACAATGTCCTTCTTTCTAAGTAAAATTAATTGATTTTATTTTGCTACCTAATGAACTTGGTAAATAATGATCTTTGGTCAAAGGTCCTTTCTGGTCACCCTTAAGATTTAGTAATTTTTCCATAATTGTTTGATGAAAAATTTTAGTACTTTGTTCTTTATCCATAATTATTAGATTTATTATGGATTAATTAATTAGAGGGCAAACATTTATGAAAAATTATAAAACTTGGGATTCTCTGATTTATTGGCATCATATGGAGTTCATAATTTTTGAGTTGTCATAACTTATGTAAATCTAGTACTTGATGTTCAAAATCACCTATGGCCTTAATTTGGGAAAAATTAAATAAATGCCAATTAAATTAGGAAAATTACAAGTTTCAGGACTTAGTCTAATCATGTCGGTATAGACCCCCAATAATTATCTTAGGGCATTCAGATGAATATTTATGGGGGACACCATTCTTGCATGTCATTTAGCACACTAGGTCTGCCCATAGCAAAACAACAATATCGGGGAATCTTGAGGACTTAGGTATGCAGTCAAGGGGTATGTGGTATACTTAACATGCAGAGTATGACTGAGGTCATCAATGTTGGTCAGGTTGTGAGTGCCTGGTTGGCTAGGTTAAGGTCGTGCTTGAGAGAGTCCAAATACACTTAGGAATAGTTCAAGAGTAAATCAGTGTGTTGGGACAAGGGTAGTAACCAATAACAAAAAATTTCTTGCAAAAGGGAGCTTTGGGATGAAGCCCATCGTAGTTCTTAGTGTCCTCGAGAGCCCTTCACAGGGAATGTCCTGGGTAGTCCAAGGTTAACGTAAACTGTAAGAGTAAATTGATTACAAGAGTAATTAGTCCATATTAGAACTCCACTTACACTCACCTATAGTTTCAGGGTTTTTAGTTTAGCATGGTCATTCGAGCAATAAGCTCGGTGGTGTTAGTAGTGGGCAGGTTAGCCCGGCGAGTCGAAGGATCGGTAGGTAGTTTTGACGGACAGGCTTGTCTAGGGAGCCTGTCGCTCAAAAGTTCTTTTTTGCATGTGCATAACATAAGGTCATGGGTCTTTGTTACTTGACAGTAATTCACGCCGATGTCGGTACGTTGACTCGGCTAGTATGGTTCACACTTAGCCAAAGAAAGACTGGTGGTTTTTCCAGTAAGGTATGCAGAGGCTCCATGGTGTGTCCTTCACGTTGAGTCGTACAAAGGTCGGGGTTGGGTGGCATGAATGCCGCCTAGTAGTGGGGTGACCCGACCAACTGCCTCTATTTGCCACAACACAAGGTACCTGAGAGTTTAGCTAACTCCAAAATGGGGGAACTAAAGGTCTGTGCATATAGAGTCATGTGCGTGAGTTGCACTTGTTGAGCATAGCATTTCATCTGCATAACATTTCACTACACTCATACTTGCATCAAACCTGACACCCCGTCATATAACCTGGTATGGGATAGCTTATATTATGGAAGCCTTTCAAAATACCCCATAACTTATAAGTTTGTATGGGCATTCATATAAGTTAAGGTTATTCTTCAATATAGTTTGCTCTCTTACTGTTCTTACTTTACTACCTTACTTTAGTATTATCATATTACTACTGCCCAACTCTATAGCTCTGTGATGTCACTGCTAGTTTAGGTCCGCCGCCATCTGCTTTGACACTTCTCCTCCTCAATATCTTCCATATCCCCCTTCCCGTACAGTACCTGGGAGTCGCGGGGGGAGGCGGTGATGATAGTTGGCTTAGTCTTATGACTAATGGTCGTTGGACCATATTTTTTTCAGGGGCTCCGGATGGGAGACAGACAGCAGATGGAGAGGCAACAATAGCAGGGCATGATGCACATGGAGGTGGGCCAGTCTAGTATGGGAGCAACCACATCTAGATCCGTGAGTGATTAGTTTTATTAGCTTCCGCGAGTGACCATGTAGTGAGGATTATGATGTACCGGGCATAAATCTGTTTACCTTTCTGCTCGTCTTTTTTGATACTCTTTTTATTTTGGGACATGTTGTGATTCATGCTATATATTTATTTGTGATATGTTTTGTGGACTTGGCTTTTACTGTCTGCTTCTATGCGCTTCCGCATCTTTAGTGATTCTGTTGTGCCGGCAGGGTTGGCGTTTCGTTGTGTTGACCTTCCCGAGCCAAGGTGTCGCCGTGAAACGACGTTTCTGGGCATAAGACCCTGTAGCGTAGGAAAACAAATGGGGTCTTACACCTCCTGCCACCTCCACCTTGGCGCATCTCTCCACCTACATCTCTTCTCCTCCTTCCTCGTATTCTGCCTCCTCCATTCTTCGCTCCATCTCCTCGGCCCCTTCCTGCCAAGAAATAGAGTTCAGGGCGGTGACGTAGCACTCCCTCGCTACTTTGGGGTTACCCCGAATCTGAACATCGATCCCCTCGACATTAAACTTCAGGATTTGGTGGAATGACGAGGGGATGCGATGGAAGGCGCTAATGAGGAGCCGCTAGAAGATGGCACTATAGTTGCTAGGGGCATCACGATGATAAACAGGCAGTTTCGGGATTGCCCCCCTCGGGTGATGTGGAGCCCCACTCCATCTAACTCCTTCCTCTCCCGTGAAAACCCAAACAGGTGGCCATCTGAAGCCAGCACCCTCTTCGCATCTACCTTCATCGCGTCGAATGCCTTCTTAAAGATGACGTTAACGGAGCTCCCATTATCAATGGGGATCCTGGAGATGGTGAAATTCTTGATGGCCGTCTGGATGACCAGCGCATCGCAGAAGGGATCCTCATGATCTGGCATATCCTTCCTCGAGAAGGTAATCTTCTCCTCTAGGGGTTGGGTGTATGATGTGGAGCCAACACTCTGATGGTACATGGTATGGAGGCTTGCCTTCCGGGAAGACTCAATCCCCCCCCATGAATCACACCGATCCCCCCAGGTCCTGACGTCCGACCGGTCTTCACATCTATCCTCCTCTGCTCGAGGCTGCACCTCCTCAAACCTCACCTCATGGCGAACCTGTTGCTCATACTGCTCCATGTTTCCTCTCATCTCGAAGAACTCCGAGTACATGGTCGTGGCATGCCCTTCCTCTTGGTGGAATTCATAGTAGCGCAAGTCTACCCTGACTTCTCTCCTCCTCCATGCTGCTCTCCTCCTCTCCCGTATGGCTAGAGCCATAGCCTAATTTTGATCGGGGAGGTGAGGTCTTTGGGGCTACCTCCAACTTGGTGGGTGAACTGATCCTGGCCCCCTGGCGGTTGTCCCTTCCATGGTAACCTCTTTATGGCCCCTGGTATTGCCACTCGGGCCAACAGCCCAGCCGACAGTTTGGCTCCAAACGCCCCCACCATGGTTGTTGCTATTGCTGTAGTTTTCTTTGTTCCCTCTGTCATGGTTCAGCTCCCCTTTCCTCCTGACCTCTGCTACCTCTTGGCTCCTTATCCTTCGTGGCCCACCAAAGCAGTTTTCGGCAAACTCCGGATTCGATACATCACTGTAGACTTCCCTTGCCGCCCTCTCCATCAGCTCTTCATAGGAGATGGGTAACACTCTCTTTAGATCCATTCTGAAGAAACCCTGTTGCAGCCCCAGGGTGAAGGCCATCATCAGGCTATGGCCTGGCATCTCGTGGACTTCGGTGACCTCCTCCTGAAATCGATCAACATTACTCCCCAACTTCTCATTCTCCCCCAGCTTGATGTGGAACAGGGACTCTGACTCCTTCTTCCACCTCTTCGAGGTGGAGAACCTCAACAAGAACCCCCAACGCAGGTCCTCGAAGCAGTAAATCGAGCTGGCTGGTAGTTGATGGAACCACTCTTTGTCCTTCTCCTTGAGGGTGACGGTGAAGAGCCGACACTTGAAGCCATCTGATATCTGCCGGATCGAGACCACGTCCTCGAACCTCTAGACATGTTGGACTGAATCTCCCCTCCCGGTGTAGTAAGACATTTCAGGTTCCCCAAACCCCTCTGGAATTGGGGCTGAGGAATCCAACACACTGAAGGTGCTGCCTCCCCCCGCTGGATGAGCCAGAGGATCTCTCCCCCCCCATATCGCCGAACCGGCCTCCGCATGCCGAGCCAGGGAAGTTCACGCGCCCGAGGAGCTCGCATCCCCTTCTTTCCTTGTCGACCTCCTTCCCAGCTCGCCTGTCAGGAGCGTCCTCGCCCAGAGATGGTGTGTTTATGACTGGAACAGCTGGAGTCGAGCACTCGGCCCGCGTACCGAGTGCAAAGTTGATGAGGTTGAGCACCTCCTGCCTGATGTCTTCTAACATCCCCACCATGGCTAGAGGTGGTGGGGGTGGCGAGTCGGACCTATCCAAGCCCTATCCTTCTCCTCCTACCATTTAGCCTACATAAGGTTTTTTGTGCTGACCACTCTCCATGCTCACCGCACCAAAATTTTGAAACCTAGAGCTCGGTCTCTTGTGGAGTTCACCCGTAGGGAAGGTGTGATCGCACACCTACTTCGCTCCTGAAATCCAAATAGGAAAATGAAATGGAAACTAACCCAAGGGTTCGGGCTGGAGGTCCCACCACATAGCTGGTGTACAACCCTGTATCCGGCGAGCGGGGTGAACTAGGAACCCGGCCGGCCGGTTTAGATCACCCAGGCACCAGGCGTGCTCGACAGAGAAACCCGAGCCCGAGCTCAGCATTCATCGACTGCGAGCTCGGCATTCATCGAGCTAAGCCAAGATTCGTCAAGCTGAGGTTGACTAATGGAGGCTGACCGATAGGCGAGCTCGCCGTCCCAACTCGCGCTCGCGTAAAAGAGATCGGCAACAGTAGGCGAGCAGGATGTGCCGAGGTGGCCAAGCTCCCCAGCTTGCCCAGATTTATGAGGTTACTTTGTACTATTTTCCCCCCGCTGGTCTGCCCACAGCCCTTCAAAACAGCGGAGTTTGGTTGTTGGTAAACCCAACCAAGGGTATTTTGGTAACTTCAGATCAGTTCAGTTAGGTTATTGGCAGTTCAAATTCTAAAACCTATAAGTAGTACCCAATGGGTACCCCAGGAGGCACACTTCTGGTGCTCTCTTGCTCCAGCTTTCAATTACGTTCTGAGCGTACCTTAGCCCGGCCTTCGGCTAAGGAGGAGAAGCGCTCTCAGATCTACCGAGTGTGTGGTGGGTCCTCCATGCCGAGCCCTTGGGTCAGTTCCTTCCTGTTTTCCTTTATTATTTTGCTTGCAGGAGTGAAGTAGGTGCGCGATCACCCTTCCCCACAGGTGAACTCTGCAAGAGACCGTTTTTCTGTTTCAACATTTTTGGTGCGGTGAGTGTGGAGCGTGGTCAGTGTAGAAAAGCTTCAGCGAGCTCGATGATAGGAGGATAGGGACCTGACAGGTCGAGCTCGCCTCCCCCCACCCCTGGCCACTATGGGGATGTTTGAATATTTCAGGAATGAGGTGCTGGGCCTTGTTAAGTTCGTACTTGGCACGCGGGCCAAGTGCTCGACTCCAACAGTCTAGATCGCAGCCACCACCTCTCATGGCGAGGACGCCCCCGGCAGGCTAGCTGGGAAGGAAGTGGTCGAGGAGGGTCGGGGTGCGAGCTCCCTGGGAGTGAGCTCTTCCCCGGATCGGCAGGAAGAGGCCGGCTCATCGAGCTGAGCCCGCGAGACGCACCAGCTCGCCTAGTAGGGGGAGGCAGCCCCTTCAGCGAGTTGGTCTCTTCCGCTCCAATTCCAGTGGGGTTCAGGGAACCCGAGATCTCCTACTACACCGGGAAGGGAGACCGAGTCCAACACGTCCAATGATTTGAGGATGTGGTCTCGATCCGGCAGATGTTGGACGGCTTCAAATGCCGACTCTTCACCATCACCCTCAAGGAGAAGGCAAGGGAGTGGTTCCACCAGCTACCGGCCTGCTCCATCTACTGCTTCGAGGACTTATGCCGGGGGTTCATGCTGAGGCTCACTACCTCGAAGAGGAGGAAGAAGGAGTTAGAGTCCCTGTTCCACATCAAGCAGGGAGTGAATGAGATACTGGGGAGCTACGTGGACCGGTTCCAGGAGGAGGTCACCTAGGTCCAAGAGATGTCAGGCCATAGTTTGATGATGGCTTTCACCCTAGGCCTGCAGCAGGGTTTCTTCAGGATGGAGTTAAAGAGAGTACCCCCCCCCCCACCCCCGCTCCTACAAGGAGCTGATGGAGAGGGAGGCGAGAGAGGTTGACGGGGAGGCATGAAATCCGGAGTTCGCCTGAAAGCTGGCCAAGTGGGCCACGGAGGAAGAGAAGGATCCAAGAGGAGGAAGAGGACAGGAGGAGAGGAGATCCCGGCAGAGGGAGCAGAGGCAGCTGCAAGAGCAGCAGCAGCCCAAGTGGGGGCATCAGGAGCCCGATCGTCGGCTGGGCTGGAGGCCCGAGTGGCAATGGCAAGGGTCGCAGAGAGGATACCAATGGAGGGACCTCCACCAAGGGGGGTAAAGATCAGTTCTACCCACCGGGTTGGAGGCGGGAGCAGAGGCCTCGACTCCACGATAAAGAAGAGGCTATGACCATAGCCATATGGGAGAGGAGGAGAGTTATTGGGAACCATGTCCACAGTAACCCAGATTTGATGAAGTCACCCTGGAACTAAGATGAACTAGGTTGTATTTGATGCTTTGTTTGAGTTGTGTGTTTGCAGGACTCCAATGGGAAGTGTAGACCAATGTCAGTCTACAATGGGTCATCAAACACAGGATCATACAGTGTAATCCCTCATTGTGTGTTCCAAAGTGTTGACTCATGTGTAGCCTCTCTATTTGGATACACTTCATATTCAAGCTATAGGACTGTGTAAAGACTTGGTGCTGATTCCCTTCTAGTAGAAGAGGAAAATTGCTGACCGAGAATTTCTCTAAGTATTTCTCTCGAGTAGGTCGTTAACTACTCAAATAGATTGCTTAAGAAATACTCGAGTAAAAAGTTCTGCATACTCGAGTAAGAAAAGTTTTCCTCTCGTGAAGTTAAGTAAAACACTCGAGTAGTTCATTGACATACTTGAGTAGCTTACTTAACTACTCGAGTAGATCATTCTTCCTACTCGAGTTGCCCAGAATTCAGGTTCAAAATTTTTCTAAGTCATTTACTCGAGTGGGTACTTCATATATTCGAGTAAGTCTCGACACTGTGCCGAGTAACAATCTTCTCTGGGTCGAGTAGTTAAGACTTACTCGAGTAGGTACTTTATATACTCGAGAAGATTTCTTTTATCTCGAGTAGTTAAACCTAACTACTCGAGTATCTGTTTTTCTCGTGTGCAGAATATTTCTAAGTGTTTGTCTCGAGTAGTTTTTCTAACCACTCGAGTAGTTCAATTCTGCCTACTCGAGTAGTATAACTTGTACTCGAGTAGCTCAACTCCTTCCCGTGAGAACTTTCTGTGTACTCGAGTAGATTTTCGAAGATACTCGAGTAGTTGATTATATGTACTCGAGTAGTTGTCCTCAACATACTCGAGTAGTCTTGATTTATATACCCGAGTAATTTCTCTCTGCTTACTCGAGTAGTCCTTGACCTACTCGAGTAGTTTCATACATACTCGTGTATATGACTTCATTTTCCCTGAAATTTCCTCTAAGTCCAGATTTGACAGAATTTCAAATACTGCGATATGATTGGTCCACGTGTCCGTCATTAAAACCAATTATGACCGTTATTAGTACTCTTATAAAAGGTCTTGTCTAATCGACAAACCCTAATGAAAAAATAGATCTTTCAAGAAGAAAATTCTTCTGAGTTTTGCAGCCGTCGCTTTCCAAAATAATCACTATCTCCTCTCTCTCTTCACGGAACGAAAGCCGCCGCCGCCGCTGTACTTCTCCGGCAAGGGTTTCGATCTTCAGAGGAAATAGACTGAAGAAGCTCTCCAGATCGGGATCTTGTTTCGTATACTCATCATCTAGATGATCGTGGGAGCAAGAAGTTCAGATCTACTGTTTCCGAAAATCATTCTTCAACTTTTCTGATAAAGCAGAACGCCAAGAAGAAGATTCCAGTTCCTGTGTTATTTTCAGATCTGAATCAGACGATTTCACTGTTTGTATTTTTCAATACTTGAATTTCTTTTCTGTAGGAGAATTTTTCTCCGAGTGTAGGAGTTTTCCACTTCGAGTTTGTAGGATGGTGTTTCTTCCGAGTTGTAGATCCAGTTGCATTGGATTGAGATTGTAGGAACTTTGTTCCGAGGGTAGGATTGATTTTCAATCCGAGATAGTGGAGTAGCCGAGTCTAGTTTATTACTAGATCGGTGAGGGAAAGTGGATATACCCAAGATCGGGGAACCACTATTAATCTTATCTTGTCTGTGATATTTTAGTAGATAGATCTGTGCAGTGTTCTAAGATTTTTTATTCCGCAAAAGAAGCACAACTCACCTATTCACCCCCCCCCCCCCCCCCGCTAGGTGATTTAGGTTAACAACTATTATCTTTCAGTTGGTATCAAAGCGAGGTTGATCGTTAAAAGGTTAACACGTTGATCAGTTCCTGCATATAGTTGTTAATTGAGATCTATCTATCATGGACAAGGCAAAGGATTTCGCCAAGCTTCCCCTGTGCAACAAGAACAACTTTCCCATGTGGAAAAAAAGGATCAAATTTTTTTTGGAAGCTGTGGATCCAAGGATCTTCATGATAGTTGAAGAAGGTCCTTATGTCCCTATGACTGTCTCCACTATTGATCCTACCAAGAAGGTTCCAAAGAAGCTGATGGATTTGGACAAGGACGAGATTGCACTTGTCTCACTGGACAAGAAAGCTAAAAACATTATAGCAAGTGCAGTTGATGACTCAATGCTGCAAAACTTAATCCACTGCCAATCTGTAAAGGAGATGTGGCAGTCCTTGGTTACCTTAATGGAAGGAACTGAAGAAGTAAGAGATGATCGGAGATCCCTCCTCAATCAGAAGTATGAAGCCTTCCGACAGGGAAGCAAAGAGACCATTGCTGATACATTTGAGAACTTTTTCAAGATAGTGAATGGCCTAAGGATCTATGGCAGAGTATTCACTAATGGAGAACTGAATGTCAAATTCCTGAGATCCCTGACCAAAGAATGGGACAACAAGGTCTGTGCCATCAGCGAGTTTGGGAAGCTGGTTGAGACAGACCCACAAAATCTCTTCGGGAAGCTTATGTCATACGAGCTTCAACTCAACACCAGGAAAGCTGAAGAAGAGAAGAGCAGGTCTGCTCTCAAAGAAAAGTCCGTTGCTCTAAAAGCAGACACCTCTAGAAAGACAAAGGCTGCCTCCCCTGCTCCAGCTCCAGAGATTAGTGAAGAAGAAGAAACTTCTGAGCCTAGTACCTCAGGCTCTAAGCTATCAGAAGGAGAGTTCTCACTGCTCTCACGATAGTTCAAGAAATTCTTGAATAATAAAAAGCAATGGAAATGCAAGGATGCCTCCTATAAAAGATCACGACACGATGATGATCGGCAAAGAAAAGGCTCAAGTAGCCATGACAGGTATTCTGCCAAACAGAACAAATATGTTTCGACTGACATCATTTGCTATTGTTGTAATAAGCCAGGTCACGTCATCGCCGACTTCCCTCATAAGAAGAAGGAGGGTGGCAGAAGAGAAGAAAAGAAATTCCCACACAACAAGAAGAGGAAAGAGAAGAGCCTCATAGCCAAAAAGAGCAAGATTCTTAGTGACTCCGACTCATCTGAGTCAGGTGAAGAAGAAGAAGCTTATTTTGGGCTAATGGCTCAAACAGATGATGATCAAGAGCCCCAGTTCACTGGGAAGGTAAACTCTCATACCCCTCTTTCAGATTCTGAAGTCTCTGAGAATGATTGTGAGGATAGCTCCTCTGATGATGAGTCAGAGCTAATGGCCCAGTACAAGGAGTTAATCATGGCTTACGACAAATGTCGTCGAGTCGTGAAAACTCAGGCTAAAGAGATCAAATCTCTAAAAGTCGAAGAGAGCATCTTGAGAGAGAAAGTCGCAAAGACTGACTCCCTCAAATAAAACTTCAATAATGCTATTGAAGAATATAACAAGGCTCTTGAGCACCTTGACCTTAAGGAGAAGATCACCAAAGAGTTGGAAGCCCAACTTGCGGCTGAAAAGAAACTTGTTGAAAGTTTCTCGAAGCCCAAAACTGTTCTTCCATTCGTTGCTGAATTCTCAGCAAAGGCCAAGGGAGCTGGACTAGGCCATGAAGAAGTTCCTAGTAAATCCTCTAGGAGAAACAAGAATCAATGGAAGAATAAAGCCGCCAAAAAGGCCTTAGCCTAAGAGAAGGGGAAAGCCCCTCAAAATCAAACTAAATTCAAAAAGGTCATCTTTCCATCAAATGAGTTTGATTTTGATTCATCCTACGGGCACTTTGCTAGGCCTACCTATGTAGAGCCAAAGTCCCGCTATCAAAGATGGGCTCGACCCCGAAACATTGGCGAAAGTGTCTTTAAGGCACCTTATGAAGAAGTTATTCTTCAGAGCTATGGCCCTTTCAATCATGGTCATAACTTCAAGAACGCACCAATGACAAAGCCTGTTGTAGAAAAGCCCATAAAGGAGAAGAAGCCATGTGACTGCCATCATCATGAGACATCTTCCTCCAAGAATGCTGCCCCTGCTAGACCACAATTCCAAAAGGTCAAGCAGGAGATCTTGAGGCAAAGGTACAACAGATTTGATTGTTGGTGTTGTGGCAAGGTTGGTCACTTCGCCATAGACTGCTGGTTCAATTACAGAAATGCTGCAATCCCTCATGTCAGGAATATGAGAAAGACCACTCATAATGGTAACACTCGTAGGGGGAGCACTCTAACCCGAGACCAAGGACCCAAACGTGTTTGGGTTCCTAAGGCAAACTGTTTATGATTGCAGGTATGTCCAAACGCCAACAAAATGCCTATCTGGTACTTGGATAGCGGAAGCTCTCGGCATATAACCGGGACTAGAAGCCTCATTCAGAACTTTACTCCAGTCGTGAATGGACCAAAGGTCATCTTTGGAGGTTCAGACCGTGGAATCACTAGAGGCTATGATATGATTACTAACAACAATGTATCCTTCTCGGATGTGGCTTATGTCGAAGGATTGGAACACAATCTCATTAGCATAAGCCAACTCTGCGATAAAGGATACATAGTTGAATTCTATGCTGATAAGTTCCTGATAAAATCCATTGACAATATGGAAACGATTCTATCCGGCACTCGAAGCAGGAATATTTTCTGTTTAAATTTCATCTGTATAGATTCCTCTACACCAGTGTGTCTTTTAGCAAAAGATAGTGCGTCTCTTGGTGACCAATGACACAAGAGACTATCACATATTAATTTCAAAACTATTAATAAATTATTTTCAATGAACTTAGTACGTGATGCCCCAAATGTCAAGTGCGTCAAGGATAGACCTTGTCATGCATGCGTTAAAGGCAAGCAAACAAGGGCTACCTTTAAAAGCGTTATTGGCAAAGACTCTAACAGATGTCTCCATCTATTGCACATGGACTTGTTTGGTCCATTACAAATTAGAAGTCTGGGAGGTAAGGATTATACATTGGTAATTGTTGATGATTACTCGCGCTTTGCGTGGGTGTTCTTTCTGAAACACAAGTCAGATATCTTCGACATCTTTACAAATTTTTTCAGGCAAGTCCAGAATGAATACAACTGCTCCATAGTCAAAATCAGAAGTCACAACGGAACAGAGTTCAAATATGGGGCCATGACAGAATTCTGTGAAAGCTTAGGTATCTTTCATGAGTTTTCCTCTCCTCGTAGTCCACAATAGAATGGAGTGGCTGAGAGAAGGAGCAGAACACTCATAGAGGCATGCAGGACCATGTTGAGTGATGCTTCACTACCGGAGTACTTCTGGGCTGAAGCCGTAAACAACGTGCAAAATCGAGCACTCATAAACAAAGAACATAATAAAACACCTTACGAACTTCTGAAAGGTAGGAAACCAACAGTCTCATACTTTAGAATCTTTGGCTGTAAATGCTTCGTACTCAATAATGGTAAGTATCATACCACCAAGTTCAGCGAAAAGAGTTTTGAAGGTATTTTTGTAGGTTACAGTAGCCATAGTAAGGCATATAGAATTTTCAATAGAAAAACCCTGGTGGTAGAAGAATCAATACATGTTGTATTTGATGAGACGAGCTTGCTGCAAAGCAATCTGTCTAGTGTGCTCATTGAAGATGCAGGTGAAAAGCTGAAAGAAACCAGCTTGGATGAACCGTCCGAAGACAAAGCCGAAAAGTTCATTAAGATCACCACTCCAACTCCTATTGGAGAGGATGATGATCAAAATGAAGAAGTCATCCAAGATGAAGAAATCACTCCAGTGATTGAAGATAATCCAGATGCAAGAACTTTAGAGCTCAGACATCTAAAGGATCACCCCATGGACCAGATCATAGGAGATCCCCGGGACGGTGTCAGAACTCGAAGAGGTACAAATAACGAGAATCTTTATTTAAGTTTTATCTCGTATGTTGAACCAAAGAAGTTTGAGGAAGCAAACTCAGATGCATCGTGGATAATGGCAATGGAAGAAGAGCTAAATCAGTTCAAGCGCTGCAATATATGGAAGCTTGTTCCAAGACCCAAAGGAAAGAACATCATTGGAATAAAATGGGTCTACAGGAACAAGATGGACGAAGACGGGACGATCATAAAGAACAAGGCCAGACTCGTCGTTAAAGGCTATCGTCAAGAAGAAGGAGTCGACTTCGAGCAGACATATGCTCCAGTGACCAGGCTGGAGGCAATAAGGTTGTTCCTAGCATATGCTGCACTCATAGTCTTTACTGACTATCAGATGGACGTAAAGTCTGCCTTCCTAAATGGTAACATAAAGAAGGAAGTGTATGTAGAACAACCTCCAGGTTTCGTTGATCTTAACTTTTTTGATTATGTTTATTTCCTGCACAAGGCCCTATATGGTCTGAAACAAGCTCCTAGAGCTTGGTATGAGATGCTGTCTAGCTTTCTACTTGAGAACAAGTTCACAAGGGGAAAGATAGACAAGACATTATTTCCTAGGGAAATTAAAGGCAAGATTTTGCTAGTGCAAATCTATGTCGATGACATTATTTTTGGCTCTACAGACGACAACCTCTGAAAAAAGTTCTCAAAACTTATGGAAGGGAAGCTCGAAATGAGCAGTATGGGCGAGCTGAAGTATTTCTTAGGGCTTCAGGTGAAACAATCTGAAGATGGAATTTTCATCTCGCAGACAAAGTTCACCAAAGAGTTAATTAAGAAATTCGGAATGGAGAACGTAACCTCTATGAGGACTCCAATGGGCTCAACTATGTCTCTGGACAAGGATGAAAAAGGGAAACCTGTTGATGAAACAAAGTACAGAAGCATAATTGAATCCTTGCTCTACCTCACGGCCAGTAGAAACTGACATAATGTTTTAAAACATGTGTCGGTGCTAGATTTCAGGTGAACACTAAGGAATCTCACTACGCTGCTGCAAAGCGGATTTTGAGATACCTTAAAGGTATACCAAATCTTGGCTTATGGTACCCAAGAAGTAATTGTTGGGTACATTGGTCAAATGTACCTGATTTGAAGAAGCCTCACCTAACTCAATGATATACATCATGGTGTATTTGATGTTTGTTTGAGTTACTTGTGCAGGTTAGGAATACACTGGACTGAAGCTAAAAATTCCAAGTCCATGTGTCGACACCCAGAGGGAAAGTGTCGACACTTGAGAAAGCTTGTGTCGACACCCAGACAAGCAGTGTCGACACTTGGAGTCATTGTGTCGACACCTGGGAAGAAGAGTCGACACCAGTCAGAAAGTGTCGACACTTGGAGCTGTGTCGACACTCAGTGAAGAAGAATGCAGAAAAGCTGTGTCGACACTTAGCAGAAGTGTCGACACCTAGAAGAGCTGAGTCAACACCAGAAAGTGTCGACACTTGAAGTAAGTGTCGACACTCAGCAAAAGTCTGCAGAATCTAAGTACAAGTGTCGACACTCAACACAATGTGTCGACACTATGCAGAAGAGTCAGCACTTGAAGAAAGTGTCGACACTCAGCACAATGTGTCGACACTTAGTTGAAGACTCTACACTTGAAGAAAGTGTCGACACAAGGAGCTGTGTCGACACTTAGCAGAGAACAGAAAAGTTTACAAAATATTCTAAGTACAAGTGTCGACACTAAGGGAATGTGTCGACACTCAGCTGAAGGAACAAATTTGAAGACTTGTGTCGACACCAAGAAGCTGTGTCGACACTTGACAGTTTCAACACATGAAGATGTGTCGACACAAAGGAGATGTGTCGACACTTAGAAGAATACAGTTAAAGAATGAAGAACAAGTACTTGTGTCGACACTCAATTTCAGTGTCGACACATGCAGAAGAATCTGTGTCGAGACATACAAGGAATTGTGTCGACACCTTGTAGACTTGTGTCGACACTTACACAACATGTGTCGACACTTAGTCTATAAGTGTCGACACTTAAGAACAGAAAGTCTCGACACTATCTGACAGTTAGAGAATTTCAAGAAGTGACTGGTTGACATGACAGCTGCCGATCCAGCCGGTCTACATCAACTGTCAGAGAAGTCAGAAGTCTGTTATGAACCGGACCAGCCGGTTACCATGAAGGAAGCCTATAAATAGGCACCCATAGTTTACAGAAAGAGATAGAAGGTTGTTCATTATCATTACATGTTGTGAGAATAACTGAAGTGGTTGATCAGATTAAATCAAGAAGTGATACATGAGGATCAACACAAGAAGATCAGGCAGTCCAACTGCAGATCTAAGAAGTTGGAGAGAGAGAGCTCCATCCAAGAATTCAGTCTTTGGAACTAAGGCTGAGAAGAAGAATTCAGAGTCATCTGGATTTCAAGAAGCAGAAGATTCAGACTAATTCAGTTCTACTCAAGAAGCTTTGAAGAAAGCTAAGTCAGTTTGGATCAAGCTGAGTTCTTCCAAGAACTCTTCAAGAAACTCTCAACTCCTCTCATCTTTTCTGAGTTGTAGAGTTAGCAATTTATTTCAATTACAACTTGTAAGATCCATTGGATCTGAGTGATTGTAAGCCTATTTTATAAAGGCTGAGGGTAGGGCTTGTTGCCTGAGTGTAGGAGTTGAAGAACTCTGAGTGTAGGCCTTAATTGGCTGAGTGTAGGCCTGGGTGGCTGAGTGTAGGCCTTGTGGCTGAGTGTAAGGCTTTGGGCCTGAGGTAGGAACCTAGTTTGGTTCTGAGCTAGTGGAGAAGTTTGGCCGAATCTAGTACACTGCTAGATAGGCGAAGGGGGAAAGTGGATGTACCCAAAGATTGGGGAACCACTATAAAATTAGTGTGTCTTCTGTGCTGTGCTGTGAATTACTGTGTTTATGCTGTAATTGCTGTTAGCTGTAGAATTCTGTGAAATAGCTGTTGTGCTGCCAAACAAAACTTAAAAAGGATTAGGTCACCTATTCACCCCCCCCCCCTCTAGGTGTTTAGGTACCATATCTTTCAAGTGGTATCAGAGGGAGGTTACTCAAAATCAGGACTAACTGTCTGAGGAGATCCAGTTTGGCAGATTCAGATAAGTCTGAACACAGTTTCAAGAAAATCAAGAAACATGGGTTCTTCAGAGAATCATAAGGAGTTGGGTTCAATGAAACTGCCCATATGCAGAAAAGAGATATTTGGAATCTGGAAAGAAAGGGTAAGGCTGTTCATGGAGGCCTCTGACCCTAGGATCTACATCACAGTCAAAGAGGGGCCATATGTGCCCATGAAGATTTCAGTATTGGATGCAAATCAGAGGACTCCAAAGGATTTCTCTGAGATGACCAAGGATGAAATTGTCCTAGCCACTATGGACAAAAGGGCACAGAACATAATAGTTAGTGCAATTGATGATGCCACCTTCCAGAACCTTATTCACTGTAAAACAGCAAAAGAAATGTGGGATACCCTCATTGTCTACATGGAAGGTTCTGAAGAAGTAAGACAAGATAGGAAATCCTTGCTTAATCAAGAATATGAGAGCTTTAGGCAAGGAAGAGGAGATAGCATCACTGAATGCTACAAAAAGTTCTACAGAATTGTTAATGAACTCATGTCCTATGGAAGAGGAGTTCACAAACTATGAATTGAATGATAAGTTCTTGAGGTCCCTAACCAAAGATTGGGACACTAAGATCTGTGCCATCAGAGAAATGGCAAAGTTGGGAGAAATTCCTCCTCCCACACTGTTTGGCAAGTTGTTATCTTATGAGATGCAATTGTCAGTAAGAAAAGAGGAGGAAAAGTCAACAAGGACTGAACACAGGGAAAGGACTGTTGCCTTTAAGTCAGAAGTACCTAGAAAGAACAGGACTAAGTCATCAACTCCTCCTCCAGAGGTAGTTGAATCAGATTCTGATGAGTCTATTAGCACTAAATCTACAAGCAGTGAAAGTGATGAAGACTTTGCTGCTTTCACCAGACATTTTCAGAAGTTCCTGAAGAAGAAACAGTGGAGGTCTAGACCTTCATCTTCCAAAGGGAAAGAAGTCCAGTATCAGGAAAAGAAGCCTTCAAAGAAGGACAAGAAAAGGACCAAGACTAGTAAGGCAACTGGGTCTAAGATAGTGTTGTTACTGCTGCAATAGACAGGGTCATGTAATTGCAGATTGTCCTGAAAGAAGGAAAGAATCCAGTGACAAAAAGAAAACTCACTTCAAAGGAAAGAAGGAGAAGTCCTTTGTTGCAAAGAATGAGAAGACTCTTTCAGACATGTCTTCTTCAGACACTGAGACAGATGCTGAAGCCTACATAGGGCTATTTGCTGAAGAAGAAGAAGAGTTTATGCAGATCATGGAATCTATCTATGAGCAAGAAGACTGTCAGAGCCAAGGACTGATGGCTTTGACTGAAAGTACCAAAAACCTGGAGCAGCCAGGACCCAGTCAGGTACAAGGTTTAACTCAAAGTTCTGATTCCAGTTCTAGTTCAGAGTCAGATTCATCTTCATCAAGTGATGGAAGTGTTTCTGAATCTGAGGGAGATATTCATCAGCTCTTAGATGAATATAAGGTACTGTTGCAAGCCTATAAGAAAAGCAAGATCCTAGCCAAAAGTCAGGCAAAGGAGATTGCTGATCTCAAGGCAGCTGCAACAGATTTTGAGAAGAATTATGATCAAAAACTTAATGAGGTAGCCAGGCTGAAACACATTACTGTGATTCAGATGGGAACTATCACATTTAAGAATGATCAAATTAAGAAACTGGAGATTAATCTTCAGAAGGAGAAAGAGCTAGTAGCTAGGTTTTCAAAACCTAAATCAGTGCTACCCTTGATTGATGATTTTGTTCATCATAAAGGAAAGACTGGACTGGGTTTTGTTAATCCAGCTAGGACTGTTCAGGATCAGTCCAAGTCCAAGGGCAAAGCCCCAACATTCAACAAGACTGCTGTAGTTAAGACAGCTAAGTCAGTACCTAAGCAAAGGTACAACAAATTTGAATGTTGGTGCTGTGGCAAGGTTGGCCACTTTGCTTTGGATTGTTGGCACAATGCCAGTGCCAAGTTGAGTAGCAAGTTACCTGTTGGAAAGACAGCAGGTAGCTATGTCAAATTGCAAACTAACAATCACCAAGGACCCAAGTTTACTTTGGGTTCTAAGGTTCATTAATTTGTTTTGCAGGTGAATCCAAGTGGCCATACCCCTACATGGTACTTGGATAGTGGATGTTCCAGACACATGACTGGAACTAGGGGACTACTGAAGGACTACATCCCAATCAAAAATGGTCCAAAGGTGACCTTTGGTGGTTCTGAAAAAGGAATCATCAAAGGGTTTGGTAACATTTCTTCTAACCTTGTTACCATTACTCAAGTGGCTTATGTTAAAGGTTTGAAACACAACCTCATTAGTATAAGTCAATTAAGTGATGTAGGGTATGACATCTCATTTGTTAAAAATGGTTGTCATATCAAGAGGTCAAGTGATCAAGAGATCATTTTGACTGGATATAGAAAGAGAAATGTCTACTGCTTAGACATTATGGTTGAGAACAATTGTTCTCCAGTCTGTCTTGTAGCTGATGAGACAGTCTCTCAATGTGTCAAATGGCACAAGAGGCTTGCTCATCTTAATTACAAGACTATTGGCAAACTCTTTAGTAAAGAGTTAGTGAGGAATGGTCCTCAAGTTAAGTGTGTCAAAGATGGCATTTGCTCAGCTTGTCAAAAGGGCAAGCAGACTAAATCCACCTTTAGAAGCTTAGACAACAAAGATGCTGTGAGGTGTTTATACCTCTTGCATATGGATCTATTTGGTCCAATGCCAGTTCACAGCTTAGGTAGGAAGGTCTACACCTTTGTAGTTGTTGATGACTACTCAAGGTTTTCCTGGGTGTTCTTCTTAAAGCAGAAATCTGAAACACCTAGTGTCTTCTATAGTTTTGTTAAGCAAATTCAGAATGAATTGAACTGTACAGTGGTCAAAATTAGAAGTGACCATGGTACTGAGTTTCAGTCTGAAAGCATGACAAAGCTGTGTGAAGACTATGGGATATTTCAAGAATTCTCTTCACCTAGAACACCTCAGCAAAATGGCATTGCTGAAAGGAAAAATAGGACCTTGATAGAGGCTGGTAGAACCCTATTAAGTGATTCATCACTGCCAGAATATTTCTGGGCTGAAGCAGTTAACACTGCATGCCATGTGATAAATAGGGCTACCATCACTAAAAGGTTAAACAAGACCCCCTATGAAGTAGTGAAAGGCAGGAAACCAAATCTGTCCTATTTTAGGATCTTTGGTTGTAAATGCTTCATACTTAACAATGGGAAGTCTTACTTAACTAAGTTTGCTGCCAAGTCCCAAGAGGGAGTGTTTGTTGGGTACAGCAATAATAGTAAGGCTTATAGAGTCTACAACTTGACCACACAAGTTGTAGAGGAGTCTGTGCATGTAGTTTTTGATGAAACACAACTAATTAACAATGAGTTGTCTAGTAGTGTGTGCAGCCCTACAGGTCTTACTAAGAAGATGGACAAGCTAACCATAGAAGATGTACCTGCTGCAAGACAGCAAGTAGAAGAAGATGGCTTATGTCCAGGGGGAGAACTACATGTACAAGGAGCTGAAGAAGTACAAGGAACTCAGCTTGATGAAGATGCTGAAGAAGTTCAACCAGAAGTAAGGATGCCTCCAGCCAACAGGCATCTAAGAGATCATCCAGTAGAGCTGATCATTGGAGATCCAAGACAAGGTGTTCAGACAAGGAGCAGAAATCAGAATGCTGTAGTATATTCAAGTTTTCTGTCTCAAATAGAACCAAAGAAATTTGAAGAAGCTATACAAGATCCACAGTGGACTGAAGCAATGCAGGAGGAGCTAAATCAGTTCAAAAGATGCAAGGTGTGGGATCTGGTTCCTAAGCCTAAAGATCACAATGTGATAGGAACAAAGTGGATCTACAGGAACAAGTTAGATGAACAAGGTGTCATCATTAAGAATAAGGCAAGACTGGTTGCAAAAGGATATAGGCAAGAAGAAGGTATTGATTTTGATCAAACCTTTGCTCCAGTAGCCAGACTGGAAGCCATAAGGATGTTCTTGGCCTATGCAACCTACCAAGGATTCAAAGTATACCAAATGGATGTGAAGTCAGCATTCCTTAATGGTAATTTAAAAGAAGAAGTATATGTGGAGCAGCCTTCAGGTTTTGTTGATCCTACTCTTCCACATTATGTCTATAGACTTAGGAAAGCATTGTATGGGTTAAAGCAAGCTCCTAGAGCTTGGTATGAAACCCTATCTAGTTTCCTCATTGAGAACAAGTTCACAAGGGGGAAAATAGATAAGACTCTATTCCTTAGGGAATCTAGAGGCAAAGTAATACTTGTCCAAATATATGTAGATGACATTATATTTGGGTCTACTGAAAGTAGCCTTTGCAAAAAGTTTGCAAAGCTTATGCAGAGTCAATTTGAAATGAGTAGTATGGGAGAACTGAAGTTTTTCTTGGGTCTCCAAGTTAAACAGACTGAAAGTGGTCTATCCATATGTCAGTCTAAGTTCACCCTAGAACTCATAAGGAAATATGGTATGGATTCCTCCAGTACCATGAAGACTCCTATGGGGTCAAGTATGTCTCTAAGCAAGGATGATGCAGGGAAACCTGTAGATGAAACCTTGTATAGAGGGATAGTTGGCTCCCTACTATACTTGACTGCAAGTAGGCCTGACATTATGTATGCTACATGTGTTTGTGCCAGGTATCAAGCCTGCCCCAAAGAATCTCACTTGACTGCAGTCAAGAGAATCTTGAGATATCTAAAGGGCACACCCTATCTAGGCCTCTGGTACCCTAGGAATGGAGATTTTGATCTAACAGGCTATTCAGATGCAGACTTTGCAGGATGCAAAGAAGATAGAAAGAGCACAACTGGATCCTGTCAATTCCTAGGTGGAAGACTCATTTCATGGAGTAGTAAGAAGCAAACCAGTGTGGCCATCTCCACAGCTGAGTCAGAATATGTAGCTGCAGGAAGTTGCTGTGCTCAACTTCTGTGGATTCAACATCAGCTAGAAGACTATGGATGTCAGGTAAGTAGAACTCCACTTTATTGTGATTCTACTAGTGCTATTTCAATAGCTAACAACCCTGTATCACATAGTAGAACTAAACATATTGAGATTAAATATCACTTTCTTAGGGAGCATGTAGAAAGAAATGATATTGCACTTGAATATGTTAGAACTGATAATCAGATAGCTGATATGTTCACTAAGCCCTTAGATGAAGCTAAGTTTAATAGGTTCAAAATTGAACTAGGTATGATAAACTTAGATTAAGTATACAGAACAAAAATTGGCTAAGTAAAAAGGTGTCGACACATAGACAAGTCTATGTCGACACAGAATAGTAAGTGTCGACACTTCAGGAAAATGGTGTCGACACATCTAGGAAGTTAGTGTCGACACTTCAGAATGTTAGTGTCGACACATGTCGAGTAGGTGTCGACACATCAAATAAGGTGTCGACACTTAAGTTTTACTCAGAATTTTTCTAAGTAAAGTCTCGACTACATGTCGAGTATAGTGGTGTCGACACTTAACCAAGTGTCGACACATAAAATCTGTTGACTAAATTTGTGTCGACACATGAAGTGTCGAGACATTATAAGTCAGTGTCGACACTTATTGCCAGTGTCGACACATCTTTAGGATTCCATCCCGCCTGTTCGTCTTCAAACTAGAAAGGTATAAATAGGGTTCTGTCTTTGATTGTCGACACGCTTTCAAAGTTTCGAGACCTAAACTCTTGTGTCGACATTTCTCTCATCTCAAGACTAAATCTTCAAACCCTAATGGCTCCCAAGCTGGAAGAGAACGTTAACGAAGGATATGAGCTGGTGCGTGGCGCATTCGACGACTGCGAACAAGAAATCAAATCAGTGATAACCCTAATTGCCAATTCAGGATTGGAGTTCTTGGTTTCAGAACCAACGAAAATATGGAAGAAGGAAGTCATTGAATTCCTTTCTGGCGCGTCTGTAGATGACTCAGGCTACAGAATCAAGTCAAGGGTGCATGGCACCAAGGTCAAAATTTCACCCAAGTCTTTAAGAAAGGTACTTCAGCTACCTAAAGTTCTAGATGAAGAGGAAGTAACTGCTTCTAAGACCAGGGAAGCTCTTACTTGGTGTGGACTGGATCCAAAGATGAAGGTGGGATCAGTCTTTAACAGAAAAGGTATGAATAATCAAGGCAAGTTCTTGTCAGAAATAGTGGGCAAGGTAATACTGAGCAAGCCAGGAGGACATGACAGGGTGTCTGCCTCCATGTTTGAGGTCATGACCAGAATCATCTTCAATCTGAAAACAGACTGGTCAATGGTGGTTTATGAAAAAGTGAAGGAAAGCCTGAAGAAGCCCAATCTGGGCAGGATACTAAGTCTCTACCTGGCTGGATCAATTCCAGAGGTAATGAGCACTGCTGCAGGAACTAAGATCAATCATATGAGGAAGATGGACTCAAGAATATTCTCTAGATGGGAAAGGGTGTTGTCCAAGGAAGTTCCTACCCCAGAGAAACAAATTCTAAGAAAGACTTCTCCTCCCAGGAAGAAGAGGAAGACTGCTGCTGTGACTCAGGAGTCCTCCAGCAGCTCAGGCAGTGAAGAACATGTTGTCTTCACTCCTGAAAGTCCAGTAGATGTGCCTGCAGAGAAGACACCTGCTCCTCAAGAGCCAGCTGACATTCCAGGGGGAGCTTCCAGGTGTAGCAGAACCATCTACACTGGAGAGTGAGCAAGCCACCCTCCTCATTCAAGAGGTACTTGTTGACCTAAATACTTTCAATTTTCTATAATAAATTCTGATTTGTCTGATGATCATCAGCAAAATCAGCCAGCAAATCAAGAACCAGATGTTGTTCTCCAAGACACATCTGTTGTAGCTAATGAAACCAGAACATCTCCTGCACAGTCTCCAGCAGAATATACAATGGAAGATCTATTTTTGAATTTAGATCAGGATGATTTTGATATGGAGAAGAATGCTGCTGATACAGTGAAGGATGCTGCTGCTGAGGGGGAGAATTTGGATATTCAAGAAGAGCCTATAAGGCTAGATACTGAGAAGGCACAAGATGTGCACACTGAAAAACCATCCAGCCCTAAGGATAGGGTGGATATAGCCAGTACATCAGAATCTGAAGATGATGAAGCTGAGCAAGCTCAGAAAAAGAAGTTCTTTGTTTTCAAAAGAAGGAGCCAGAGCTATAAGAAGGCTCTCCAAACTGTTGCTCAACACTCACTGGTTCAACAAGCTCCATCAACTGACTATACAAGCCTAATGGTTGCAATGCAAGTAAAGATGGATGAGCAAAGGAGGGCCATAGAGAAATATATTGATGAGGGCCAAAAATCTCTACAATTTGATCTAGCTCAAGATATCAAATCAATAAGGTTTGAAATGAACATGAATAAGAAGGAAATGACTGAATGCTTCCACAAGGGTGGTAATGCTGTGGTCTATCTGGCTAAACATCAAGAAGTCATCAAAGAGAAGGTAGAAGATATTGCACTAAAGCAGGGATATGTATTGGAAAATCAATTGAGGATGAATGATAATTTGACTGCATCTCACAATGCAATAGTCACTGAAATCAAGAATAAGTCTACTGAACCATCAACCTCCTCTGCTGCTGCCAAAGCTGATTTTGATAAACTTTTCAAGCTGAACTAACTGCTGTCAAGACTGCCATCAAGGACTCACAAAGGTCATTTCTGAACAGCTTACCAAGCTCAGACCTTTCTTTAAAGAGGGCATAAGGTATTTGGATAGCCAAATTAGGTTTCAGAAAGATGATGTGAGAGATCATGTAGCCCAAGAAGTCATAAAGGGGGAGAGAGTGTTAGTCAAGGCCAGTTCTGAGCATGCCAAATGGATTTCAAATTCAATCAGGGCTACACTTGGATATCCTCCCCTGTGTGATGACAATGAAGTAGCTGAATCTGGTATTCAAGGAACATATCTTGGAGGTGAGCAACAGGCAGTGGCTGATGTAATCTATCCACCTCCAGATTTTGAAATGATTCATGCAGATATAAGCACAATGTATAGTCCAACTGCTGGTAAGCCTAATATTATTCTGGAAAAGGTTGTTCAACCTATCACAGCTGCTATGCAAGAGGCTTTGGACAAAGAAGAAGAGACTAGGCTATCAAAGAAGAAGTTCAGGGAACTTGCTGAACAAAAACCAGATTTTGAACAGTGGAGCCCTACTTCTAGGAACATCATTCTCACTGCATGGAAAGCAGCCAAGGACAATGCCCATGAGAGGAACAAGTGGTTCTCAGAGGCTGAATGGAGGAAACATGAGAGTAGGCAGGAAGCAATTGTCCAATATAGAAGAAAGGCTAAGTTAGGAAAGCTACCTCCTACAGCTGTGGAGCCTAGCAAGTACTTTCCTAAGCCCTATCATTATTTTGAAAGGCAAAAGATCAAGGCTGAAGAACAGAAGAAGAAGGACTCCAAAGGGAAGAAGACTGCTGAAGCTGAGCCTGCTGCTGCTGCTGCTGTAAAAGCTCAAGTTAAAGCTGGAAAGGGAATTGTTATTAAAGAACCTGATCAGAAATAGATTAGGAATTAACTTGATGCTTGTTGTAATCTGTTAAGTGAAAAACATTGTAGTACTTCATTGAAAATGTATAAGGAACAATATTGGAACAGTATATGATAAATATAGTATGATTGTTCTGAAATATGTATGTTTCTTAATTGTTCTGCAATGTTGTATGAGTATACATGTGTGCTTTATTACATGTTTAAGTTTAACTCTGTTGTCATATATCTGTTTTACTTCATTTTATAATTTTTAATTATGAGTGATGTATATCATTGACTAAGGGTTATGACTTCTCCAAATAGGGGGAGATTGTTGGGTACATTGGTCAAATGTACCTGATTTGAAGAAGCCTCACCTAACTCAATGATATACATCATAGTGTATTTGATGTTTGTTTGAGTTACTTGTGCAGGTTAGGAATACACTGGACTGAAGCTAAAAATTCTAAGTCCATGTGTCGACACCCAGAGGGAAAGTGTCGACACTTGAGAAAGCTTGTGTCGACACCCAGACAAGCAGTGTCGACACCTGGAGGCATTGTGTCGACACCTGGGAAGAAGAGTCGACACCAGTCAGAAAGTGTCGACACTTGGAGCTGTGTCGACACTCAGTGAAGAAGAATGCAGAAAAGCTGTGTCGACACTTAGCAGAAGTGTCGACACCTAGAAGAGCTGAGTCAACACCAGAAAGTGTCGACACTTGAAGTAAGTGTCGACACTCAGCAAAAGTCTGCAGAATCTAAGTACAAGTGTCGACACTCAACACAATGTGTCGACACTATGCAAAAGAGTCAACACTTGAAGAAAGTGTCGACACTCAGCACAATGTGTCGACACTTAGTTGAAGACTCTACACTTGAAGAAAGTGTCGACACAAGGAGCTGTGTCGACACTTAGCAAAGAACAGAAAAGTTTACAAAATATTCTAAGTACAAGTGTCGACACTAAGGGAATGTGTCGACACTCAGCTGAAGGAACAAATTTGAAGACTTGTGTCGACACCAAGAAGCTGTGTCGACACTTGACAGTTTCAACACATGAAGATGTGTCGACACAAAGGAGATGTGTCGACACTTAGAAGAATACAGTTAAAGAATGAAGAACAAGTACTTGTGTCGACACTCAATTTCAGTGTCGACACATGCAGAAGTATCTGTGTCGAGACATACAAGGAATTGTGTCGACACCTTGTAGACTTGTGTCGACACTTACACAACATGTGTCGACACTTAGTCTATAAGTGTCGACACTTAAGAACAGAAAGTCTCGACACTATCTGACAGTTAGAGAATTTCAAGAAGTGACTGGTTGACATGACAGCTGCCGATCCAGCCGGTCTACATCAACTGTCAGAGAAGTCAGAAGTCTGTTATGAACCGGACCAGCCGGTTACCATGAAGGAAGCCTATAAATAGGCCCCCATAGTTTACAGAAAGAGATAGAAGGTTGTTCATTATCATTACATGTTGTGAGAATAACTGAAGTGGTTGATCAGATTAAATCAAGAAGTGATACACTGAGGATCAACACAAGAAGATCAGGCAGTCCAACTACAGATCTAAGAAGTTGGAGAGAGAGAGCTTCATCCAAGAATTCAGTCTTTGGAACTAAGGCTGAGAAGAAGAATTCAGAGTCATCTGGATTTCAAGAAGCAGAAGATTCAGACTAATTCAGTTCTACTCAAGAAGCTTTGAAGAAAGCTAAGTCAGTTTGGATCAAGCTGAGTTCTTCCAAGAACTCTTCAAGAAACTCTCAACTCCTCTCATCTTTTCTGAGTTGTAGAGTTAGCAATTTTATTTCAATTTATCTTGTAAGATCCATTGGATCTGAGTGATTGTAAGCCTATTTTATAAAGGCTGAGGGTAGGGCTTGTTGCCTGAGTGTAGGAGTTGAAGAACTCTGAGTGTAGGCCTTAATTGGCTGAGTGTAGGCCTGGGTGGCTGAGTGTAGGCCTTGTGGCTGAGTGTAAGGCTTTGGGCCTGAGGTAGGAACCTAGTTTGGTTCTGAGCTAGTGGAGAAGTTTGGCCGAATCTAGTACACTGCTAGATAGGCGAAGGGGGAAAGTGGATGTACCCAAAGATTGGGGAACCACTATAAAATTAGTGTGTCTTCTGTGCTGTGCTGTGAAATTACTGTGTTTATGCTGTAATTGCTGTTAGCTGTAGAATTCTGTGAAATAGCTGTTGTGCTGCCAAATCAAACTTAAAAAGGATTAGGTCACCTATTCACCCCCCCCATCTAGGTGTTTAGGTACCATATCTTTCAGTAATGACAGCGAACTAATTGGTTTTTCAGATGCAGATTTTGCAGGTAGCAAAGATGACAGGAAAAGCACTTCAGGGACTTGCAAATTCTTTCGAAGAAGGCTAATCTCCTGGAGTAGCAAGAAGCAGAATTGTGTCGCAATCTCAATGGCCAAGTCCGAGTACATCTCTGCAGGCAGTTGCTGCGCACAGTTACTTTGGATAAGGAATCAATTTGAGGATTACAACATGAAGTTCAGGAATATCCCTCTGTTTTGCAACTCTTACAGCGCAATTGCAATAGCCAACAATTCAGTCTCGCACATCCGGACAAAGCATATCGAGCTAAGGTATCATTTCATCCGGGAGCATGTAGAGCATAGGGACATAGATCTCCAATATGTCTCCACAGACAGGCAAGTTGCAGACATTTTCACGAAGCCGTTGGACGAGACCAAGTTCTCATTCTTCAAAACTGAACTTGGGATGCTCAACAAGGAAGATTAGAGCAGTTTGGATATCAAGGAAGCAAAGGAAATTAAAAGTTTAGTCAAAATCTGGCTTTTCAAAGGTTTATTCCTTCTATGACTCAAGTAAAACCTGACCTACTCGAGTACTCAACAGACCTACTCGAGTGGTCCTTTAACTTACTCGAGTAAGGCAATTAAGTACTCGTGTAGTATACTTCACCTACTCGAGTGAGTCAATTCTTCTACTCTAGTCATTTCAGATTATCTTGACCTACTCGAGTACCTTCTATAGACCTACTCGAGTAACTCCCTCTTTACTCGAGTACCTTCTTTTACCTCTCGTGTATATGTCGTTTGGCTTTCAAATTTTTCCCGTACCGCCTTTATTTTAAATTATTTTCTTCTAGATGATTAGACTTAAACCTAGGGCTTTATAAATTCGAAATTCCAAATATCACTCTACACGAAATCATTTCAATACACTCGAGTATCCGTCCGCCACTTCATCTTCACTCAAGAAATTGCAGAGCCGCCACTCTTCCTCTTCCCCGCGACAGAGTTTTTCCCATTTTCTGGATCATGGCCGCCGTATCCAAGATTGGTGTAGGATCGGAACTCGTTACCGCCGGGATTGCCGAGCTTTCCGACGATTTCCACAACCTGCTCATTCTTCTAGATACCACAGGGCTTTCCTTCATCCTGCAAGAACCCTACCGAATTCTCTTCCCAGAAGTCACCGAATTCTTCTCCAATCTAAAGGTCAAAAGGAATGGAAATGTCCTGAAATCCAAAGTGAAAGGATTGAAAATTAAACTCAACAAGGCCTCTGTCTCTCAACTTCTTTGACTGCCGATAGTAGACGAAGAAGATCACTTAGTTTCTGAAGACTCTGACAGAACAGCCCTATTCTGTGGCTTTTCAACTGATGCTCAGTACTTCAAAAGGTCAGACATGAATGCAGAAGGAAAATTTCTGGTTGATGTTATTGGAAAAATTTTACTGTGCAAGACAAACTCCATAAGAGACATTCCATTGTATTTCTTCGACATAATGCAAGCCATTGTCTGCCGCAAGAAATTCCAATTTGGTATGCTGACTCTGGATAAAATCAAGGACAGTTTAAAATCCCCCAACTACGCCAGAATAATCTCTCTGCTCCTCCATGAACCAAATCCTGAGGTATTCAACTTCTCCAAAGGGACACCTCTTCACCACATGAAGAAGGTCTCCATCTCTTCCATTCAGAGATGGGAACTCAAGCTGAAGAATCCTGCCCAAGCTGCAAAGATTTCAGAAGTTCCAGTGTAAGACCACCCCTCCCGGATCCCCAAACATGCCACGAAGGGGGAGTCTTATGCCCGGAATAGCCGCCTTGCGGTAGCATTAGCACACGGGCTAACCTGTACCACAAGACGCTTATTCCGCCGGCTACAAAAATATCAATATATCATGACAACCCAACCAAATAAATAAGCAAGAGAAGTCAAAATCCACACTAATTATATATGTCCAAATACATCAATAATGAGAAGCTAAACATGCTTCTACAATATATCAGAGTACAGCTAATCATTGCCCAAACGGGCTACATCAGAGTAGTCAAAATACTAATATCAGTAACCGACGGTATCGACGGCACCGTCACCTCAGGCCCTATCGTCCTGGCCTGGTTGTCCTGTTGCGTAGTCGGCGGCTGCTCTACCTGCGACGTGACCTCCTAAAAAGGAAGACGTATCAACCATTAGTCGAAACGACTAAGTGGTTTCACATACGCTACCCCGGCGACTCCTCGGCACCGGGCGGGGAAAAGGAACAAGAGTACCATATATAATAAGTATGCAAGTAAAGGAATATAAGCAGGTGGCAAGGTACATGAGTATAATGTATAATCTAGCAGTTTTACAAGCTAACATCATATAACAGCAGGTGTAAGGAAATCTACAACATGTAAGTAACTTAACTTATAAGAATGCCCATACAAACTTATAAGTTAAGGGTCGGGTTACATAAAGGTAACTCATCGTATAAGAGTGCCCATACAAACTTATACAATGAGGATCTTGTTGTGCAATGTTATGAAATGTTATGAATGCTATGCAATGACTCACCCATGCACACACATGCAATTGCTATGTCGACACAGACTATAATTCCCACTTTTCGAGTAGGTAGCTAACCTCTCAGGCATCAGCTGCCGTGGCCAGGCGCTGATAGTAGAACAGGCACTTCTACTACTAGGCGGGTATCCACACTACTTCACCTAGGCCTCCGTACGCCTCAACGCTAAGAACACAACAGCGTAGCCCATGCGTACTATGACCCAGCGGGGTATTGGGTAGATGTGCACCAAGAATATAGCCCGAACTGGCCTTGCGTGACCCGGAAGGGGCCTCGGAAGAAAGCACGAGGACACAGCCCAACCGTTCACATGGCCGGAGGGGCCTCGGGACGTGAACACCGAGGACACAGCCCAAACCGACCAAGTCTAACTGCCAACTCCCGTAGGTGTGACGACTGGAGAGCCCGTAGACCTACCACACTATCCTTAACCCAGGATTACGACACCGCGTGTCGACTCATACCACATGCAAATACCACATAAACATAACATGGAAGGGGCCTCGGAAGTAAACACGAGGACACTGCCCAACCATCCATCCACACCTTATCTCGAGACAACCAAGACAAGTGGCGGTCAACACCGCACTTACATCCCTTCACAATACTACCGTAGGGAGACGACGCTCTACGTATTGGACTACAAGACTCATTTCATTAATCTAACATATCCATGGCCATAATCTATTCATCTATATGACTTTCCAAATGATGACAATGTAATATAAACATGATGCGCATATAAAGATCTATCACACTCTTCATTTTATAATGTCATAATATAAACATGAAGTGCACAATTATCAATCTTTCAATTCCTACCAATTCAATTTGTTTAAATAAGATTGTTTCTCAATTTGATAATATGAAATTTGATTAATAAGCTACTCAATCATGCAAAAAATTATTAATCATTCATCCAAGCCAAGTATCTTGCATTATTAATTCCACCGAATCAAAATACATTTTCCATTAAGCCCAGAATTTAGGTGCAGGTTGAATCTGGACAGCAACTTCGACCTTAGATTCTTGAAGTTATAGGAATCTGGTGAAGACGTGTAATCACACGATGGAAAAGACTTTCCGTGGTCTACAACTCTCGTATTCAGACCTCAACCCAGATTTGATATTATCCAGTTTGAAATTGGACTTAAAGTCCGTTGCATACAGAACACAATTTCTGCAAGCAGGATTTGTTGAACACCATTTTCGTTTAGACTTTCCCGTGGCTACAAACTTCGCCATAAGTCGTTCAACCATTCGTTGGATAGGTATTTTCAAGTGCTTCAACTTTCGTGTTTAGCCGAAAGCCCAGATCTTGCCATATCATACTTAAAAATGGCCATGAAGTTTGCTGCACGCAGAATACAGATTCTGCACGCATCTTAAGGCGGAATGAACGGCATCGGTTCATCTTCCTCCTCAATGCGATCTTCCCAAAATTCCAGAATTTCCTCCACCCTTATTCAACCTCATGAGGCCAATACCCTTCATGAAACCATCCCTTATCATCACATTGTAGAAAGGCATGGTTGAAGTGATCTAAAACCTAGAACACAAGTCCTAGCATGGCCAAACCTAGAAGACTTCTTCTCTCCATCAAGACTCTCTTGAGCCGATGTATCTACTAGGAAAAATAACTATATATCTAGCGCCAAGGGAGAGGGTAGGAAACTCACATCAGTTCCAGCGGTACCACCATTTCCGGATATTGATCGCGTAGTTCTCCTCGGCGGCATCTTCTCTTTCACGGCGGCGGCGGATCTCCTCCGGTAGAACTTGCACCAGCAGTTTTCCCTCTCACCAGGAGTTCTCACAGGAAATAGGGGATGAAATGAGCATGAAAATGGCTAGGGTTTTCTCTCCCCATTATATATGAAAAGTGATACGGGTAGGGACACGACCGTGTCCTTACCCGTGTCCTGCCTGGGAGAAGCGGCAACGAAAGTTTCCATGTCAGTTAAATAGTTAACACGGGTAGGGACATGCCCGTGTCCCGACCTGTGTCCATATGACACGGCCGTGTGCCCTGGCCATGTCTTTGGTCGTGTCCTTATCGGGTTGCAGCTCGACGAACTCAACTCGACATACACGGAACACGGGTAGAGACACGCCCGTGTCTCTACCCGTGTCATATAATTTGTCGATTTCGACACGGAGTTCGTCGATCTCGACACGACTCGTCGAGTGTAACTCGACACACACGGGTAGGGACACGCCCGTATCTATACCCGTGTCACAAGGTGTCGACACAGATCGTCAGTCTTGACAAGCCCTCTCGAGTGTAACTCGACACACACGGGTAGAGACACGCCCGTGTCGCTACCCGTGTCACATGGTGTCGACACAGATCGCTGATCTCGACATGCCTCGTCGATTTCAGCTCAACGCACACATGCACACAGGTAGGGACACGCCCGTGTCTCTACCCGTGTCCCCTCACAACACTGATTTCTCTATTCCTCCTCATGTGTAGTCCAATTCACTGCAAGTCCCAGCAATAAGTCAACCCTCCTGACTCAAAAACACATACTTGGGGCTTAGAGCGATTCGAGACGTTACAAATCCTATAAAAAAAATAAAAAATTTCGTCCCCGAAATCAGGCTTAGGCTGTGGGAAGAAAAGCATAAGAGACAATTTAACATATGCTGTAAAATAAAATTACCTTGAGCAAACAACTCCGGGTAGCGTTGCTGCAACAAATCCAATGGCTCCCATGTGTACTCCTCCTTCCCATGATTAGACCATAGTACCTTCACCAAGGGTACACTTTTATGGCGCAAAGTTCTTGTCTCGCTGTCAACAATCCGCACCGGCTCTAGTCGCACAGACCTATCTGTCGCCACTGCACCATCAGTAGTGGAAATATATTGGTCGGGCTGCAAAAGTGCTTTTCGAAGCGACGACATATGGAACACGTCGTGGAGATTCTCTAGTTCTGGTGGTAACTCCAACCGATAGGCCAACGGTCCAATACTTTCCAATATAGTATAAGGCCCAACATACCTTGGGCTGAGCTTTTTCACTCCACGCACCCGTGACACTCCATGCATCGGCCGAATCTTGAGGAACACTTTTCGCCCACTTGGAACTCCACCATCCGGTGCTTTTTATTGCAATATTTTGTCTGCCGACTCTGAGCCTCCAACATGCGATCTCGTATCAATCTGACCGCCGCATCAGTATCATCTATATATTCATTTCCCAATGCCTTCGGATCTTCATCCTGCACCCAAGACAAGGGGGTCCTGCACCTTCTTCCGTAAAGGGCATCATGGGGCGCCATACCGATGCTCGCCTGATGGCTATTATTATAGGAGAATTCCACTAGTGGCAAGAGCCTTTCCCAGGGCTCTCCTCTGTCCAGCACACATAACATCAGTAGATCCTCCAACGTCTTGATGGTCCTTTCAGACTGCCCGTCCGTCTGAGGATGAAATGCGGTGCTGAAGGTAAGGCGTGATCCCAAATATGCCTGTACCGCCTTCCACTCCTTGGACGTAAATCGACCATCCCGAATCAAAACTATTGTCTTGGGCACGCCATGATACCGTACAAATTGCTCTAGAAAAAGGCATACCAAAACATCCACGTGTGCTTCTTTCTTCATTGGAATGAACCGGGCCACCTTTGCCAGTCGATCAACAATAACCCACACTGAATCATTCCCGGAGCGGGAACGAGGTAGCCCATGGACAAAGTCCATGGAGATATCCTCGAACTTCCATTCGGGGATGGGCAACGAATGCAACAAACCACCGGGACTCCTGCATTCAGCCTTCACTCTTTGACATGCTTCACAATGAGTAACATAATACCGGACATCCTTCTTCATTCCCGGACAACACATGGTCTTCCGCAATCCGGCGTACATCTTAGCAATACCCGGGTGCACTAAATATTGAGAGGAATGTGCCTCTCTTAAGATATCCTCCCGAATTTTGTCGCCGTTATGAATATACAGTCGGCCACGAAAATAAATGAGGCCGTCTTTGAGTGTGTACTCATCGGTGGTCCCATCTTCAATTTCCTTGATAGCCGGGGCTAAGGCCGCATCCATTCCTTGCTCCACCCGAATCCGGTACCGGATATCTCAAACTATGCTCATGTTGGCCAAATACTCCACATACTCTGTCGAAGAAGCCTTGAATACTAGAGTAATTTCCATCTCCTCGATCATCCGAGCTAACTCCACACTCATCAACCGAGATTCTGGGCTAGAGCCTGGCACTTTTCTACTCAAGGAATCGGCTACCGAGTTTGCTTTCCCGGGGTGGTAGTTCATGGTGAACTCATAGTCGCATAAAAATTCCAACCACCGCCGTTATCTCAGGTTCAACTCCTTCTGAGTGTGGACATACTTCACATTTTTGTGATCGGAAAAGATCTCACAATGGACGCCATATAGATAATGCCTCCAGACCTTCAAAGCGAACACCACTGCTCCCAATTCCAAATCATGGACCGGGTAATTGATTTCAAGTTTATTTAACTGCCTTGAAGCATAAGCGATCACGTGCCCATGCTGCATCAGTACGACTCCTATCCCTTGATACAACGCGTCCGTGTAAACCTGAAATCCTTCCTTCCCAGATGGAAGTGCAAGGATGGGGGCGGAGGTAAGCCTGTCCTTCAGCTCTTAGAATGCCGCTTCACATTGTGGTGTCCACTCAAATGGTACACCCTTCTTCGTCAAGGAGGTAAGAGGAAGTGCAATCTTGGAAAATCCTTTCACGAACTTGCGGTAGTACCCGGCAAGTCCAAGAAAACTCCTCACATCGGTCGCCTACTTCAAAGGCGACCACTCCTTCATGGCTCGCACCTTTGCTGGATCCACTGCTAATCCTGCTCCACTGATCACATGCCCCAAGAAGGCAACCTCCTTAAGCCAGAATTCACAGTTGCTAAACTTGGCATACAAGGCGTGCTCCTTCAATTTCTTCAAAACCAAGGTCAGGTGCTCGACATGCTCCTCCTCTGTCTTCGAGTAGACCAAGATGTCGTCAATGAAAACAATGAAGAAGATGTCCAAATATGGTTCAAACACCTTGTTCATCTGGCTCATGAAGGCCGAAGGGGCATTTATGAGCCCAAACGGCATTACTGTGAACTCATACAAACCATATCTCGAACTGAAGGCCGTTTTCTGAATGTCCCCTTCTTGTATCCTCAACTGATAGTATCCAGAGTGCAAATCCAATTTAGAGAACCAATGTGCTCCCACTAGCTGATCGAACAACTCGTCGATCCGAGGTAGCGGATAAGTGTTCCGCACCGTCAACCGATTGAGTTCGCAATAATCTATGCACAAACACAGGGTTCCATCCTTCTTCTTCACGAACAGCACAGGGGCTCCCCAGGGTGATGAACTGGGGCGAACGAACCATGACTCCACCAGTTCTTACAATTGTACTCTAAACTCCGTGAGTTCTTTCGGGGCGATTCTGTAAGGAGACTTCGATACAGGCTTGGCACCTGGTACTAGATTGATCTGGAAGTCAACCTCACTATGCGGGGGCAATCCTGGTAGCTTCTCAGGAAATACCTCAGGAAAATCCCACAAAACCCGTACATCCTTTAATTCCAACGCTTCTTCCTTCAACTCGAACCAGATCATGTAGACCTCATCCCCCTTCATATGAGCTTTTACAACCTGACGGAAGATAACATCATGCGAGGCGCGAAGCCAATACCTTGGAAGATGACGTCAGAGTTTCCATGTCTCAAATAGATCCGCTTCTCCGCGCAGTAGATCCTCGCGAATTGCCAGTCCAGCCATGCCATGCCCAAAATGATGTCAAACTCCGGCATTCTCAGAACCGTGGTAGGCGTATCAAAGGCCTTCCCATCAATAAATAACTATAACTCGCACTTGGCGGTTACGATTATCTCTGAGCCATCTGTAAGGCGTACACGTCGGGCTATGTTAGAGAAGTACTGTACACCCGCCATGTCTTTTATGAAATCCTCGGACACATAGGAGTGTGAGGCACCGGTATCGAACATCGCATAGGCCGTCTTCCCGCCAATAATCACGGTGCCTAAGTACCAATAACCAAAGCTTATTGCTAGGTGTGTAGTAAGTCTTAATCAATTCAAGTTAGACCATGAAAATATGTTAATTAATTAAATCATACTTGCAATCACATCTTGTGGGTTCCGTTCCTGCGCCATGTCGAGCGCGTACACCTGATCCCTAGCAGGGCCGGGGTTACCTCCCCACGGTCCTCATCCTCGACCACGCATGTATCCCCGACCTCGTGGGGCTGCTGGAGGGAGAGCAGGAGGGAGAGCAGGAGGGAGAGCAGGAGGGAGAGCAGGAGGGACGTTCCCATATAGTTGCGGGCAGAAACGTCGGATGTGACCCGGCTGGTTGTATTCGAAGCACACTAGCCCACGACGCCCTTCAGGTTGTTGAAATTACTGAGGCTGTGGTGGTGGAGGCAACGCACGCGGCTGCGGAACCGGATGCTCCACCCTATAGTTTCGGTGGACATGCCCTCCACCTCTTTGATAACCTCTTCCTCCTCTGAAGTGCCGCCTCCTTCTATTGCTTGTGCCGGCTTCCATCACGTCCTCCGCAGGCCTCTTACTACATCCCAGATGGTCCGCCTCCAACCTTTTTGCCATATCAATGATATCCGCCAAGCTACCATCCGCTATAAACAAAAGGGACTGCCTTAGGGGATCTCGCAGCACTTTGTAGAAGTGCTTGGCATAACCTCTGTCATCCAACTCGTAAGAATCCGCAAACCTTGCGAGATGCTGGAATTCCCGCTGGTATTCCGTAACCGACTTTAATCCCTGCTTTAGTAGAAGGAACCTCTGCTCAAGCTCATCTCGGGCCGATGTAGGGATAAGGTGCTCCAAGAAAACACCCGAGAGTTCACTCCAACTTATATCTGTATAGATCAGGCCTTGGAAGGTAGAGCCCATGAGGGACTTCCACCACCTCTTCGCATGTAAGTCCAAGACGGACACTGCTAATGTCACTGCCATGTTGGTCGGGCAACAGATACCAGCCAACAACTCATGTACCGTGTCTAGCCATTCCTCTATACGTACGACTGACACCGTCCCAAGGTAGACGGGAGGGGAGAGAGCCTGGAAGGTGCTCAGCCAGTTGGAGCCCAGGGCCTGTTGTTGCACCGGAGCCTGTTGTTCCTTAAAAGCATCAAGAATGGCGGTGAGCGTCTGCCCCAACTCAGACTGTTGGAACTAAGTGGGTATGGGAGGGGTAGGAGTACCCCCCATCGGCTCAACATATAGTGGGACCTACACATAAACGACAAATTTGTGGTCAGGTTGGCTAAACTTAAGGTCAAAGTTGGACAAACTTAATGTGAATTACATATGGGCACACCACTGCTTCCGCTAAGTCAGTTTGTCCTCAAACTAACTAACCAAACGGGGGTGGAACCATTGTTGAATGACTTCTTAGTTGAGGATCATGGCAAACTGATACCATTTGTAAGACCCCCCCCCCCCCTCTCGGATCCCAAAACACGGCACGAAGGGGGAGTCTTATGCCCGGAACAGCCGCCTTGCGGTAGCATTAGCACACGGGCTAACCTGTTCCACAAGACGCCTATTCCGCCGGCTACAACAATATCAATATATCATCCCAACCCAACCAAATAAATAAGCAAGAGAAGTCAAAATCCACACTAAGTATATATGTCCAAATACATCAATAATGAGAAGCTAAACATGCTTCTACAATATATCAGAGTACAACTAATCATTGCCCAAACGGGTTACATCAGAGTAGTCAAAATACTAACATCAGTAACCGACGGTATCGACGGCACCGTCACCTTAGGCCCTATCGTCCTGGCCTGGCTGTCCTGCTTCGTAGTCTGCGGCTGCTCTACCTGCGGCGTAACCTCCTAAAAAGGAAGACATAGCAACCGTTAGTCGAAACGACTAAGTGGTTTCACATCCGCTCCACCGGCGACTCCTCGGCACCGGGCGGGGAAAAGGAACAAGAGTACCATATATAATAAGTATGCAAGTAAAGGAATATAAGCAGGTGGCAAGGTACATGAGTATAATGTATAATCTAGCAGTTCTACAAGCTAACATCATATAACAGCAGGTGTAAGGAATTCTACAGCAGGTAAGTAACTTAACTTATAAGAATGTCCATACAAACTTATAAGTTAATGGTCGGGTTACATAAAGGTAACTAATTGTATAAAAGTGCCCATACAAACTTATACGATGAGGATCTTGTTGTGCAATGTTATTAAATGCTATGAATGCTATGCAATGACTCACCCATGCACACACATGCAATTGCTATGTCGACACAGACTATAGTTCCCACTTTTCAAGCAGGAGGCTAACATCTCAGGCATCAGCCGCCGTGGCCAGGCGATGATAGTAGAACGGGCACTTCTACTACTAGGTGGGTATCCACACTACTTCACCTAGGCGTGCCTTAACGCTAAGAACACAACAGCCGAGCCCATGCGTACTATGGCCCAGCGGGGTCTTGGGTAGATGTGCACCAAGAACACAGTCCGAACTGGCCTTGCGTGACCCGGAAGGGGCCTCTGAAGAAAGCACGAGGACAAAGCCCAACCGTTCACATGGCCGGAGGGGCCTCGGGATGTGAACACCGAGGACACAGCCCAAACCGACCAAGTCTAACTGCCAACTCCCGTCGGTGTGACGACTGGCGAGCCCGTAGACCTGCCACACTATCCTTAACCCAGGATTACGACATAGCATGTCGACTCATACCACATGCAAATACCACATCAACATAACATTGAAGGGACCTCGGAAGTAAACACGAGGACACAGCCCAACCATCCATCCACACCTTATCTCAAGACAACCAAAACAAGTGGCGGTCAACACCGCAATTACATCCCTTCACAATACTACCCGTAGGGAGACGACGCTCTAAGTATTGAACTACAAGACTCATTTCATTAATCAAACATATCCATGACCATAATCTATTCATCTATATGACTTTCCAAATGATGACAATGTAATATAAATATGATGCGCATATAAAGATCTATCACACTTTTCATTTGATAATGTCATAATATAAACATGAAGTGCACAATTATCAATCTTTCAATTCCTACCAATTCAATTCGTTTAAATAAGATTGTTTCTCAATTTGATAATATGAAATCTGATTAATAAGCTACATGAATCATGCAACAAATGATTAATCATTCATCCAAGCCAAGTATCTTGCATTATTAATTCCACCGAATCAAAATCCATTTTCCATTAAGCCCAGAATTTAGGTGCAGGTTGAATCTGGACAGCAACTTTGACCCGAGATTCCCGAAGCTACAGGAATCTGGTGAAGACGTGTAACCCCACGATGGAAAGGTCTTTCTGTGGTCTACAACCAATGTATTCAGATCTCAACCCAGATTTGAAATTATCCTATTTGAAATCAGAATTGAATTCCGCTGCATACAGAACACAATTTCTGCTTGCAGGATTTGTTGAACACCATTTTCGTTTAGACTTTCCTGTGGCTACAGACTTCGCCTGAAGTCGTGCACCATTCGTAGGAAAGGTATTTTCAAGGTCTTCAACTTTCATGTTTAGTCAAAATCCCAGATCTGGCCATATCATACTTAAAAATGGCCACGAAGTTCGCTGCGCGCAGAATACAGATTCTGCACGCATCTTAAGGCGGAATGAACGGCATCGGTTCATCTTCCTCCTCAATGCGATCTTCCCAAATCATTCCAGAATTTCCTCCACCCTTATTCAACCTCATGAGGCCAATACCCTTCACGAAACCATCCCTTATCATCACATTGAAGAAAGGCATGGTTGAAGAGATCTAAAACCTAGAACACAAGTCCAAGCTTGGTCAAACCTACAAGACTTCTTCTCTCCATCAAGACTCTCTTGAGCCGATGTCTCTCCTAGGAAAATAACTATAGATCTAGCACCAAGGGAGAGGGTAGGAAACTCATATCGGTTCCAGCGGTACCACCATTTCCGGTCATGGATCGCGTAGTTCTCCTCGGCGGCATCTTCTCTTTCACGGCGGCGACGGATCTCCTCCGGTAGAACTTGCTCCAGCAGTTTTCCCTCTCACTAGGAGTTCTCACAGGAAATAGGGGATGAAATGAGCATGAAAATGGCGAGGGTTTTCTCTCCCCCTTATATATGAAAAGTGATACGGGTAGGGACACGGCCGTGTCCTCACCCGTGTCCTTCCTGGGCGAAGCGGCAACGACAGTTTCCATGTCGGTTCAATAGTTGACACGGGTAGGGACACGCCCGTATCCTGACCTGTGTCCATATGATACGGCTGTGTGCCCTGGCCGTATCCTTGGCCGTGTCCTTATCTGGTTGCATCTCGATGAACTCAACTCGACATACACGGAACACAGGTAGAGACACGCCCGTATCTCTACCCATGTCATATAATTCGTCGATCTCGACACGGAGTTCGTCGATCTTGACACGACTCGTCGAGTGTAACTCGACACACACGGGTACGGACACGCACGTGTATTTACCCGTATCATAAGGTGTCGACACAGATCATCAGTCTCGACACGCCCTGTCGAGTGTAACTCGACACACACGGGTAGGGACACGCCCGTGTCGCTACCCGTGTCACTACCCCTATCACATGGTGTCGACACAGCTCGCCGATCTCGACATGCCTCGTCGAGTTCAGCTCGACGCACACACGCACACAGGTAGGGACATGCCTGTGTCTCTACCCGTGTCCCCTCACAACACTGATTTCTCTACTCCTCCTCATGTGCAGTCCAATTCCCTGCACGTCCCAGCACTTGAGTCAACCCTCCTGACTCAAAAACACATACTAGGGGCCTAGAGCGATTCGGGATGTTACATCCAGAGGTTCCAGCTCTAGAGGACAGGACTCCATCTCCCTCTCCTCATCATGTGGCCAGCTCCTCTGGTGCACTAAGTGAGGGGGAGCATGATCCTTCTAGCCAAGTCAGGCATCCCTCTCCTCAGCTAGCAATTCCTTCCCTACCTCATACTCCACAAAATTCAGCAACTCCCTCAGATGAGATACCTCCAGAATCTCTTGTCTCAACAGATGTTGCCATAGATGCTATGATTGCAGAGCTCTCTGAAGAAGTGATGCTTATTCCTCCTCTATCTCCTCCAGCTCCATCCTCTTAATGTCACAAGGACTCCACTCCAGCACAGTCTCCTGTACATTCTCCAGCCAGAACACCAGCCAAATCTCCAGATGCCCTCAAAGATCAGCAAGACACAATTCTTATTTCTGATGAGCCTTCTCCTGAGCTAGCTGAGGCCCCTCTCAGAAATCTAGACTTCTCTCTCCCTCAAGTTACAGAAGAAGGGGTTTCTCTTATTCCTACCGCCAGAGCTCATAGCTCTGTGATCATTGAAGAGATAGCTCCATGGGTAACTCCTTCTCTCCCTACTGCTGCTCCCTCTGCTACTGCTGTTACAGTCTCTTCCTCCTCAGATTTGCTGCAACATATTACAATTCTTCTTCAAGAACAAAGAAATTATTTTGACACTTCTCTAAAGACTGTCACTGCCAAGGTAACTGCTCTCGAGACTGAGATGAGCAGAGACTTTGCTGAAATTCAGCATAATACTAACAAGCTCAAGTATTTATTCCAACTTGGTGGCACAGCCCTTGATCACACTATCACTAGTGTTGGAAATGTTATGGAACAGGGTGTTACCCTTACAAACAATCAGATAGAGCTAGATAAGAGAAATGAAGCTAACAAAATGAAAATCTGTGAAAAAGTTGGTATTTTCAAAGAAGGCACTATAGAGAAGCTATCTGTTGAAATCATAAAGGGGGAGGGATTGTTCAAAGAACTCAAAGAACAGGTAGAAAAGTCAGCTGCTCAAAAGTTAGATGTATGGGAAGCTCATGTAAAGACAATTCATGATGATGTGCTAGCACAGATACAGAGTGTCAAATTTCATACATATGACACTGCTGTCTGGATGCACAATCAAATTCTGCCAGACCTTGTTGTTGACCCCAACATCATTCCTCATCATTTAAACCCTCTAGCTACAGATGTCTCTGCCCCAGCTGTTCCTCTGCAACCCACTTTCTCTCCCAAGCCTGGAGATACAGTTTCCCCTCCAGACACCTATGCTCAAGACTTAGAAGAAGATCCTGCAGATATATTCCTCAAAGATCCTCCAGAGATCAAAACCTACAAGAAGAAAAGGAAGTATGGTGAAGGCCCCTCTGCTAGCAGGACTGCTCCTACTAAAGCCACTGAACATGCTGAAGTTTGGTCTCCAACCTTCAAGTCCCTGATTTTAGAAACTATCAGATTAGTTATGGAATTCTATGAGAGCAGGAACATTCATTACAGCTCCTCTAAATGGGAACTTTATGAGAAGTCCATGACAAAAAGAACAATCTATGACAGAGAATATGGGATGAACAACCCTGCTGCCCCTCCTAGACCTCTCAAGTACTATCCAAAACCCTACTGCTACCAGAGAAGACAACAAGAGAAACTGGACAGACAGAATGAAGGCTGAACTTCAAGGATCTTTGAGAAGGTGGAATGATTGGCTGTAGAAATGAAAATTTTGGATATTCTTATTTATATAATTCTATGTTTTTGCTCTTATTATCCTTTATCATAGTCTATTGCTTGCTGACACATTTTCTACTTAGCTTCTTTTTATGTCTATAATTCACCTTAGTGTAAAGGGTTCTGACTTCAACAAATAGGGGGAGATTGTTGGGAACCATGTCCGCAGTAACCGAGATTTGATGAATTCACCCTGGAACTAAGATGAATTAGGTTCTATTTGATGCTTTGTTTGAGTTGTGTGTTTGCAGGACTCCAATGGGAAGTGTAGACCAATGTCAGTCTACAATGGGTCATCAAACACAGGATCATACAGTGTAATCCCTCATTGTGTGTTCCAAAGTGTTGACTCATGTGTAGCCTCTCTATTGGGATACACTTCATATTCAAGCTATAGGACTGTGTAAAGACTTGGTGTTGATTCCCTTTTAGTAGAAGAGGAAAATTGCTGACAGAGAATTTCTCTAAGTATTTCTCTCGAGTAGGTCCTTAACTACTCGAGTAGATTGCTTAAGAAATACTCGAGTAAAAAGTTCTGCATACTCGAGTAAGAAAATGTTTCCTCTTGTGAAGTTAAGTAAAACACTCGAGTAGTTCATTGACATACTGGAGTAGCTTACTTAACTACTCGAGTAGATCATTCTTCCTACTCGAGTTGCCCGAAATTCAGGTTCAGAATTTTTCTAAGTCCCTTTACTCGAGTAGGTACTTCATATACTCGAGTAAGTTTCGACACTGTGTCGTGAGTAACAATCTTCTCTGTGTCGAGTAGTTAATACTTACTCGAGTAGGTAACTTTATATACTCGAGAAGATTTCTTTTATCTCGAGTAGTTTAAACCTAACTACTCGAGTT